>JAHRHZ010000048.1:3749714-3867032 GCA_024137785.1 Ginglymostoma cirratum | reverse complement strand
GATACCCCAGAGCCTATTAGAGACCACAGAGCCTGTAACTGAGACCCGAGAGCCTGTAACCGATACTCCAGAGTCATTAACTGAGACCCCAGAGTCAGTAACCGAGACCCTAGAGCCTGTAACTGAGACCCCAGAAGCTATAATTGAGACCCAGAGCCTGTGACCGAGACCCCAGAGCCTGTTGGAGACCGCAGAGCCTGTTAGGGACCGCAGAGCCTGTAACTGAGACCCCCAGAGCCTGTAACCGAGACCCCCAGAGCCCATAACAGAGACCCCAGAGCCTGTAACCAAGACCCCAGAGCCTGTAACAGAGACCCCAGAGCCCGTAACCGAGACCCCAGAGCCCATAATTGAGACCCAGAGCCTGTAACCGAAACCCCAGAGCCTGTTAGAGACCGCAGAGCCTGTTAGAGACCGCAGAGCCTGTAACTGAGACCCCAGAGCCTGTAACCGAGACCCCCAGAGCCCGTTACAGAGACCCCAGAGCCCGTAACCGAGACCCAGAACCTGTAACCGAGACCCCAGAGCCTGTAACTGAGACCGCAGAGCCCGTAACTGAGACCCCAGAGCCCATAGTTGAGACCCAGAGCCTGTAACCGAGACCCCAGAGCCTGTAACCAAGACCCTAGAGCCTGTAAAAGAGAACCCAGAGCCTGTAACAGATACCCCAGAGCCATTAACTGAGACCCCAGAGTCAGTAACCAAGAGCCAGAGACAGTACTCGAGACCCCCGAGCCCGTAACCGAGACCCCACAGCCTGTAACCGAGACCCCAGAGCCCGTAGCCGAGACCCCCGAGCCCGTAACTGAGACCCCAGAGCCCATAATTGAGACCCAGAGCCTGTAACCGAGACCCCAGAGCCCGTAACCGAGACCCCAGAGTCCGTAACTGAGACCTCAGAGCCTGTAACCAAGACCCCAGAGCCTGTAACAGATATCCCAGAGCCTATTAGAGACCACAGAGCCTGTAACTGAGACTCCAGAGCCATTAACTGAGACCCCAGTGTCAGTAACCGAGACCCTAGAGCCTGGAACTGAGACCCCAGGGCCTGTAAACGAGATCCCAGAGCCTGACAATGCCTTAGAGTCAATTTTTAAAAAATATATGATTGAGTGAGATATAAATGCTTGCCAATTCAATATCACGTACCTTACACTGTCACACAAAGTTCTAATCTAACCCATTGCGGGAGTGAAGCTATGTAGTAGATGGTGTCTCCCTAACTGCACTGCACTGGTTCAGGAAGGCGGGTCACCACCTCCTTTTTCAGGGGTGTTAAGGGCAACAAAAATAAGGGCAGGCAATCCAATATGTTAAATGTTACTGTTTTCTGCATTGAACTGTCCAAATGAACAGAAATACCTTCCTGCAATAGACTGTCCGTTACAAAGTCAAGTTCTAAATTGGAGAAAGGCCAATTTTGACAGTATTAGACAAGTGCTTTCAAACGTTAAAAACCGGAAGAGCTGCGGATGCTGTAAATCAGGAACAAAAACAAAGTTGCTGGAAAAGCTCAGCAGGTCTGGCAGCATCTGTGAAGGAAAAAACAGTTAACGTTTCCGGGATAACAAGGTGTGGGGCTGGATGAACACAGCAGGCCAAGCAGCCTCATAGGAGCAGGAAAGCTTGACGTTTCGGGCCTAGACCCTTAACGTATCTGGGTCCTGGAGGAGCAGCACCTCATATTCCACCTCGGGAGCCTACAGCCTGATGGCCTAAACATAGAATTCAGCAGTTTTAAAATCTCCCCAACCCCAGCCTCATCCCATGTCCAACCCTCCCTCTCCTCTCCGCCTCCTTGACCTGACACAACCTGTCCATCTTCTTTACCACCTATCTGCCCCTCCCTTTCCACTGACCAATCCCCACCACTGCCTACCTGCACTCATCTATCACCATCCCGCCTACCTTCTCCAGCCCCAACCTCCTCTCTCTCTATTTCCCAGCTCCCTTGCCCCTCCCTATTTCTGAAGAAAGGGCCCAACCCAAAACGTCTGCTTTCCTGCTCCTCTGATGATGCCTGGCCTGCTGTGTTCATCCAGCTCCATACTGTTTTGTCTCTGACTCCAGCATCTGCAGTTCTTGCTATCTCTTTTTGGTATGCTTGTCTTTATTGGTCAGTGCATTGAGTACAGGAGTTGGGAGGTCATGTTGCAGCTGTACAGGATATTGGTTAGGCCACTTTTGGAATACTGCATTCAATTCTGGACTCCCTGCTATAGGAAGGATGTTGTGAAACTTGAAAGGGTTCAGAAAAGATTTACAAGGATGTTGCCAGGGTTGGAGGGTTTGAGCTACAGAGAGAATCTGAACAGGTTGGGGAAGGGTCACTAGATCTGAAATGTTAACTCTGATTTCTATTCAAAGATGCAGTGAGACCTGGTGTGCTTTTCCAGCAATTTCTGTTTGTTTCTGAATAGGCTGGGGCTATTTTCCTTGGAGCGTCAGAGGATGAGGAGTGACTTTATGGAGGTCTATAAAACCATGAGGGGCATGGATAGGGTAAATAGACAAGGTCTTTTCTCTGGGGTGGGGGAGTCCAAAACTGGAGGGCATAGTTTTAAGATGAGAGAAGAAAGATTTAAAAGGGACGTAAGGGGCAACATTTTCATGCAGAGGGTGCTCAGTGTATAAAATGAGCTGCCAGAGGAAATGGTGGCGGCTGGTACAATTACAACATTTAAAAAGCATCTGGATGGGTATATGAATAGGAAGGGTTTAGAGGGATATGGGCTCAATGCTGGCAAATGGGATTAGGTTTATTTAGGATATCTGATCAGCTTGGACGAAGGATCTGTTTCCGCGATGTATATCTCTATGACTCTGTGATCACGTACGTAATTTTTTCTAAAAAAAGCACACCAGTTACCAGCCTTTGCAAATTCATTCAACTTTACATTTATTATGAAACATCACTTATACAATCTTCGTAATTTATACAAATGTCAGTTATAAATTACACTTCTTTAATCCAAACACTTTCCCCTTCAGAAATAAGTCTCAAATGAGAACCTTAACTTTAATAAATTACAATCTCAGCCAATGCTTAAAATGCCAACTTCACTTTCAGGAGTGCACTTTTACCAGACAAAGTCAAAGTTATATGGAAAATATATGAACATTTTACAATACAGTCACACAAGTGGCTTGGTGTCATGTTCTATGGCGTCTTAATAAATAAATAAAAACATACCTACAATTGGAAATAAATCTTTGATGTGGCTGACACATCAAAAACACCTCAACAGACAAATCACAGAAAGAATAGGACATCCGAAAAAGGACCAGCTATTTCGGGAGTAATGAGCATTGTTGAGACAGAATAAGGAATATTTGAGAACAGTCTACATATAGGATCAGCCTGTGAAACAAGCCTAGTGATTGGACAGATTAGCACAATGATAAATGGCTGTTCTGCTGCAATATCTTTGTAGTTTTGACCACTTTCCAAAGATCAGTAGTAATTCCAAGGTCAACTCTGTAGAGCTGGACATGTACTTGGTCAATGCTACCACTGGGATTTACTCATAGTTTCAACTTGTTTACAACAGGAATTGGGAGAACCTCATGAATTTTCGCTACCTCTTCACCAACGACAAGTTTTATCCACTCAGGCCGGAAACTTCCCTTAAATCCCACAAATGCCAGTTTATCTGAAACAAGAGAAACAGTTGTCAAAATCTAACCTGTATTGTTTCCGAGCAGCAGTTATCTACAGACAAAATAAACGACACGTATCTATTCAGGACCAAAACATCCCTAAGTGGAACTGATTTCAACTTTGGAAAAGGTCAAAATGGGTGATAGGAGACTGGTAACAACCCAGTAATAATTGGAAAGGAGATAGTGGTGAGGTGCCAAACTAATTTTACACTCACACAGTCAAGAGCTGGTCCACTGTCTCAATGATTCGCAATAAGTTATTTGACCTTTGAAAGTGTGGGCATTGTGTCCACTTAAACAGGTAGAAGGGGATCTTTGATTTAATGATTCATTGGGAAGATGGCATGAGGCAGACAGAGGGAAGAAGGGACTGAGTGTTGAAGTTGGGAAGGGAGACAATTGGAGGTGGAGTGTGGAGGCAACAGTAGAGTGACTGTTGGTTGACAGGAAATGGGAGGCAATGGGGAGTGGGATGGGGAGCAGACTGGTGGCAGAATGAGGTACGCAATCAGCACATGGTGTAGGAGCGACAACAGAGGACACTGGGCAGGAGGTGGCTGGGAGCGTGTGGCAAGTGGAGGCTGTTGTGGGCAAGGTGGAAGTGTCATAAGACTGAGCTAGCTGGCAAAAAGCTGTAGCTGTTTTTTGGAGAATGGAGACGGTTCTCCTACTCATGCCAGCCAATAATCTACTGCCTAGCTTCAATGCTGAGAGGCTTTTCTTATGCTCAGTTTTTAAGTGGTCCCTTTTACGAAGGGCTGTTGAAAGAGCTCAGTACCAGTTCGAACTGTCTCATGACCAGGGCTAACTATACAGGTCTGAACCAGGACAGGAAGAGGGCAAATACCTTTACAGCAAGGGAGCTGGTCTAGATCCTGTTAAATTGGTTACTGCTCTGCTGTAATACGGGGCAAAGATTTTGAATTTTAGCTATTTTCAGTGACTGGGCAAATCCAGGACAAGGGGACTTTGATCTCAAAATCAGGGACTGGCCAATCAGAAGTGAAAGCAGGAAAGCTCTTCTCCCTCACACAGGCTACCTGGAACCTGAAACCCTCCCCATAGGAGGCTGTGGACAATGGACATCAACTGACAGAGAGCGTCACACTTCAGTGTCAAGCATTAGAGAGAAAGCAAGTTCAAGGGACCAGTGCAGGAGTCCTCACAGTAGCTGTGAGGAACTGAAACCCGACAGAACCAGTCAGCAGGCATGGAGGATCTGAGCAAGTTATATTTCCCAGTGTGAAAAGGTTAAAAAAAGTAACACTTGGGGGCACAGTCAGAGGACAAAGCATCTGCAGGGCATCACCTGAAAACAAACCTGTCACTGACAACAAAGGGACAATACCCCTCCTCACTGATACTTGCCTTAACGTGAACTCAGTGTGTTCTGTGAGGGATGTGGGTATAAGCACATGTTGTTCACCACCAACCATCTGTTCATTGTTGGAAAAAAAATTCCTTCCAGTCGGTAAATTGTCTAAATTAATTTGTAAATTGTCAGGAAGTGCTTGTGCAGTTAGAAATACTGTGAGCTACAGACTAATTGGAATATAGGTATAGGAGACCACCCAACTCCTCCAGCCTTGTCTGCCATTCATTTAGATCATGGATGATCCTTTTCTTCATTCTTCAGTTCTGAAACCCTCAATACACTTTATTCGTTCACAGGGTGAGGGCTTCACTGGTGAGACCAGCATTTATTTTCCATCCCTAAATGCGCAGAGGGCAATTAAGAGTCAACAAATTGCTGTGGGTCTGGAGTCACGTGTACTCCAGGTAACAAAAGCAGAAATTGCTGGAAAAGTTCAGCAGGTCTGGCAGCATTTGTGAAGGCAAAAACAGAGTTAATGTTTCGGGTCCAGTGACCCTTCCTCACCAGACCCGAAATGTTAACTTTGCTTTTTCCTTCACTGATGCTGCCAGACCCGCTGAGCTTTTCCAGCAGCTTTGTTTTTGTTCCTGATTTACAGCATCTGCAGTTCTTTTGGTTTTTATGTAAACCAGGTAAGGATGGCAGTTTCCTTCCCTAAAGGACATTAGTGATACAGATGGGTTTTTCCTGACAATCGACAATGGATTCATGGTCATTATTAGATTCTTAATTCCAGATTTTTTTTATTGAATTCAAACTCAAAATCCTGTGGCAGGATTTGAACCGGGGTCCCCACTCTCTGGATTGACCGTCTAGTGGTAATATCACTAGGTATTCCTCCTCGGGTGATATTTTATCAATCTCAGTTTTGGAGTTTTCACCTGACCCAGCCCAAGAGATTTCAGAGATTCCCACTAAACTGTGTCCTGAAGTATTTCTTGTCAGTGTGCTCCCTTCTTCTAGATCAGACATGTTGGAAAGGAAAGCTGAAACAGACTGGACAGGCTGGATAGTCTCAGGACAGGCAAGAAGGGATCCTGTTCCATCAATGCACGGGTGTCTTGTGACCAACAGCACAGCAAACTGCTCAGTGCCCACTTTGCTTTCATTCTCAGAGCTATTTTTGTTTTAATTCACTCATTTGGGAATTATTAAGTGCTTATTGCCTCTGTGAAGTCATGGAGAGCAGTTAAGTAGCTGTTTGAGGGGGCCAGAATCTTGTGGAGGAAATTGTTGCTCTCTAAGACCCTTTAATCATCTTAAACACTTTGCTCCAATTATCTGTTAATCTTTAAAGGAACACTAGCCTAGCCTACACAACTTATCCCCGTAAGGCAACTCTTTCAGCTTCATCTGATGTTATAAGGGTCACTGAGGCTGAGCTTCTTTGAGGGTGGAATGATCTTCAGTGCCACTAATCCTCTAATGTGCCAGTACTGGGGGATTTCTTGGTCAAGAATTATTTTTATTCAGGGGCAGCACAGTGTCTCAGTGGTTAGCACCGCTGCCTCACAGCAGCAGGGACCCAGGTTCAATTCCACGCTCGGGTGACTGTCTGCATGGAGTTTGTACTTTCTCTCCGTGTCTGCATGGGTTTCCTATGGGTGCTCCGGTTTCCTCCCACAGTCCAAAGATGTTCCGATCAGGTGCATTAGCCATGCTAAATTGTCCACAGTGTTCAGGGATGTGCAGGCTGGATGAATTAGCCTTTGGAAGCACAAGGTTATGGGGATTGGGTGAGTCTGGGTGGGATGCTCTTTGGTGAGGATGAATGGCCCTACACTCCAGCGCTTGTATGATTCACAGGTTGAGTGTATCACTGGCTAGGCCAGGATTTATTGCCCATCCCTAATTCCTCAGATAACACTGCCTCCCTTGATGAAGGCACAGCCAGAGGCCTCCATGGACTTTGGAACTCTTTACTTCAGAAAGTACTAGTTGTAGGTTCATTGAATATTTTTAAGGCAGATGTGGATAGATACAGGTTAGGCAGGGAATCGAGGATTATCGGTGGGGGGAGGGGGTAGACAGGAATGCAGAATTCAAAACATAAATAGATCGGCCACAATGTTATTGAATGGTGGAGCAGGCTCGACAAGCTGAATGACCTCCTTCTGCATATGTTCCTTATGTCTTTGGTTAATGATTTCTCAAAATATGCCCAGCATCACCTGCTAGACTAAAACCAGGAAAAACCATTTCACCTTAAAACACAATGTCCAAATAAACTGTCTCCAATATCGACAATCTCTAAATGACTGCACAATCGGTTACAAGCTCACAGCTAAACAAGACGAAATCAGTAAGTACCCTTTAGTTTAACGGTGGTGGCTCCAAGTTGGGTCAGAACTTTGTTCCAAGGTTTTTCTGAAATGATTTGTCCTTTAGATGTTATCAGAGCGATGGAGCTAGAATTAGAAAGACCCCAGTAATAATTATTAAGATAGCACGATTTAGACCATATCGATAAATCAAATGTAAGAGCAATACTTCTACAGATTGCTTATTCTCAAAAACAATGCACCAGGTTTCATTTTACATTAAATCATAGTCAATCACAATTAGCAGTACACAATAGCACTTCACAGCTTGACAATGGAAGCATGCATTGGGAATTTGGAGAAGAGATGTTCTGATATTTGAATCCAATGACTGGGAACTCTGATTGGAATTCTAAACTTTGAAAAATTCCAGAAAAAACTCTGACCAATTTTAGAAAATCTGCCCAGATATTTTCCCTGCAAGGACTGATGAAGTGAGGTGAGTCCCTGATCACAACATATAAATATGGACAAGTGACAGGCAGTAAAAAAAACACAGGTTATCTATCATTAACAGTGAGAAACTCAGCAGGTCCGGCAGCATTTATCAAGAGAGAAACACAGTTAACAGTTCAGGTCTGTGACCCTTCATTAGAAGTGGGAAAAGTTCAAAATACAATAGGTTTTGGGGTCACTAGGGGCCAGTCTAAGAAGTAAGCCATTTAGGACTGAGATGAGGAAGAATTTCTTCACTGAGAGAGTTGTGAACCTGTGGAATTCTCTCCCACAGGAAGCTGTTGGGGCCAGTTCATTAGATATATTCAAGAGGGAGCCGGACATGGTCCTTGTGGCTAAAGGGATCGAGAGGTATGGAGAGAAACCAGGAGTGGGATACTGAAATTTCATGATCATATTGAATGGTGGTACAGGCTTGAAGGGCTGAATGGCTCACTCCTGCACCTATTTTCTGTGGTTTGAAGTAGGGGTGGGCGATACGAGGACAAACAGGGTCTCTGCCCATTTCCCATTCCCTTTCTCAGAGGAGCAATCCAGTAAATTCAGGAAATGGTTCCACTGGGTGTACTGCTCCACTGTTTCCAAGTATCTGAGATGAGTCGGACCACCGTGTCCCTTCCCCGGTTTCACTCTTTTGTTTTCTTCTGGATTGACCCTAGACAACTAACTCTCCATCATTCTATCTGGCCTGTCTTCTACCTGATCATAGACCTCGTGATTAAAACCAGATTGAAGTTACAACCAGAGAGTAAGGCAGAGCTGTGTAAGTTGTAACCACACAGCAGGGTTATCCATGCAGACTGCAGCCAAGTTTCCTGGTGGAGGCTATACAGGAGAATGAGGCAACTCACTGACTAGGTGCACTCCCCAGTCACACAACCTCTCCCTGTGGACTGAACCCAAATGATCCAATCCTGTCAGGATTAATCAACCCTGACGTTTCATTCCCTCACAAAAGGCGATGGTGAAATGGTTTCAATGACTCACTTGTTCTTTATGTTCGCCACGTAATTCTCTACATGGGCTGGAATTCCTCGCAAGATTGTGTTTCGGAAGCTTCTGTTATCGACCACCTTTCCAGACTGTCCATCTACCACAACGATCTGCATGCCATCGTCAGCATGATAAAACTTCCTTCCATTAACCTGCCGGGCAGAGATTAAAAATGGCTAAAGTGCTCAAGTCTAGCAGCCTCAGCCCACACAGGAGCCCTGACTGCTTCACACAAATATTGAGTAACATGTGAACTTCCTGCAGGTGATTCTTACCGTCTTCTTCACTCCAACCCACTGTTATTTGTGACAGAAACTTGGAGGGTACTTTTAACTTCCAAGGCTGTTAGAAAACCTCACCAGCCAACCATCCTCTCCCACAAAGCCCCTTCAATCAATCAGGAAATAAAGAATGAGGGGTTAAGCAAGGGGCTGGGTCACCATCACCCAGGATTGGCAGTCTAGGTGGCAACCCAGAACAGAGTGCCAAAGGCGCACCAACTCTGGGCTTCAGGTGGCATAAGGTTGTCAGAGGCTATTCACAAACCATTCTTTACTGATACACAAGTGGCTCACAGACATTGGGAGGCAATAGCAGCAACTGAATAGGGAATTATTTGATGCCGATAGCAGGATGTCCAGAATGCAACAGCAAACAATTGTATTGGTGGTGTCAAGTCTGCCACCAGCAGTGTTTTGCTGGGAGGGAGAGAGCATTAATGGGTACGAAGCACCAGCTCTGGGAGCTGCTATGATTTGACTGAATGGTGCGATGTGATTGTTATGGTCCCAAACACACTTGCAGTCAACATTTGATAGGCGCCAAAAGTAGTGAGATCCCACGATATCCTGGTGCCAATCCAAAGTTCCTTGCCCATCCCCTCCGGGGAACAGTGCGTTTTTGCTCCTCTACGCACCCCCACCAGCCAAGGTATGTGGAATTACTGGGGTCCTTCCCCTCTGTCTGTGCCCACACAGTTCCCTGACAGGAGATGGCCAGGTGCTTTCACAGACAGCTGCACTTGTGGGTGTCACTGAAGCTTCACACATGGAGATCATGCCCAAGTCTGGTAGTACACTGTGCTGCAGGAGTGATTATTAAAGGTCACAGACCTGTTACGGAGCTTCTGCTGTGGGTTGTGTGGGTCAGGAGATGTCACACCTCGATACCCCGTCTCTCCAGCTCATGCGGTATTGCCACCCTCCCCCAAACCCAGAAGCATCAACGTCAAATTGAAAACTGCTGAAACTTACATCCATGTAGGCCAAGTCCTGTCTGATGTGGAAGAACCTGGTTTGATAGGACTCAAGCTTGACCTCCAAGAAGTGATCATTGGTGGTCTGTGTGAAAAAAGAGAGAAACAGCAACCGTGTAAGTGATCGTAAATATTATTGTGCTCACCAGTTTGCCCAGGATGGGGCATTGCCAAATGCCATCCATTAACTTAAGAAGTTGCTCAGTGAGCCCCAAGACTTTGGTCACAATGGCACTGATACATACCATTTCACTTCACGCTAACAAAGTGTTGTCTTCCCCAGAGTCCTGCCATTTCATCCCTCACTGTGCAACCCTCAACTTCACCTCTACCACTGGCCCCTTACCTCCCTTCGATTCTGAATCTTCTACAAAGCTCAAATTTAAAAAATGGGGGAGGATGAACTGGAGGAGAGACAGAGGGAGTGACAGAAACAGAAATACAGGAGGGAGGGAACAGGAGGGAAAGAACAAAGGGACAGAGAGGAGGAGAAATAGATGGAGAGAGACATGAACTGAAGCAGCGAGAGATACATGGAGAGGGAGACAGATGGAAGGAGAGAGAGCAAGGCATTAACAGAGTGAAAGGAGCAGGTTGATGACAAATGAGAGATATGGAGTAAAAGATTTGAAGACAAAATGAATACAACTACTCTCCATCTAGAAATCTCAACCACCGTTCAAGGTTTTTCCTGTCAAATTCTAGCCGTTTAAATTGTTTAGTGCATTGAACAGGTGGTAAGATGTATCCAGCGGGTCTAAAATTTCTGTTTGACTCACTGCTGCACATTGACCACCTGGTGTGGCTATATGGAATCGATCCCCATCTTTGACATGGCTAAATCTAGCTGACAGTTCATGTTTTCTTTGACTGGCTGATGTGCCCAAGCAGCAGGCTGAGATTAACACAACCCAGGCAAGGACACAGGAGAGCCCTAACTCTCACTGTTTGCAGTAACTTGAATGGGCCAGCTAATAAAACAGCGCAGTGAATAACAAATTACCAGCTGTTCTGTAGGTATTCGCTGTGGCATTGGTACATCGACGGTCGGTATCTCACTGTATTTGGGGTAAGCTTTCATTGCACAGTCACTGCGCTTGCTGGTCTTTGGAATGGAAGCTTTGATCTTTATTCTCTCACAGCCTGCTGAGGAGCAGAAAGCAAATGCCTCACGCTTTTTGTGGGCTTTCACTTTCAGGAACAGTAGTCTTTGAGGGGTAGGGGTTGGGGTGGAAGAAAGGGAGAGATAAATCAGCTACTATACCAAAGAGAGTAGTTTCGTGAATACAAGTTGGTCTTGTAAATCAACGCATTTTCTAACAGAAGAAAGCTGTGCTCATATATTTCATCACTAAAATAAAAATTGGCTTACATTTTGTCTTAACATTAAAAGTGAAGACGGTGACTACAGAATGAAGATTTCAGCCATTTACAATTAACCATTGCATTTCAGCGCTGAGTGTGCTTAGATAATTGGGAATATTACATACAGTTCTCTTCTTATTCTTCATTGCAAAATGAAGGCAGCAAAGAATACATAATCATTTTAGATATAGACATAAAGGACACACCCAGTATCCTCATCGAAGAAATAATAGCCCCTGGTTGGATGACCACGATCCAGGTTATCCATCTGCTGTGTCCACAGAAACAACCCAGTCTTGAACGTTCTTTTTGACAGACGATCATGAATATCTGATATGATGTTAAATGTGCTGCCTTGAGGGTAGCAAAATCCCACTCGGATCCAATCATTCCTGACAAGGACAATAAATATCAGTGATGTAATTACAAGCTCATTTTTAGGTAATATACAAGTTATGGCAAGCATCCGAACACCCAAATGAAATGGTGCCCTAACAAACATTGAACAAGTCAAGCTCATAGTTTGCTAGCAGGCTTCCAGTTCCCTTAATGCTTTCTACAGCTGAGTGCGATATGAGCCTCCACACACCCAATAATATGAGCCAGGGTTAGCTGCTGGTGCTCGCATGTGCTGGACAGCTGTCTACACACTATTCACTTCACCAGTAATATCCTCTTCACCTGGTCTAACATCGTGGAGTGGCACGGTGGCTCAGTGGTTAGCACTACTGCCTCACAGTGCCAGGGACCCAGATTCGATTCCAGCCTTGGGCAAACGTTTGTGTAGAGTTTGCACATTCTCCCTGTTGTCTGCATGTCCAAAGATGTGTAGGTTAGGTGGGCTGGCCATGCTGAATTGCCCGTAGTGTTCAGGGATGTGCAGGCTAGGTGGGTTAGCCAAGGTAAATGCAGGGTTACAGGGATAGGAGAGGAGTGTGGGACTCAATGGGCCAAATGGCCTGCTCCTATACTGTAGGGATTCTACGAACACAACCAGATATTGCACAATAGCTCCAACTGGGTAAAATTCAATTCATTATCATTTTTTTTTCTGTGAATACTTGGCAATACTCAAGCTTGCCAGGGTACTGACTCTAACATAGCCAATACACTGACAGTGCAAAGTTAACCAAGCTTAACTTATGATACATAACTGAATCCATGAAAGATGACTCACTGGTTGAAGTTGATGAGCCATATGGTAACCTCCTGGGGTGCTGGACCATCCCAATGCACAGTGTATCCTTTCTGCAGCATAACGACAGGTTGGTATTGCTGGTAATGAGAGTGTTTGCCCAGGGCACCCTTTAAATACAGTGGCTTATCGAAGTACTCATCCTTAATCATTTTCATCTTCAGGTTTGCTGGCCGTCTGGCCTGAATATATATCTAAAGCAAAAAAAATTAACAGTCAAGCTAAGAAAATGTAGCATGTCTCCTTTAGTTCCTGCAATTTGACGCTTTGACCTGCTACACAAAGCAAATAGTTCCGCCAAATCAAGATGCCAGCTCTGGCCTCTCCTTTGTATCTTCATATCAAAGATTCAGTCCAACATGCAACTTGAGTTTCTGATCTGTGTTGGCAATTATTAATATTATTTATTAAGCATAAACTCAGCTAATTAGCCCCAAACCCATCTCTGATATTAAAATACCCACATGTTCATCAATATGACTGGTGGTGCAGAGCTTTACTTTATGGAAACACTTGCCCAAATCTCGGGCTTGGAGACTGGTGAGCAATTTCCAAAGCCTTCAGTTTTTTTTTTGCTCCATTGTGGTTCAAGCTGGGATCTCTAAATTGTAAAACGTAGCCTTGAACTGTTCAAATTCAAATCAAAATTGAAGGAAGTCAATGAAATTAAATCTGCCTTCCTGAAGGACAATTTACAACCAGTATATCATCATAAAAAAATTAATGACTTTCCAGGTGTCAGTTATTTTATATAGATCATCTATTCTACCTAACGCACACGGGAGCACTGTTCTTGATGTTCAGTTACAGCCTGAATTATAACCAGCAGGACATTTATCTAGTTACAGCTCAATCACCATCTAAACCATTTACTGTCAGGCACGAGTTGTACGCTAACAGTTGGAAAATTACATGAGAAAATGGGGAAAACAGCTCATTGGGGTCATATCCAAGGCAGAAAGTCACAGCGCTGTTAGACAGCCATCAGCTCCCTCTCAGTGCCGGCCCTCCTGTGCAGTACTGGGGGCTTTCCCGCTGTGGGTACCATCTTCTGGATTTGTCCTGAGATTCCACTTGCCCTCTAACACTAATATGACGTCGGATTTTTCCTGGTGTCCCTACTATCATATATCTCACAATCAAACAAAATCATTGTTGTTTGAGAGAGCTTGCTGTGTACAAATTGGTTTCTTGTATCCACAAGTAAACTGCATGGGAACTTCCCTGACGGAAGTATTTTGGAATGCCTTGAAGAAGTGAAGGCTGTTCATCTTTCTGGTCACCTTGTGCAGGTCAACCTCTCTATCTCCGTCTCTCAATCTTCAAGGTGCCCTCTTATAATCTCTTCCTTTCACCAGGCTTCTGGTCACTGATCTTAAAACAGCCTTCATTGGTTTGGCATTGTTGGCTACGTTCCTGAAAGATGCCAAGAGCTTAACTTGAATTCTTTCTAACAGCATCAAAAAGGTGAAAACCAAACAAGCAAAATGCTGTTGTGCTGATGCCTTTATTGGGCTGAGGGAGCATAGTTTTCCAATTCCTGTGGGTGGCGACACATGGCAGAGTGAACATTTCGCCCAATGGCATTAAACCGGAGAACATTTACAATATTCTCCGGATTTCCCACTGGAACTTTAGTTTCTCGCTGATTTTTCATTGCTCCAGCAGGATTTAGGAAGGAATTATGGAGAATGTCTATTCTAGAGTTCCACTTCTATCCAATGGAGCCACCTGAAAGCAGGTTAAAAGCCTAATGATCTGTGTTTCCTCCTCATTCAAACACCATTCTGTAGGTGGGATCTAACACTCATTGGTGAACTTGCTCTTAATTCATAGGATAGAGTCATAGAGTCACAGAGATATACCAGAAGGAAGTAGAGCCTTCGGTCCAACTCGTCCATGCCAACCAGATATCCTAAATTAATCTAGTCCCATTTGCCAGCATTTGGCCCATATCCCTCTAACCCCTTCCTAGTCATATACCCATCCAGATGCCTTTTAAATGTTGTTATCATTCCATACACACACCACCCTGTGTGAAAAAGTTGCCTCTTTGGTCCCTTTATAATCTTTTCCCTCTCACCTTAAACCTATGCCCCCTAATGTTGGACTCCTCTACCCTGGGAAAAAGATCTTGGCTATTCACTCAATCTATGCCTCCCATGATTTTATAGACCTGTATGAGGTTACCCCTAGGGCTCCAACACTCTAGGGGACAAAAGCCCCCAGCGGGTCATGGGATGGTTATAAAGCTCAGGATGGAGCAGGCCATTCAGCCCATCATGTCTAAACTGGCTCTCTGTAACAGCAACTCAGTTACTCCACTCCCGTTCCGTTTCCCCCATCCCTTCTTTCTTCAGGTAATTATTTACTTCCTTTTGAAGTTAAACCACAATTGAATCTTCCTCTGCTGCACTCTCGGGTAGTGCATCCCAGCTCCTCACCACACTAGATTTAAAACTTACCCCCAGGTCACCAATGATTTTTCACTATCTATTTTAAAATCAGTGTCCCCCTGCTCCTTACTACCAGTGGAAATGGTTCCTTTCGATCTGCTCTGACCAACTTCTACATGATTGTGATAACCTCTATCAAATATCATAGAAGAATTAGATGCCTACAGTGCAGATAGAGGCTATTTGGCCCATCAAGTCTGCACTGGCCCTTCAAGAAGCAAGCCACCCACACCCACCTACCACCCCATTCCTGTAATCCGCATGGGGTTCTTTCTTACCATGGCTAATCCACCTAACCTGCACATCTTTGGACTGTGGGAGGAAACAGGAGTACCCGGAGGAATCCCATGGAGACAATGTGTAAATTGACCAAAGGTGGAATTGAGCCCAGGTCCCTGGTGCTACAAGGCAGCAGTGCTAACCACTGAGCCATTCTGCCACCCAGCGCATCTCCAAGGAGATCAAACACAGGTTCTCCAATCTATCCTTGTAACTGAAATTCCTCCTAGCTGGAGGTGAATCTTTCTGAACTCTTTCTAATGCCTTCCTATCCTTCCTAAAGTGTGGCGTCCAGGACTGAACACAATATTTCAGTTAAGGCCAAAGCAGTGTGTTTGATACTTCCTTAATTTTGTACTTATTTATATAAAATCCAGGGCCCCATCTGCTTTATTAAACTCTTCATCAATTTGCCCTGCCAGATCCAATAACATCAGCCTCTGCTCCTGCACCGCCCATGAAGATTGTGCACTTGATTTTGTGTTGCCTCTCCCCATAACTCTAACCAAAATGTAAACGTACAGACAGTTCTCAAGTATTTCGTAACAGGGGTAACTCTAACAAATGTGAAGTTGAGTTTCAAGTCTATTAAGAAACATGGAGGAGGGCGATGTAAAGAATCATCTGGCCACTTAGTGCAGCTACATTGTAGATTTCCTCTGGTGTTTTATTCGTTAAGAAGGAATGTATGGTTTCACTGGAGGGAAAAGAAAACTCTTACAAGCATGATCACAACATTACTGCACCATAGCAAACAGTGGAAACCTTTGCCCTCCCATCCCTACAGATTGAGATATGCTGATTGGAACAGTTGTAGAAAGAGTCTTAGAATCCCTACAATGCAGATTGAGGATATTTGGCCCATCAAGTCCACGCTGGCACTCTAAAGAGCATCCCAATCAGACCCCCACCCTATCCCTGTAACCCTGCATTTTACCATGAGCTAAGCCATGTATACCACACGTCCCTGGACAATTTAGCATGGCCAATCCACCCAACTTGCACATCTCTGGCCTGTGGGAGAAAACCCACACAGACGCAGGGAGTGTGTGCAAACTCCACACAGATTGTCGCCCGAGGGTGGAATCGAACCCAGGTCCCTGGAGATGTGAGGCAGCAGTGCTAACCACTGAGCCACAGTGCCATCCAAAGCAGGAAGGAGATGGAGCTTATCCAGTGAGCTGTGAAAGGAGAGGGCACAGATGGTTGGTGTTAAAAACCATGGCACAAGGGCTCCTAGCCCCACACGGGGTAGATGTTGAACCAAAGAGGAAATAACATCTCATCAAATGAAGAGACTTAATCTTGAGAAAGGTGTGAAATGAGATGAAGATTGAGGAGGAATAATTTGCATTCTGTTTTCATTGCAGGAAGATCACCCGGAAACAGAATAAAAACATTTGTAACTTGAGCTATTTATTGTCACATATCCAGAAAGAAACTGTGAAAAGTGTCTTGTCACTACACTGCAGCACCATTTTGAGTCACCTAAAGAATAAAAATAAATTACATAAATAGTGTTCATCTTCAGTACAAGGTGTTTTCAAACGCAGCTCCAAGGCTTCTGCAAGGTCTCTGCAAGGTGTCTCAGGCCTTAAAGAGTCCCTGTGCTTCAGGCCTCCTGTGGTCAGGAATCCTCACCCCGGGTACACTGCCACCACCCCAGCTAACGACCTGTGGAGCACTGCTCAGGTTTCCCCACGACGTCAGGAGATGAAGAAAAAAAGTAAAAGAGAAAGACGAGAAAGGAGAGAAAGAGAAGAATGCGACCAGCCTGGAGTGGATAGGTTCAGCAGCATGAACGCCTATCATGCCAGCACCGCCCAGCCTGAGGGAGGGTCAGATCTTAGTTTGAGATCACTGATGAAATGATGAAGAATGAACTGTGAATCAGTCGGGTTGCCTCACTTTGTATTCAGGATGTCTGGTTGCAGTGTGAGGAAGGAAACCAAGCAAAGAAGAACTTGGCCATTCTTTTCAGGTGGACATTGCTGGCAAGCCTGACATCAGCTGCTCAGAATAGCTCAAGGACCCTCTTAGCTGCTAATAGCAACTGGCTAAAGCCACTCCAGGGTGTCAACCACATTGAGGTGGGGGTGGAGTCACGTGTAGGCCAGGCCAGGTGTTCTCCAGCTGATTTTATTCTCGCAAGTAGAACATTGAACCAGCAGGCTTGAGATTCAATCCAAAACATCAAAACCAAGAGTGAGAAGTATCTATTAAGTAAGGGTTATAAAAGTAAAGTCAGTTTTTGGAATGGAGAAACACATCAGACAAGATCTAACTGAAAAACAGGAATAGCCATGAGGGATTGAATGTCCTCTCTGTGTCATTAAACACTTAAAATAATTAGTTGATTTTCAATTGCTGTATGCTAGTCATTTATAAGTAAGGTAAAAAATGAAGAAGGATATAGCATTTATTTTGCAGTTGCCTGAAATGTAATTATTTGAAATGTTTAAGATTCTTCATAGTATTTTCAACAGTACTATCTAATCTGCAATCTCTATTCCGTCCAACTGATCTACAACTGCTTCCTCTCTGCTCAGATGCACCAGACTGCAATGACACACAACACATTCAAGTTCAAGAAACTGTTCTACAGGTGGTTCCAGTACAACCATGTAGACAGCTCCAGATCTGCACATTAATGCAAAAGCACTGCATGAGCAGGCACTGAACCCAGAGAATGTGTTACCTCCATTAGTCAAGGTGGGAACTGAAGGGAACATTGGAAATGAACGTAAGCATCCCACAGTTAGGATACAATGAGGAAAAACAGGCAGGAGGCAGCCTCTCCAAACATGAACCTACGCTGTCTGTAGAGGTGCCAAAAACTTTTCTGAAATGGAGCACAGTTCCCTTGAAGGGAACTGGAAATAATGTTTTGATAGTGTCTGCCTCATTTCATTAACTAATAAAATTCAGGAGTGAGAAACTGATTGAGTTACACAGGACTAGCAGCAAAGAGGGAGAACTGTTTCAAACATCAAATTATCTATGAACATTTCACCAAGTTATGTCACTGCCTCTTTGGAGACTGTGAACTTCCTGAGATGTTGCTCTAATATTTACATGGAATATTAACCTGCTAGAGCCTCTCCCTTCAAACTGTTCCTCGTCACTCTTTGCATACACTAACCTCTAAATTATCTTTCTGCTTCTAAGGGGGAACGGATGTCAGCCATGATTGACTCAACTGCCAGGCTGCTATTCAGCTTCACTATTGTTCCTTTATGAGTCTAACAAGTCTTTCTGAGCCTCTTCCTCCTCTCAACATTGGCCTTTATCTCTGTTTCATACATACACTGTAGAAACCATTAGCACATAGTCCCCAGAAACCTGACTTAATTTCTCTTTAATTGTTTAATGGGAGGTAGAAGTTGTTGAGACAGCTAGCATTTCTCGCCAGCCTTAATTTCCATTGAGCAGTGTTCTTTGACAGGCCATTTCAGAGGGCAGGTATAAGTCAACCTTCTAACTTATAACTATCGGCCTGAAATCACATGTAGTCCATACCAGCTAAGGGTAGCCACTTTCAAAACCAAATGGGTTTTCCCAACAACTGATGGTAATTTCATGACCACCATCGTTGAGATGAGCTTCATGTTGAACATTATCGATGGAATTCAAATTCCACCAGCTGTCTTTGTGGGATTTCAACCATGTCCCCAGAGTATCTTTCTGGGCAATTATTAGTCCAGTGATATTTCCACAATCACACCCACTCACACTTCATGGAGGCAACTTTATTTATTCACACATACAATGCGAAGCTTGATCTAACCAGAACAGGGACACCTAGGGATTAACTCATTTTAACAATTGAAAAATCATGCAGGTCAGCACTTGGACAGAATAAAATCAAAGCCCCAATTCTAAATAGGGTCTCCATTGTACAAACATTGCACTGGCTTTGCATATCCTGTATCCCCCACCCCATCCCTGGCCCCATTAATAGCACTGCACTCTGGCAGGTTGGCATCAGCATTATCATTGCATTTTAAACACGTTCAATGCACAATTAAGTTGAACGAGGAAAAATGCCTTTATTGTATTGTCTGAAAATAAATCATTAAATATTACACTCACGTCTTGGACTCATTAACCAAACTAGAATTATGCCAAGTGTCACAAATGGAAACATTTGCAGATCAACAATGACTTTGAGATTTTTTTGCAAGGGAAGTTGTGAAGAGAATGCTCTTAGCTTCCAATGCCCATGTCTTTCTAGCGATTCCCACTGCACTAATTGTAAGGGATCCCCTTCATTTAAAAGGCGAGAATACAAGTGGTAAGCTGAGCAAGGTTTCTAATAAATGAGAATGCTGCTGTGCTTTGGTCTTGTAAGGGAAATAGCTCGAGAAAAGAACCAGAGGAATAAAATTCTCTTCTTACCTGTGCATAGTGACCACTGCAGATGGCAGATCTCCAGTCTGGCACATCGATACAATCTGAATGTCTGAGCAGCCAATTATCATGTTTAACAATATAAGCTCCTGGAAACTCCGACACTGATCCATCCACATCATGCAGGATAGTTGTCTTGTCACCGTCCAAATCCAAGTGATGGAACCAGGGACCTGGCTCTCCAAAGAACACTCTTGATGTGATCTAAAAGGATAAGACCCGCAGTTGTTATAAAGATCAGAAGTTGCAAAGCTGTAAAGTGAAACAAAAAAAACAGTTTGCATTTATGTGGTGCCTAATATTAACAACTTCAGGACACACACAAAGCATTTTGCAAGCAGTTAAGTGTTTAGAATTGAAGTTGCTAAAATGCACAGTAAGATCCCACAAGCAGCAGCATAGTAAATTACAATCTGTTCTGGTTTTGATTACATAGGTGCCAAAAGACATAGGCTATTGATTTGGCTGCCTGTTATATATAGCAGCTAAAGTTCAGTTATGTTGCAATCGATAGGATTAAATATCAGGCACTGTATATAATAGGCAACTGGTCCTGGGGTCCTGATGGGCTTCACGCTAGTGTATGAAATGAGGTGGCTAATGAGTTTGTAGCTGCATTGGTGTTAATTTCTCAAAATTGGCCACATTTTGGAAGATTCCATCAGACTGGAAAATAGCAAGTATAACTGTATTCAAGGGGAATACTTTTTCCACTCAGGGTGGAGGTTGGGATGGGCATGTGGTGCTGCAGGGAGAGTCTGGCAATTGGATTAAGTGAAGTAGTTCATTTTGGCAGGAAGAATTAAAAAAAAGTACTAATTAAACAGAGAATGACTGTAGAATTCCAAATTGCAGAGGGATCCAGGTGTTCTAGTGTCTGGGTCCTAAAAACATGATCAAGAAAGCTATTGGAATGTTATTCCTTATTACAGGAGAAATTGAACATAAATGTAAGGATATTATTTTTCAGTTAAACAGAGTACTGGTGAGACTATATTTCAAAGAGTGGGTTGAAACATTTTGGAATTCTCTGCCTCAGAAAGCAGTGGAGGAGGGAGATTGATACATAATGAGCAAAGGAATCGATCCAAGGTTACCAGGGATAGATGGGAATGTAAATTCAAAACACAAACAGATCAAATAAGGATCTTATTAAATGCCATTGCAGGCCCAAGTGAGCTATGTCTGCTCCTAACCTGTGTGTTTGTATGGTACAATGTTACTCATGATGAATTACAAACGTTGGAGACTCAGAGTGCCGCTGATGGTTCTGTGCTCTCTTAGTATTGCACGGGGGTATGACATAGATTTTGGAACTCAGTCTCTGGGGTGCAGCTTGAACAACTTTCTCAAGAAAATGTTGCAACAGGTATTTATCATGTCTGTCACAAATCACCTGGTCACATCAAGGTCCTCCCAAGTGAATGCAGCATGGAGCTGGAAGAACACAGCAGGACAGGCAGCATCAGAGGAGCAGGAAAGCTGATGTTTCGGGGTGGGACACTTCTTCAGAAATCTGCTCCTCTAATGCTGCCTGTCCTCCAGCTCCACACTGTGTTAACTCTGACTCCAGCATCAGCAGTTCTTACTATCCCTCCCAAGTGAAGATCTCCACAGTGTGTATTTTAGTGGGAGCTGTATTTGCTGCCACAGTTGACTGTGAAGTTTGTTGTCAGCCTGCCCACCAGAAAGCCATTTGCCCTGCGGTGGTATTCTGCTGGGAGCAGCCTTAATGTTTTCAGAATGGGACTTCTGCCCTCTTGTGGGAGGATGATCCACTGTAAAGAGTTACTGGTCAATCTGTTTGGCTGGCGGTTCTGCTGTCCCAACAGCGCCAGAATCAAGGGAAGGCCACTGCTGGAATAACAGATAGTGATAGTCCCTGAGTGGGAGAAGTGAAGGAGCCTCAAAGTACAGGCAAGCCTTGGGTTTTGGCTGGTAGAGCCCAGTGAAGCAGTGAGTCCGGCAGAGGGCCAGGTTTCAGAATCTGCATGGGGAGAGTTCAGGAGACAGAAGCTTGTCTTCGGTGGAAGAGAATTTGCCACCAATAGTTAAAAGTGCACGAGTTCTAGACTGAGGAACACATGAGTAGGCCATTCAGCCCCCATCAGGCCTACTCCACTCTTCCAGTAGATGGTTGATAATCTACCTCAATGCCATTTTCCTGCTAACTCTTGATGTCATTTGTATCTAAAAATCTATCAATCTCTGTCTTGAACATATTCAATGGTTGAGTTTTCGTTGCTCTCTGAGGTAAAGAATTCCACAGCTTCACCCTTTGATTGAAGAAATTCCTCCTCATCTCATTCCTATGGCTTGCTGTTTATCATGCGAATTTTACCCTTTGTTTTGGAAGCCACAGGCAGGATAACATCCTTTCTACATCTAACCTGTCTGAGAACATAGAAATTAACAGTGCAATGGGGCATCCATCATTCAGTCAGTCAGTAACATTAATGATCTTTTCACAGCAAATAAATTTAGTATGCTCTCTCACTTCCCCATCTTCTAATGAGTATTTTATGTCCTAGAAATAAATATCATTTTTCATTTGACATTTTACAATTTGAAACATACTTAACAAATACAGAAATCCTGCGACTGAATAATAGCAGAAAGAAGAGCTAAAGTCTGAGAACCTACTGGGACATCCTGGAAAGTGATACTTGTCACATTGTTGTTTGGACAGGTTTGCCAAGAGTTATTGAATCGAAACCCAATGGCACTTGTGTGGCGACCATCCAGCGCTGCAAATTTACGGAAAGTGCAGTTCTCCACATTGATTGGGCCATCGTAGATCTGCATTCCTCGGATGGGGAATGTCCTGGAAACACAAAGCACTTAATTTTAGTTTGAGTTACAAGGGTGAGTCACTGGTTGCTGCTAAGAGAGACAGTGGGTCAGAGAAATGTTGCAATGCTCTGTTCAACATATCACTCAATTCACTCAGTACTTCATGACTTCACAAGTTGTCGCCAGGATAAAACAAAGAATACAAGTTGCATCCAAAATTTTCAACAACAGATATCTAAGACAAAACCTTTTCAATGAACTAAAAATGGAAAGAACTGCAGATGTTGTAAAACAGAGACAATAGCATAAATTACTAGAAAAACTCAGCAGGTCTGGCAACATCTGCAGAGAGAAATTGGAGTTAACATTTTGGGTCGAGTGACCCTTCTGAGTTAAATCTAACTTCTCTTCCCAGATGCAGCCAGATGTGAACTTTTCCAGATATTTCTATTGTTGTCTCTGTTTTCAATGAACTGTTTAGTGCACAGGGATAGAGTTCTTTTTTAAATGAAGTTTGGTACAGCACTGTTTTACCAAGATGTAGAGTATGAAATTATGAGGAAAGGCTGAACAAATTTTGAGTTTTGTGTTTAGAAGATTGAAAGCAATCTGTTGAATCTCTATCATTCTAAACTTCTCATAGGGATAACAAGATGTTGCTTTCTTCACCTTAAAATGATAACTTGATACAGATTAGTAAAACACTAAACTCAGTTCTTTATTTGAAAATAAGATTATGTTGACTAGAACGTTAAGTAAAAATGTCCAAATTCTGCTACCTGCTAAGTACAGTCATGGGACTGATACATCATCTTGTGTCAAAGTGGCTGTGATTGACAGCATTTTAAGAGCATTTTACCTCTTAAAAAGGTACATGCACGTCAAAGCACAACACAGGAAAGATATATCATCTAATGTGGGAAGAGAATAAATGGATACAACCTCACAATCAGAATCAGGCCATTTAAATCAGAAACAAAATCACGAAGTGGTCTTTCATACGAAGGGCAGAGTAAATTGGGAAATCAAATGGCTGCATCAATTGGAGCTTTCGATTCTGAGATCCATAGATTTTCATTGGGTAAGGATATCAAGGGACATAGAAGTAAAAGGAGAAAATGGAGTTGTAGGGAAGACCAGCAAAGACCAGTAGAATGGTTGTACAGATCCAAGGTATGACCTTATCTCCCTATTGACTGTACAAGAGCTGCATAATAAAGTTGGGGATAGTGATATTCTGAGTTTCCAACAGCAAATTGAGGGGACCTGCATCCTGCACCTTGCTGACATGAGCAATAAAAGGTAAAAATTCACAAAGAAACTGTGACTTAACTGAGACCAGAAGACAAGAAGTTATTTTGGTTCTAATGACAGATTTATTGATATACTTACACTCCTTTTGGAAGAGCTCGCCCACTGTGATCTAGGCCACTAGGTCCCCAGACGAGATTGTCTGCCATCTGAGTTCCACGGTTTTCACTCTCCCCAACAAACAACGAATTCTTAACCTCCTGTTTGGCTCCATCATCGTCTGGAAAGGTTCCACCACTGGAAGCACGAATATTACATGTCATGTTGGCACCCTCCAAGTCAAAAGTTGTAACTACAAGACTTCAAGTAGCTGGCACGTGGCCACTGTAACGAGGGAGCATTATGTTACCATCTTTTGCTAATGCATTGAGCTGGGATCTTGTTTAGCTGTTCAAATGGGCCAAAAAAAATCCCAAGGGATTGTTAAAAAAAAAAGTACAGATTTTCCCTGGTATTCTGACCATCAAAAACATTTTTTTTGTCACCCGCTTTTTTGTGGTTTTGTATGATCTTGCTGTGTGCAATGTGAATGCACAATGATTGCTATAATTGAAAAGTAGTATGCCATATCCCAACTCTAACAATACAAGCTCTCTCTTATGACTTCAGTCAAGGGATGAGAGATGCAACAGCTGGCATTGCTCTGGCTGAAGGGGGCACCGCAGGTTCAAGTTATGGCCATTGATTGCAATGTAGACTGTAAAAGGTTCATGGCCAATCCTCTGACTCAGTTTCCATTGCAATCCCCAAGGCTTTGGCCTGGCTCACAAGTCGGTTATTTCATGTCACTGACATTCCTTTGCTCTTCATTTATATTTTTTTGGGAGGTTATTCCATTTTTTTTTGCCTTGTCCCCTTTCTTCAGGCATTACTTTTCAGTTACTGTATCTTGATCTATTCTATTCCTTTCAATTCTGATCCTTTCACCTTTTAAAAGGTAGGCTTTGCCTACAAAACTCCAGCCAGTAGTTTCAGCCTCTCACATTTGAGCTCTCATCCTTAGTTCTTCGTCGATCAACAACATCGCTTCACTATCGCCTTAGTCCAAAAATTGTCTTCTCACATCTCTTTGCTCTGCTGAGGGTCTTGGGTACACTTATTACAAAGAATTCAGGAGATCATGACATAAGTACACCAAAATTTAGGGAAGCAACTGGCATGTTGGTATCCCTTGGAGATCGGAGGACAGGAATAAAGAAGTATTGCTCAAACTGCTTTCAAAGGATAATTACTTCCGCTTCTGTGCTGAGCAGATTCTTCTGCCCCTCAGTCCCACAGCTAGAAAGTCTTTTTTAAAACTCCTAACCTCCCAGATAGAATTCAATATAGCACTAGTTACCTCACAGGAAATCTCCCTCTCTCTCCTCCTGTCTTCAATAGCCTTGTCCGCATTGTTTTTCTCTATTATAGTGATGTCATTTTGCTCAATGGTCCTCTAAACTCTTCTCTCACATATCTGTTCCTGGGTTTTTGTTTACAT
Source organism: Ginglymostoma cirratum (assembly GCA_024137785.1). Taxonomy (NCBI): domain Eukaryota; kingdom Metazoa; phylum Chordata; class Chondrichthyes; order Orectolobiformes; family Ginglymostomatidae; genus Ginglymostoma; species Ginglymostoma cirratum. Next base: position 3,841,680 of record JAHRHZ010000048.1, on the reverse strand, counting down.
CCTTACAGTGTTAACTCATCACAGAGGCACTTTGGCTGATTCATTCTGTCCTTGGATTTCAAATACATAACTTCCCTCAGTCTTCTCTTCAACTACAAGACCACAACTGATAGAAGCAGAAGGCCATTTGACATGTTGAACCTGCTCTACCACTCAATTCAACTGTGGCATGTCTCCAAGTTCAAATTCATTTTTCCACCCTCTGTTCCCTGAGACACCAAATTCTCTGTATCCCAGCCTTGTACGCATTTAATAAGCAGCCAAACACTCTAGGGGAGAGAATTCAAAGATTCACAATCCTTTAAGTGAAGGTCTTCTCTTCATCTCAGTCCTAAATAAATCTTCATCCTTAGACTGTGCCCCTAAGTTCGAGATCCCCCAGCCAGGGATAAACAACCTCTTCATGTCTACCTTATCAAGCTGCTTTAGAATCCTGAATGTCTCAATGAGATCACCTCTCATCCTTCCAACACACCACAGGACAGACTGCTCACCCCAGGAACCAATCTTGTGAACCTTTGCCATACTACCTCCAATGCAAGTATATTCTTCCTTAAATATGGAGGTCAACAATGCATGCAGTATTCAAGAAATACTTTCATCAAAGCCCCCTACAACTGCAGCAAGACATCTGTATTCCTATACTCCAAATGCTATTAAAACCAACATGCCATTTGCTTCCTTAATTTTTGCTGTACTTTGCGCCCTATCTTCAGAGTTCCTTGAATGAGCACACATCCAAGTCTCTCTGAACATTAATACTTACAAGTTTCTTGTCTTTGGAAAAATATTCTTTTGTTCTATTCTTAGTGAATAACATCACACTTCTCCACATCTGACACATTATCATCCACTCAATTAACCTGTTTATAATTCTTTGCAGCCTTTCTGTAATGTGTGAAGAGAACTCATTTCCACCTAGCTTTGTATAGTCAGCAAACCTCGATATTCTCTATCTCTTTATCTAAGTCATTAATATAGATTATAAATAGCTAAGGATGCTGAACTAATGCTTATGGAACTGTATCTGTCCGGCCTCTTGAAGATGCCCTGTTTATGGCCACACTTTGTTTCCTAACTATTAGCCAATCCCCTATCCATGTGAATATATTACCACCAATACAATGAGCCCTTTCTTGACTATTAACCTTTTATGGGGCACATTATCAAATGCCTTTCAGAAATCCATGTATACAAATTCTACTAGTTCCCATTTATCAACACTGCTAGTGACAAACTCCAAAACTCTTAAATTTATTGGACATGATTTACCTTTCATAAAATCATGTTGACTTTCACTGATCACAAGATGTATTGTTAAGACTTCCTTAACAATAGATTGCAGTACTTCCTCAAAGCTTGATGCCTGACTAATGAAGACATGGTTGCAGAGTGACCAAGACTGGGAAATGATCATCCAAGAGTATTCAATCTTTAGGAAAAAGGGGCAAAAAGGAAAAGGAGGTGGGATGAAAGATGAAATAAATGCAATAATGAGTAAGGAAATCTAGATGGGGAATCACTCTAGCTGGAGTTAAGAAGCAATAAGGTGTGGAAAATATTAATCTATATTAAGCTTATTTATAGGCCTCAAAATAGTAGTGATGATGTAGGGGGTGGCATCAAGCAGGTAATTAGAGATGCAGGCCACAGTAATCATGAGTGATTTTAACCTAAACGTAGCAAATCACGTTTGGCAGAGGAATTCCTGGAATGTGCGCAAGATTTTTCTTTTAAACCATAATGTTGAGGAACAGCCATCCTAGATTTGCTTTTTGTACAATGAGAAGGGGTTAATTATTAATCTTGTTGAGAGGTCATTTGGAAAACAGTAACCATAACATGATGGTATTCCTCATTAGGACAAAATCTAAAGCAGTCCAATCCAAACTCGGGGCCTTAAATCTAAACAAAAGAAACTACAAAGGTAATGAGGGATACGCTGACTATGATAAACTGGGTAACTTTAATAAAGGGCATGACAGAAGAACTGATGAATGCCTTGCTGTAGATATACATTCCTTTCCAGTGAAAGAATGCAAAAGGACCCAACTATAGTTAACAAAGAAATTATGGTTAATACTAGGTCCAAAGAAGAGTCATATAAAATTGCTAAAGAAAACAGCAACCCTGAGGACTAGAACCAGTTTAGAATTCAACCACAGGTTGTTTAAGAGGGGAAGAAATAGAATACGGCAGCAAACTTACATCGAACATAAAAGCGGACTACGAAAGCTGCTATAAGTTTTTGGAGAAAGAAAGAGATGAACGAAGACAAATGTAGGCCCTTACAGTCTGAAATGAATGAATTGATAATGGAGAAAAAAGGAAATGGCAGAACTACTAAACTACGTTTGTTCCGTCTTCAAAGAAGAAGGCACAAAAACCCGACAAGTGCTGTGAAAACGGGTCTTTTGGGAAGGAGGAATTGAAGATAAGTATCATTAAAAAGTAGTGCAGCAGACATGAATGGGACTTAAAGTATACTAAATGAGGTGGTCATGGTAATAGAGGATGCATAGGCTGTAATCTTCCAAAATTCTGGAGTATTTTTGTGGAACAGTCCCAGTAGATTGGAGAATTGCAAATGTAATGCACCTTTTTAAAAGGAGGGAGAAACCGAATAACAGAGCAGTTAGGCTAACATGCTGGAGACTACTATAAAGAGTGTAATAACAGGACACTTCAAAAATACCAATGGGATTACACAAAGTCAGCATGAATTGATGGAAGGGAAATCATGTTTGACAAACCTACTGGAGTTTTTTTGAGGATTCACTCCCTTCACCACTCAGTAGTATCATAGTGCACTATCTACAAGATATACTGCAGAAATTCATCAATCTTCAGACAGCACCTTCCAAACCCACAACCACTTCCTTCGAGAAGGACAAGGGCAGCAGATACATGGGAACACCACCATCTTGAAGTACCCCTCCAAACTACTCACCATCCTGACTTGGAAATATATCACCATTCCTTCAGTGTTTCTGGGTTAAAACTCTGGAATTCCCTCCCTAATGACATTGTAGGCCAACCCACAGCAAGTGGACTGCAGCAGTTCAAGAAGGCAGCTCACCACCACCTTTTTAAGGGTAACTAGGGATGGGCAATAAATACTGACCAGCCAGCGACAACCATGCCCCACAAATGAATTTTTAAAAATGTAACTAATGGACTAGACGAAGGAGAACAGTGGATGTGGCGTATTTGCATTTTCATAAAACTTTTGATAAAGTCCCACATTTACCGTGGGTACTGGAGTTACTGTGCGATATCAAAACACATGGGACTGGGGGTAATACACTGTTAAAGATTAATAACTGGTTAGCAGACAGAAAACAGTGAGAATAAATGGTCCTCTTTCAAAGTGGCAGACCATAACAAATGGGGAATCACAAGGATGATTGCTTCAGCCAGTTTTTCACAATATATATCAATGATTTAGATGAGCTGATTGACTGTTAGATCTCCAAGTTTGCTGATGATGGAAAACAGAGTGAACATCAGAGTGATGGAGCAGACGGGAAGAGTCTTCATGGCAATTTAAACAGAATGAGTGGGCAATTAAATGGCAGATGCAGTATGAACCTGTCCACTTTGATAGGATAAACAGAATGTAATTTAAACAATGGTAACTTGGGAAATGTTGATGTACCGAGGGACCCAAGTGTCATTATACACTGGTCATTGAAAGCAAGTGTACCGGTGCAGCAAGCAGTTAAAAGACAAATGGTATATTCACTTTCTTTGTAAGAGGTTTGTAAGAGGTTTGATTTACTGGAAGTTTACTGGTCCTTGGTGCTATCACAGCTAGAGTATTGTGTGCAGTTTTAGTCTCTTTACACAATGAAAGATATACTTGGCATAGAGGGAATACAGTGAAGGCTACCAAACTGCTACCTGAGATGGCAGGTTCATTGAATAAAGAGAAATTGGGCCAACTGGGCCTATATTCACTGTATTTAAAAGAACAAGGGAGGATCTCATTGAACCATAACATTCTGAATGGGCCGGATAGATTAGATACACAGAGGATTTTTCTCACGGGGTCAGATTGGGTGCAGGACAAGAGATCACAGTCTCTGAAATTGCAAAGGGCTGTTTAAGATTGAAAAGAGGATAAATTTCTTTACTCAGAAGATGGTGAACCTATGGAATTTTCTACCACAGTGTTGCAGAGGAGAAGTCACTGAATATATTTAAAGAAATTGATAGATTTCTAGAAACTGAAGGTGTTGACAGGTATGGGATGATGATGTTGGGATAAAGGACCGTTCATGCTCAAGTTGAATGGTGCAGCAAGCTTGATGGGCCAAATGGCCTACTCCTTCTCCTATTTTCTACGTTTCCAACTGACATGTAGATCTCTTCACTCTCCATTTTTTGAAAGTGTTACATTTGCTAATCCCCAACTGACAGGGAGCATTCCAGAATCTTGGGAGTTTTGGAAAATTATAGCCAGAGCATCTTCCATCTCTGCAGCTTCCTCTTTTAGAGACTTAGGAAGTACGCCACAAAGGGTCTGTAAAGTTTCTTCCAGTATTTTGGTCTCTACTCATATTAATTTCCCTACTTTCCTCACTCTTTTAAGCAAGTACGCTATCCTCTATTTCTTGACCCTTCTCCTGTGAAAACAGATATTTGTTCAATGCCTCTGCCATTTCCGCATTCCCCATAATAATTTTAAAACCGATATTGGCATCACTGTTGGAATTTTGCAATACCTCTTGTGGCTTTGGAAATGAGTGTACCTTTATTTGTGAAAGTACCTTTAAGATCAAAGTGAAATGAGGTTAACTCTGGAATAGGGGATAATTAGTTTTCCTGATATTAGGAGGCCATTAGACTTCTGAGAAATGCCCATATGACTGAACTGAGGTTGTTTTGGGGATTGAAATGTATTATCAAAATATATGGCTAATTGGGATCAAATTACAATGGATCTCAAACAGAGGAAGATAATTATCCATAGAAAACAGAACCCGAAGTTAAGGGGATGAGAAGAAGCAGTTATCCAAAGAGCTGTATAATACACTTAAAAATGACAGGTAAGTGAAGACAGGGAGACCAAGGACGGCAATTTACACAGGATTCCTGTTACAGATTTTTTCAAAGCTGTTTTTGCCAAAGCCAAGCAGATTGTTTAAAGAGGTCAGAGAAGACAGCCTCTGTGCCATCAAGCCTGCTTGAGCCTTACTCCTTCATAATGAAATGAGAATGGATCTCATTTCATTTGTCCTATGGGGGAAGTGTTATGCTGATGGATCAGAATCCCAAAGAATTTGCAGACATTTCTTACTTTTAATTCCAAACGTGTTGCTTTTCAAGATCTGCAATGGAAAAACTGCAGATTTAAATTCCAGTGACTGTCTGTACAGCCCTGTGTGAAGCCAATGGAATGTTGCACTCTGCTGTACCCTATGAGTAATGATGTTCAGGGATATGGGGGAAAAGGCAGGAGATTGGTACTAAATAATAGAGCCAGACTAGACAGCTTTTGTGATGCAGTGATAGTGTCCCTAACTTTGGGCCAGGAGGCCCGATTCCAGACCCACCTGCTCCACAGGTGTGTTATAACATCTGTGATCAAGTGGCCAGCAGGAGAAATGGCTACTAGACTGGTTGAGACCTACAATCAAGCATGCTGGGAATTTGGTCAAGCTAGTTTAAACTATGACTTTGATTAAAACTGCAGCCAGGACATGTTGGGACCTATCCTATAAGCTGTGACCTGCAGTTTCCTATATTGACCAAATAAGGGAGGTGTCCTACGGGTCTGCTCGACATACTGGCACCACTATTAACGTATATGGAGCATAGTATGTGGCTGTTTACGACTTGGTATAAACATTTGGGAGTTATTTACCCATAAGCTCCATTGGCTGGGATCGAACATTGTGATCAAGTTTGGTCAATTCTTTGGCTGAATGCCAGAGAAGTTTCTGGAAGAATGAGCACGCTTTGGGGATAAAAGTTATAAACACAGAGTTTTTATATTCACGAAGTACGTGCCCTGAAGTTATCTTCAAAGAGGCGAAGAGCCATGAGGCAAGATCTACACCGAGAATGAAAGGTCGCCTGTTTACTTTAATCAAAGCAGTATTTGTTTCAAGCCAAACTTAGAGTCAGAGTTAATGTGAATTAAATTAAAGTAAGATAAAGTGAAGTCAAATGAAGTGAGTTGAAGTTGAGGTTAAGTTAGATGAAGGAAGAAGTAAATGTTGCAACAAATGTATGGTTTATATTAATACTAAAGAGTTTATTTAAGGGTTTGTTTCATTATATTCTGAATTGACCTTTTATCTTTTGTCTGTCACGCAAAGGAAGAACACCTGGAAGAAGGGTGAAGTCCTTTTTCAGGTAATAGATCCCTGAATAGCTTGACTGGTAATAAAGTCAGAGCAGTTATGATGGGCCAAATGGCCTACTTCTGCACCATAACAATTTGTGATTCTATGAAACTGTCTACTTCAAGACAGGGAGAGACTTACCAAGAAGAGAAAACAAGGGGTTCGTTGATCTCTTCCCTGTTGGAAGGAAGCCACCATGTACAGAAATGTCTGCTTTACCATTTAGGAATGCACAAGGACTGGGTTTAAATGGCCATTTTCAACTCAACCTAAGGGTAGTAGTGGGACTGAAGCCTCTCATATGTAAGAGAATGGGTTTGAACAGGAGGATGCTGTGAAGGTCACTGTCAAAAAACCTATCCCCTAGTTTCCCTCGTGTTACAGGTGAAGATCTCTGACTCACTATCTCACTCAGAGCTGCAAACCAGTAGAAAATGGAATCAGAACAAAGGAAGGTCATTAAGCCTACAGAACCAAGAATCTCAAAAAATCATCTGTTCAGCTACCAATGTCAACATGTCAGTAATCTCCGCTGTAACAGTCACAATGTTTGAGAACAATGCAGAGACTGACCCATACATCTATTTTTAAAAACTTTTATCAATTTGGTCTCTCCCCTTCTTTCTAACCTGTATCTATGAGTTGCATTACTAATTCTTCTCACATTTAATAATCTCTGTGTTAATTCGAGAAAGCCTAGTTAAACTGGCTCCTTTTAAAACAGAAGTTGGTCCAGGTAGAAAGATATCTGTAAGGGAAGGGGTCTAATTATCATCATAGATCATCATCATAGAATTCCTACAGTGTGGAAACAGGACCTTCGGCCCAACAAGTCCTCACCAACCCATATCCCAATAACCCACCTAAGCTCCATATCCCTGAACACTATGGGCAATTTAACATGGCCAATCCACCTAGCCTGCACATCTTTGGACTGTGGGAGGAAACCTGGAAACCTGGAGGAAACCTACACAGACACAGGGAGAACATGCAAACTCCACATAGACAGTCACCCAAGGGTGGAATCGGACCCAGATCCCTGGCGCTGAGAGGCAGGAGTGCTAAAATGAACTTTGGTGCAACCAATTAAGAGAGTTGGTGAATAACGAAAGGGAGCCAGTTTATCCCTCCTCACCCAAGGGTTCAACATTTTGGAGTATCCCCTCTGGAACAGTAACAAATTGGGTAACGTGCCTGGAGTCTGGTCGTATGATAGACTTGATTACTACACGCTCTTACCTTGCAAGAGTCAGTCCAATTCCATTATCAGCAAATCTAAGGAAAAAGGACAAACAAAGTGAATGATGTATGAATGGAATTGAAGCTGAATTTTTCCAGGCCTAAGGCTCCAACATCTAACAAACATCAATGACCTAAATGGATGGTTCAGTCACAGCTCAGTGCATCACAGTTTGCTCAATGCACTCATTCTGTCCAATCTTCTTAATCTCTGTGAAAAAGCAAACAACAGACGGCAAATCACCGGTTCCTATGTGTCGTGACAACATAAATACATTCAAAACAAAATGTGTTTCTAATTTCCTATCCTTCGTGATTAGGGTAGTTCGCCCCCTCATTTTCTCTGTATGTATCTCTCCGGGTGAATTAATATTGCCATTTTTGGCACTCTTCAATGTATTGCATGGATTCTGCATGAATTTTATAGCAAATGGGTCTACTCTGTAACTGAGATTGAACATCTGAGAACAAAAGTAAAGCAAGAGTTATCAATGCACCAGTCACTGTTAGGATCTGGCTTTCACTCTCATTGTCTGGAAATACTGGGCCAGTAATGGCCAGAAAATGGGTATGGTGGCCATCCATTTCCCATCAAAAATGGCAATGTGGTCGATTTCATTTGGGAAACGACCCACAACCAGGTCTTCAAAACGTCACCTATTAATATAGAAGTCTGAGTTCAATAATGAAAATACAACACTGATTCTCAATCTTGTTTGCAGCTGGTTGAAGTCTGTGCAATGCAAAACAGAAACTCTTGCTCCTTCTGGCCACACAGAAAAAACTACAGAACCCCTACACTTGTATTCATCAGATCATACCGATACTGGAGATGGGTGAAAGGCCCTTTGGCTTTCCTGAATCGTCTAATAGTCTAAGAGAGATCTTGTTGTTTTCCAATTTTCATGGGTGCATCAGGTGACCAGTGACAGAAACATGAGGGATAGGAATTCATGTGATGTAACCTCTGGAAATACTTCCAGCCAGAATTGATATCCCCATCACCACACAAATTGGCATTTGAATAACTTTCAAAATTTATCCAATAATGTCAATGAAGAAAAGTGGACTAAGTGAATTGATTATAAAGATGGCAGTGCAGAACCTGGTGCTCAGGGATGTGGTGAAAGGTGACAGAAAACAATGGAATTCAATAGTGAAGTAGGCAAGACTTCATGACTGAGGCACAGAGGTTCAGAAATCTGAAACAACTAAAGAACAAAGATTTGGAATTCTCTAAGTGAGGCACTGAGAAATCTCATCTGAATAGTTAAAATACCACCGCCTCCAATTTTGTAGGGCCTGCATGCATTGAGATGGCCATACAGGCTTGTCCAGACTTAGAGCCCAAATGAGTGCTCAATTTTTGGAGATCAATTTATTTTAATAATTTTCATAAGTTCCCAATGCAGCTTCTGCCTTATTCTGGAAGTGAGAATAATAGGGCATTCAGTCCCACAGGCCAAGTCTGCCATTAGATTACAGGTGAACAACTGCTCAAAGCAGCATAGGGGAGCGTAAGCCAAAGGGGAATTCCTTCTTTAAATTTCGTTGGTTGCAAATGGAGTGGTGAAGGATAGGGATGCATTCAAATCTCTGAGCTATCTCAATGCTGCTTGCCAGCTCTTTTTACATTTACTTTGCCAAATCTACCTTGGAAAACATCCATCAACATGATCTTGAAGATTTCCACAGGCCTAAAATCTACAGACTTTTGGCAAAAGAATGTGTGTTTCCTGATTTCACAGTCGAGTACTGAATATCATTTCAATATTTTCTGGATTTCAGATTGGATTCTGGAATATTTGCCAGCCTTGGTGTTTATCACTGGGGTGGCATGGCGGCTCAGTGGCTCAGTGGCTAGCACTGTTGCTTCACAGCACGAGGGGCCCAAGTTCAATTCCACCCTCAGGCAACTGTCTGTGTGGAGTTTGCACGTTCTCCCTGTGTCTGCGTCAGTTTCCTCAGGGTGCTCCGGTTTCCTACCACTTTCCAAAGAGGTGCAGGGTAGGTGGATTGGCTGTGCTAAATTGCCCTTAGTGCTGAGGGATATGGAGCTTAGGTGGGTTATAGGGGGTGGGTTGGTGTGGACTTGTTGGGCCGAAGGGCCTGTTTCCACACTGTAGGGATTCTATGATCTAATGAGGAAAAAACCAATTGTAGCGAAACTTGGTGTTGACATGCCATCAGTCTATGGGCAAATCACTGAAGTACACTTGCTCAGGCAAAGGTATTTATCTGTGCGCTGTCCTCTGTGAAGCTTGTTTCACATGTACATACAGATAGTACCCCATTTTGCATTGCAAATGATGCTCTTCACTATTGCACAGTTACCCCATTGATCTAACATTCAGTATTGGAAGAGTAGAAATGTCCTTCAATTAAATATTGCTTTTGATTCCTGCCACAAACACCATGCCCTATCCACCAATCCCATCTCTCTCCCAGGCCACTGTCTCTGATTGAACCTGATTGTTCACACCCTTGGACTTGACCCTGAGCTGAACTTCCAACCCAAACATCCTCTCCGCTGCCAAAAATATCCACTAAGGACAACAATGTACTGCTGAAACCCTCTTTCCTATCATTGTTAGCTCCAGGTTTGACTGTTTCCAAGTAGTCCATGCCATCTTCTACTCTCCATAGACATGAGTTCATCTATATCTCCACTGGCCATATCCTCATCCATCCAAATCCCATTCACACATCAGCAAGACATATAGTGGTTTCTGTTCTAGCAGCATCTCAGTTTTGATACTGTCATCCCGGAATTCAAATCCCTCCATAGTTTTGTTCTTTAATTTTGTAACCTCCTACAGTCCTACAACCCTCAGAGGTATCAGTGTTCCTCCAGTTCTAGCTTCATGTGTATCCTAGATTTCCTTCACCCCACTTCATTCCTCAGTGGGTCTTCAGCTGACTGGCCCTCAGCTCTGAAGTCTATCTTTGAATTTATCCATCAAGCTTAACTATCTAAAGACATTTTTCAAAACCTACCTTTTTGACCAACCTTTTGGCTGCCAGTCTTAATCATTTCAAGTTGAAGAGGAGATATAAGAACATAAATAGGAGTAGACAATACAACTCTTTGAACCTGATCTGCCAATCAATACAATCATGGTTCATCCTCTGTCTCAACAGTTGCTGTTGAGATGGAGGGAATCCTGTGGCGGGTAAGTCACTTCCTGACTCCCAGGATTCTGTCACAGTCATAGAGTCATACAGCATGGAAACCCTTCCAACTCGTCCATGCCAACCAGAAATCCCAATCTGACATTGTCCCACTTGTCCTCATTTGGCCCATATCCCTCTAAACCCTTCCTATTCACATATCTGTCCACATGCCTTTTAAATGTTGTAATCATACCAGCCTCCACCACTTCCTCTGACAGCTTGGTCCATACATGCACCGCCCTCTGCATGAAAAAGTTCTCTCTCAGGATCTCTTCAAATCTTGCCCCTCTCACCTTAAATCTATGCCCTATGGTTTTGGACTACCCCAACCTAGGAAAAAGACCTTGGCTGTTTGTGTTTTTTCCCCCTCGTTTGTTAAGACCCCACCATCTACAAGGCTCAAATCAGGTGTGTGAAGGTATACTCCCCACTTGCCTGGATATATGCAATACCCTAACCCAAACACTCAAGATGTTTGCCACTATCCAGGACAAAGTAGCCTAATTGATGAGCACCACGACCAATATCCTTGACGTTCACTTCCTTCAGTACTAGCACAGAGTGGCAACATTGTATACCACCTCCAAGATTCATGGCACAAACTCACCAAAGCTCCTCCAACCGCTCCTTGCAAAGCCTCAAATTTTACCTCCAAGATGGACAAAGGCAACGGGAACAACAGAACCTGCATGTTCCCCTCCAAACCACACTCCGTCATGATTTGGAAATTTAACACCGTTCTTTCAATGCCAATGCATCAAAATTCCAAAACTCCCTCCTTAACTGTATTGTGGGTGTTCCTACACTACTAGGACTACAGCAGTTCAAGATGGTACCACCACCTTCTACAGGGCTACTAGGGGCAGGCTAGCCTGGCCAATTTAACCTCAGCTAGATGCTGGTCTGGCCAATTTAAACACACATCCTAGGAATAAATAAAAAAAACTTTCATTTTACTGCTCACTCCCAATATCCTTTGATCCCTGACGGACCAAAATTATGGAGTTGTTGGTTGGTTCACCGAGCTGACTAGTTTACGTGCCAATGTTTAATTTCCGTCTAGGTCACATCAACAGAGCTGTGCAGCCTCCGTTGAAGCACTGTTGTTCTGCCCTGCTCTGAATTTATATGGTCTGGTCTGTCGTGGATGGCATTTTCCTTTCTAGTTTTTGTGCCATAATGGTATGTAGATGGAGTCTATTTCAACATGTTTGTTAATTGCATTGGTGGTTGAAAACCAGGCCTCTAGGAATTCTCCTGCTTGTGTTTGTCTCCCTTGTCCCGGTCATATTGATGTCCTTCTATGTCGGAATGTATTGAAGTGAGGGAGAGTTTGTCGTGCTGTTTTTTTGCGAGTTGGTGTTCATGTATCCTGGAGGCAAGTTTCCTGCCCATCTGTCCTATATAGTGTTTCTTGCAGTTGCTGCAAGGTATTTTATATATCACATTTGTCCTGCTCATTGTGGGTATGGGGTCTTTCGTCTTTGAGAGTAACTGGCGAAGTGTGGCTGTTGGTTTGTTGTCCTATGACACAGATCTTTGTTAAAACATTAATTATGTTCATCTCAGCTTTAAATATACCTGTACTCAACAATGGAGCACTCGGATAGAGAATTCCAAAGAACCAAGACCCTTCGAGCGAAGCTCATCTCAGTCCCAAATAATTGGTTCCTTACCTTGTAACTGTGCCCCTAGTTTTAGATTCTAGCTTGATTTCAACATTTGTGCTGTGAAGCACTTTGGGAAATTTAATTACAATAAGGGAGTTATGTAAATGCAAGTTGTTGTTGTATCCTAGAAACGGATAAAGAGATTGTAGGCTGGCGAGCTGAATACAGCAGTTCTCAAGTATCTGCATACTAGAGGAAGTGCTGATGTAGTACATTTTGACTTAAATTACATTTTCGACCTTTAATTCATCTTTTATAGATGTAACATTTTTAAGAGATTGGATTGAAACTTACTGGCAGTTCTCCAACCACACGTCTCCACCACGAAGCCAGGCACCATGGTCCTGGTTTTTATATGCAATATAATTTTTGATTATAGCAGGTTCCCTCGGTTTATGAGGATCAGCTCCTTTATGGGGACTGTACCTAGGTAAGAAATCACACAGCTCCTTTATATAGTCCAAAGAAAACAAGAATTTATTTGCAATTTTATAACTTTACCGGAGAAGATTTCACTGGGTGGTCACTGAGTTCATGCTTTTAAAAGCAAGTGTGTGAAACACAGATAGTTTTAATTAGACCACTTCTAAATTGGAGTCTCTGTGCATCAACTGACCTGGCACCAACCAGTGAGAGGAATGGTCTCTTGTCCTTTGCATTAGCTTCAGTTGTCTTCACTCCATTATCAATCATCATACCAGCCTGAAACATAGATTGAAAAACATTTGAAACACCCTTTCGATATTGAGATAACATAAAATGTTAAATGAAAATAGTCCAGCCAAGAGATTGCAAATTTTGAACGGGATGTGTGATTTAACACAAGATGAAATACATTATCTTCAAAATGGCATCTGTGGGGATCCGAAAGGAGCCAGCAAATCACTAGCCAATGGCAACAAGGCTGGAAGCCCAGTTTGAGGCCTTCTGGTTAGAGTCAGCACTCTATGGTCCATTCTGTCGGGTCTAGAATGGGGGGAGGCTCCTGTTCTTGATCTGTCACAATGGACCATAAACTAATTAAGCTTCGTGAGTACTGGTGCCTTTCTATTTTCTACAAAGGAACTTCATTTTCATTGAATTAAAAAGCTCCAAAGTAATCTACTTGAAGGAATCTCAACGTGGTACTTTAATCATGACCAGATGTTGCCTGAAACCATACACTCTGATTTGTGTAGTTCAGTTTAGGAAACTGGGTTGGCATGGATGAGTTGGGCCGAAGGGCCTGTTTCTGTTCTGTATGACTTTATGACCCAACACAAGCTAAGACATTGGAAATTGTGAAGAGTAGGCACTGCTGAGAAATCAGAGCCAGAATGACTCCCTGTACCAACTGCCTCAATGTTTCAGAAAGGGTTTGCCCAGACTTTTCACACCCAAATCTGCCTGGAATTTTAAATCTTTTTGTGTCCTCCTCTCTCAGGAGATAATCTTGTTTTGATATAGAGATGTGCAAAGTCACAATTTTGAAAGATGGGTTGAATGGACAGGGGAGCGTGTACTTCTCCATCTGTGTACAAACTGCTTCACCAGTCTGTTGGTGTTGATATTTGTCAATGCAATTTAAATGCACACCCCATGATGTTGGGAACGAGTTTAAAGACAAAATTGTCTTATTTTCCACCATGTTTTTACATCAGCAGAATTCACAACAGCTGGGAGTATACTCATAAATATTCACAGCGACCCATATTTTTCAACAAATACCAGCTGAATGACTATAAAGATGTTTATCTCATTCCTTCAGTGTAGCTCTCTGCTATATTACAGAAATTGCGTGCAGACTTACCCTATAGTTGGAATGAGCCCTGTTGTTGGTGAACTTTCCCAATGGCACATGTTCAGAATAACCAGGGGAATACATTCCTTCAGAAGGCCCTGTGGGCACGTGGTGGAAAATAAACCAAAATCCAGTTTCCTGTGATGTAAACATGCAGATAAATATTTGTACTTCCAAAAGGTGCTGTTCTGCAGTTTAAATATGGAATAAATAGCCAGCACGTGACTCTGACCTCACGGTAAATATTAACATATGAGACAGGAGAGGACCTACCTCAGACCCTGCAGCTGAGCAGTTGACAAGATTATTGTTGGGATTTGCGATCCAAAACGTGGAGACTGCACTGAAATAAAACAGCAAAGATTTACTCTGTAGGTGGAGTGACACATCCAAATCAAGTTCATGAATCCTTACAGTGTGGAAGCGGGCTATTCAGCCCATTGAGTTACATCAACCCTCTGAAGCGCACACCCACACAGGCCCTTCCCCCAACCCTATATTCCCCATGGCTAATCCACCTAGTCTGCATATCCCTGGACACTATGGGCAATTTAGCATGGCCAATCCAGCTAACCCGCACATTTGGGACTATGGGAGGAAACCGGAGCACCCGAAGGAAACCCACACAGACAGCCTAAGGGTGGAATCGAACCCGGATCCGTGGTACTGTAAGGCAACAGTGCGAACCACAGAACTACCCCATGCCACCCCAAAAACCAAAAAGCTCAGTACCTTGTATTTGTTAATTTTCTTAAATTGTACACGGGAGGTTGCATTTTATTAGGATACTCATTCTTTTAGCGTTCTGGATCTGGTCTTTTATAAAAGACAAAGCAGTTCATCATAAAAGTTTCTGTTTGCTTTATCTCCCTGCACCCTGACACATCTCGAAAGTGGTGTTACCTGTTAAACGGTTCACAATCTGACTTACACCAGTTTCCAACAGCGATTCCAAACAGCTCTGCCTACAAGGCCACAAAGGTGCAGAGATTGTGATCGAGAGCATTGCACTAAGCATTACCTACAGGTCAGTCCACATGACTTAAAGTGAAATGGTTTCTTGTTCAATGATTTCATAGATATAGACACCAAACATAGAATCATGCAGCAAGGAATATGCCGATTCACCTCTCGTACCTCTACTGGCATTTTGAATGGGCTGTTTAATTTATTTCCATGTAACAACACTTTCCCAAAACACTTTACATTAATCTTCTTCAAACACATGCCCGATTGCCTTCTGATATTTGATATGGAATCTGCTTCCTTACCAACAATGCTTCCCACGTTTTGACAGTCCTCCATGCCCATATAGCTCTTTGTCAATTATATTAAATCCATGATCTCTGGTTAGCAAACCATTTATCAGAGCCCGAAATGTCAGCTTTCCTGCTACTCTGATGCTGCTTGGCCTGCTGTGTTCATCCAGCTCTACACCTTGTTATCTCAGATTCTCCAGTATCTGCAGTTCCTACTATCTCTGAAACATTTATCAGAGCATTTCCTTTAAGCATTTTGATCAAAATGCTTCAGATTCTGAGTATGTTTGCAGGTTGTCTCCTCGACCTTCTCTGTTTCATGGTGAACAATGTCACTTCTCCAATCTCTCCACACGGCTAAAGTTTTTGCCTCCATTTAGCAAAGCTCCCCTTCAGGGCTTTGACATTGTTCCTAAAGTGTGGCACCCAAGCCATCTTGTGCAGTTTTCTTCATTCTTGGGTTAGGAACATACTGATTAAGAAAGTGCATTTGGCAAGAAATCTCCTGTATTGTCCTAATTGGGTTAGTCCAATTGCAATTCCATTATTTTTAAATTTCTCTGCATTCTGCCTGCAAATTTGCACCTCTACCCAGTTCTCACTATCCTTGGGTTTATAGTAAACACTCATCAATGTACTAGCTTCTTTTCTGCTCCTCAGCTCTAACCAAATCAGTTCAGTCATTGAACATTCCAGTGTTCCTTTGGTAAAACTTTTCTATCACACTCAATGATGCTATCACCTTCTCCACCCTTTTCTCTTTCTTTCCCTAATCCTCCTGAATACATTGAAACCAGGAATGTTTGGTTCCCATTCCTGCCCACATTTGAGACAACTCTCCCTTATCGCCAACTGGTGTCTGTAGCTCAGTAGCTTTTGCTTGAACACACTGAGTCCAGCATCATCTTTTTCTCTTCCTCTAACTTCTTCAATGAGATACGAATCGCTAGGTCTTTCTGCTCCCGCACCCCCTTCTTAAATTTTAGCAATTTTGCCATACTGTCTCTTTTCATTCTTCCTTCCAAAACGCATCACTGTAAACCTTTCTGTAAATCTGCTTCACTGATCTGATCTCTTGGGCAGTCTTGATTTTAATCGCTCCCCATCAACGGCCTAGGCCCAATGCCATCGAATTTACTCCTTACAACTCTGCCTCTCGGTCTCGTCTTCCTTTTTTCAGAGACTCCTTAACATTGGTGTAGAAGTCGGCCATTCAGCCTGCCAAGCCTGCTCTACCATTCAATATAATCGCGTCTGATTGAACACTTCAATGCCTTATATCTATGTCATTATGCCGCCATAATTTTTCATGACATTTTAATTTTACTTTTTAACTCCTATGCCTTTGAATAAGGTATTCATCACCAACCTGGTGTCACGCGGTATGTGCCTCAGAATCTTTTGCTCTTTTATAATTTTCCTGTGAGGCACCTTGAGGCATCACATTACACTAAAGGTGCTATATCGAATCAATAGCAGCGGTTGTTGTTAAACTTCATTTTCCTTGTGTTCCTTTGTTTTCCCAGTCTTGCTAAGACATCCTGAAATGTGCAACTGGTGTGTGTGCGTGCGCGTGCACGTGTGCGCATGTGCGTGCGTCTGTGTGTGAGTCTGTGTCTGTGTGTATATATATATATGTGTATGTGTTTGTGTGTCTCTGCATCTATGTCTGTGTGTGTCTGTGTCTGTCTGTGCGTGCGTGTGCGCGCGCGCCTGTGTGTGTGTATCTGTGTCTCTATGTCTACATCTGCGTGTGTGTCCTGTGTATCTCTGTGTCTCTGTCTGTGTGTGTGTGCATGCGTCTGCGTGTCTGTGTGTCTGTTTATCTCTGTATCTATGTCTGTGTCTGTGTCTGTGTGTGCACGTCTGTGTGTCTCTCTGTCTATGTCTGTGTGTGCACGTCTGTCTGTGCATGTGCTATAAAGCCTCAACAGAAAGGCAGTGTCTCTGACAGCATAACCCTGATTGTCATCTTCAGTGCAAGTACTCCGACAGGGAAATGTCCTGCTGCATCTTCCTTGTGAGAAAGGACCCAGAGTAGTGGGATCTTATGGGGAAGGAGAGGGGGTAAGGGCAGGTGCAGGATGGAGACAAATCCTGCTCCCCCCATTGCAATACCAATCCCAGGAACAGGTCAGAGCAGCCACAAGGGCTGTCGCATATCGGGAAGGATGGTTACAAGGCTCTGGGACTTTTCCCTCCAATCTTTCATTTCAATATTAGGCCCTCTATCCCTCAAACTTTCTCCCTCCCCAGCCATTCCCAAAGCTCCATCTATAGCACTTTGTTATATTCCATGCCCCTGTATCAATTTGTACAGCCCTTATACCTTGCATGACAAGCTATCCTCCCTCACATATCCCCATGGCTCCTTTCAGCACTCATTGAATCATAGAATTGCTACAGTGTGGAACCAGGCTGTTCAGCCTATCGAGTGCATCCCACCCATACTCACCCCTTCCCCATCCTCATAACCCTGTGTTTCCCATGGCCAATCCACCTAACCTGCACATCTTTGGACTATAGGAGGAAACTGGAGCACCCAGAGGAAACCCATGCAGACATGGGGAGAATGTACAAACTCTACACAGACGATCGCCTGAGGCTGGAATTGAACCTAGGTCCCTGCTGCTGTGAGTCAACAATGCGAACCACTGAGCCACTGTGCTGCTCAACCTATGCCAATACATGCCACTCCACAGTCATCCACATGGTTCATCACTGACCTATGCCATTTTGATACAACCAAAGGCTAAGATATACCCACCAATCATGCCCAGGCCCCTTATAGTGACTATACTAACTCACTGCTATCTCTAGCCAACACATGTTGTACCACAATTACCCTTTTCCTCACAATTGCCAAAATCAGGGCAAATGTCATTCCATCAGTACAGCGATGAAATCACAGCGTGAATTATGGTTTCCCATCTCTACAGTGGCATTTCCTCCCACAACTGTTTCGCACAGAGAGGAGAGTAAAGCCAAAGCAAAAGTAAAAGGAAAGCCCAAGAACTTGTTGGTTATCATTGTTTTCCTCGAATTTTGCAACAGATTCCTATTTCCAACATAACTAAAAATAGAACGCATCTACAGGTCAGTTGATGTAATCTACACAAGCTATTCTGAATCATGTCAACTCCATCTGTATCAGAGTTAAAATAAAATCAGAGTCTGTGATAATCTGTTTTGGTTTTGAGTTTTCAGCAAAACTGTCTTAACCACTGGAATTGTTTTTAAATAGTAGAAAGCAGAGTTTCAATCAGAAACACATTCTTCTCATAGTGTTATGGTGTTATAGTTAATAATAAACAATAAAAGCTTGATTTGTGGCACCTGATGACCTGACAATGGGTTTACAATGGGAATTTACAGCTTTCTGTGGCATTTTATCAAGCCCTTGTGGCTGTCTTCTTAATCTTCTTCTGTCATCTGAATCTTTCTTTCAAAGATTATTCTGCGCAGTCTATGTTTTTTAACCAATCTGAACACCAGGAAAAAGGAACTGAAGATAATGAGAAACAGAATGGATTCCACAAGTCTGTTAACATTAGTAACAAACAAATGACAGATCACAGTGTTCAAAATATCTCACACTGCTGCTAATGTAGAGTTAAAACTGTGCCAGCTTTCATACCTTGGGAGTGCAGAAAGCAAAATAGTTCTTTCCATTCTTTAGTGCAAAAATTTACTGACACAAAACTTCAATCTTGAAATGTTATACT
Source organism: Ginglymostoma cirratum (assembly GCA_024137785.1). Lineage (NCBI taxonomy): Eukaryota > Metazoa > Chordata > Chondrichthyes > Orectolobiformes > Ginglymostomatidae > Ginglymostoma > Ginglymostoma cirratum. The sequence continues at coordinate 3,822,480 of JAHRHZ010000048.1, read as the reverse complement.
CCAAATGCTAGACTCTGGGGCAGCATGGTGGCTCAGTGGTTAGCACTGCTGCCTCACAGCAATGAGGATCCAGAGTTCAATTCCAGCTTCTGGTGACTGTCTGTGTGGAGTTTGCACGTTTTTCTCGTGTCTGTGTGGGTTTCTTTGGGGTGCTCCAGTTTCCTCCCACAATCCGAAGATGTGATTGGCCATGCTAAATCACTCACAGTGCCCAGGGATGTGCAGGCTAGGTGGATTAACTATGGGAAATGCAGGGTTACATGTATGGGGGTGGGAAACTATTGAAGGGCCGGTGTGGACATGCTGGGCCAAATGGCCTGCTTCCACACTGTAGAGATTCTATAATTCTCGGTGTGGTTTCATCTGTGTTCTTTGTAATTGAAACAAGGTTTCTTTGCTACTTTACTCAAATCCACTTGTGGCAAAGGCTAAAATATCATTTGTGTCCCAAATTACTTGTAGAGGCAACAGGAAATTGGAAGAGGGGTTCCTTTTCATGGGGCACTGGCAACAGTATTGGAACAGGAGGGATCTGTACCGTTGGGATGGTCTCCACCCAAATCGAGCTGGGACCAATGTTCTAACGAAAAGGGTAAATAGGCTGGTCAACAGGACTTTAAACTAGAAAGTGGGCGGGGGGGGAGGAGGGAATGGTGAAACTTGCTCCAGTGGGAAACAAAGCCGCAGTGGTGGATTCAACTAAGTGGATAAATATGAAAGAAATGACAGAGAAGGGAAATTCAGGAGAGGTTATTAAAGTCTCCAGCACAGACACAATTAGGACAGAGTGTTTGGAAAAGGCTAGCAATCAAACACTGGAAAAACCAATGAAAATGAGAAGAGGGAGGGTTAATACAGGACCGAAGGTGTTATATCTGAATGCACGCAGTATAAGGAATAAGGTAAATGAGCTTGTGGTGCAGATCGAAACTGGCTGGTAGACGTGGTAGGCATCACGGAGACGTGGTTGCAAGAGGATCAGGATTGGGAACTGAATATCCGAGGATATACATCCTATCGAAAAGATAGGCAGGTGGGCCGAGGCGATGGGGCTGCCTTATTAGTGAGAAATGAAATTAAATCAATAGGAAGAAACGAAGTAGGGTCAGATGGTATAGAATCTGTGTGGGTAGAATTGAGGAATCGCAAAGGTGAAATAAACCATAATTGGGTTGTGTACAGGACTCCAAACAGTAGTCAGGAGCAGGGGTGCAAGATACACCAGGAGATAGAAAATGTATGTAAGAAAGGCAAAGTCACAGTGATCATGGGGGATTTCAATATGCAGGTGGACTGGGAAAATCACGTTGGTAGTGGATTGCAAGAAAAGGAGTTTGTGGAATGTCTACGGGATGGCTATTTGGAGCCCACAAGGGAACAGGCAATACTGGATTTAGTGTTGTGCAAGGAGGCAGACTTCATAAGGCACCTTAAGGTAAAGGAACCTTACAGTGATCATACAATGATAGAATTTACTCTGCAATTTGAGAGGGAGAAGATAGAATCAGAGGTAATGGTATTGCAGCTGAATAAAAGTGACTACAAAGGTATAAGGGAGAAGCTGGGCAGAATTGACTGGAAGAGGAGCCTAGCAGGAAAGACAGAGGAACAGCAATGGCAGTAGTTTCTGGGACTAATTCAGGAGACGCAGCAAAAATGCATCCCTAGGAAAAAGAAGCATGGTACAGGGAGGATGAGGGAACCATGGCTGACTAAGGCAGTCAGGGATAGCATAAAAGCAACAGAGAAAGCATATAATGTGGTGAAGGGCAGTGGAAAACCAGAGGACTGGGAAGCTTACAAAGACCAACAGAGGGCAACAAAAAAAAATAAGGAGGGAGAAGATTAAATATGAGGGTAAGCTAACCAGTAATATAAATGAAGACTATAAGAGTTTCTTTAGGTATATAAAGGGCAAAAGGGAGGCAAAAGTGGACTTTGGACCACTGGAAAATGATGGTGTAGAGATGGTAGTGGGGAACAAGGCAATGGCTGAGGAACTGAATAATTACTTCACATCAGTCTTCACAGTGGAAGCCACGAAATTCAAAGGTGGAAGACCAAAAATTCAAGAGAGTGAGAGGCAGAGCTGAGTATGGTGGCCATCACCAAGGAAATGGTGCTAGTAAAACCGATTGGCCTGAAGATGGACAAATCACCTGGATCAGATGGACTACACCCCAAAGTTCTACAGGAAATAGCTGAAGAGATAGTGGTGATCTTTCAGAAATCACTAGAATCAGGGAGGGTCCCAGATGACTGGAAAATCACCAACGTGACACCCCTGTTTAAAAAGGGAGTAAGGCAAAAGACGGAAAATTACAGGCCGATTAGCCTAACCTCAGTTGTGGGTAAGAATTTGGAGTCCATTGTGAAGGATGAAATTGCTGAATATTTGGAAGTGTATAGTAAAATTGGGCAAAGTCAGCATTGTTTCTTCAAGGGGATGTCACGCCTGACAAATCTGCTAGAATTCTTTGAGGAAGTAATGAGCAGGTTAGACCAAGGAGAGCCAATAGATGTTATCTACCTGGACTTCAAAAAGGCCTTTAATAAGGTGCAACACAGGAAGCTGCTGAGTAAGATAAGGGGCCATGGTGTTATAGGCAAGGTGCTGGCATGGATAGAAGATTAGCTGTCTGGCAGAAAGCAGAGAGTGGGGATAAAGGGGTCTTTCTCAGGATGGCAGCCAGTGACAAGTGGTGTTCCGCAAGGGTCAGTGCTGGGACCACAACTTTTCACTTTGTACATTAGTGATCTACATGAAGGAACTGTGGGCATTCTGGCTAAGCTTGCAGATGATACAAAGATAGGTGGAGGGACAGGTAGTATTGATGAGGTGGGAAGGCTGCAGAAGGATTTGGACAGGTTAGGAGAATGGGCAAAGAAATGGCAGATGGAGTACGATGTGGGAAAGTGTGAGGTCATGCACTTTGGTAAGAAGAATAAAAGCATGGACTATTTTCTAAATGGGGAGAAAGTTCAGAAGTCTGAAGTGCAAAGAGACTTGAGAGTTCTGGTCCAGGATTCTCTCAAGGTAACCTTGCTGGTTGAGTCAGTAGTCAGGAAGGCAAATGCAATGTTGGCATTTATTTTGAGAGGACTTGAATATAAAAGCAGGGATGTACTTCTGAGGCTTTATAAGGCTCTGGTCAGGCCACATCTGGAGTATTGCATGCGGTTTTGGGCCCCATATCTCAGGAAGGATGTACTGGCCCTGGACCGGGTTCAGAGGAGGTTCACGACAATGGTCCCAGGAATGGAAAGCTTAATGTATGAGGAATGTTTGAGGACTCTGGGACCGTAATCATTGGAGTTTAGATGGATGAGGGTGGATCTAATTGAAACTTTCAGAATACTGAATGACCTGGACGAAGTGGAAGTTGGAGAGTCTAGGACCTGAGGGCACAGCCTTAGAGAAAAGGGAAGACCTTTTAGAAAGGAGATAAGGAGAAACTACTTCAGCCAGAGAGTGGTGAATCTATGGAATTCACTGTCACAGAAGGCTGTGGAGGCCAGGTCATTGAGTACATTTAAATAGATAGGTTCTTGATTGTCAAGGGGATCAAGGGTTACGGGAAGAAAGCGGGAGAATGGGGTTGAAGAACTTATCAGCCATGATTGAATGGCGGATCAGACTCAGTGGGCCGAATGGCCTAATTTCTGCTCCTATGTCTTATGGTCTTATGGATGAAGAATCACTTTGGTGCTCTAAATATACCTGCCTCTCAGTTGACAGCTTTAGCTCTGTTCTCCCTTCTGAATCCTCAGGTTGAAGTTCCTTGGCAAATAGGTGGCTGCTTCTGTACCCAACTACACATATTATCTCGTGGCATTGTAAGAGGCTCAAGTTCACTCTCCACAAACAAGATTTAGACATTGATGTTTGTGGGAGCTTGCTAGGTGCAAGTTGACAACCATGTTTCCCCCTTGAGAAGGGCCACTTTACTTTGAAAATTATTTATTTGCTGTAAACCACAATGAGATTTCCACTTTCTTTGGATGGCATTGTATTTAAATATTTTATCAACGGTTTACTTCTTTCTAATATGACATGTCTTCTTGAACCTCAGCAAACATATATGTGATGCTGGCCCAGCTGATGAGTTTGCCTTTGACTTATTTTCCTTTAGCAGTTCTGTCCCTGAGCTCAAATATTCCTGCTCTCCAGGACAGTACCACTTGGGCAACCAGATTCATGATCACTAACGGAATGAAAGTTTCTCTTTGATTATTCCACTGGCTCCAGTGTTTTTGCTCAATCCATCTGTATGTTAAGGTTCTCAACAAAATTTATTTAAAAGGAGTAATGTCTTTGTCAATGGACTTTAGTTGTGCATGGTAACTTTTTGTTTGACATGTTGGAATGATCTTCTGCAATTTTTGTATTTGGAGGAATTTTTCAGAATCATTTACTGGGACTCCAATTGCTGACATTTGGGATTGAGATTTAAAACCACAGGAATTTATAATATAGCAGGAGGCCATTCAGCCAATTGTGGCCATGCTGATTCTTTACCAGACCAATTCAAAACTAACTCTGCTGTCTGCTATCTCCCTGAATTCATCTCCCCAACTATTCCTTCAAAGATGTAATGGTCGGTTCCATAACACTTAAGATATTAGGGCAGAATTGGGCTATTCAGCTCATTGAGTCCACTCCATTATTCAATCATGGCTGATGTGTTTCTCAACCCCATTCTACTCATAACCCTTGATCCCTTTACCAATCAAGAACCTTCTGAGGACCTGAAATGTTAACGCTGATTTTTTCTTTACAGATGCTGCCAGACCTGCTGAGCTTTTCCAGCAACTTCTGTTTTTGTTCCTGATTTACAGCATCCGCATTTCTTTTGGTTTTTAAGAACCTATCTATCTCTATCTTAAATGCACTTTATGACTTCGCCTCCAGAGCCTTGTGCAGCAATGATTCACCACCCTCTGGCTGCAGAAATTAATTCCTCATCTCAGTTCTAAAGGGTCATCCCTTCACTCTGAGGCTGTGCCCTTGAGTCCTTTCTCTCCTACTGGTAGAACCATCTTCTCCATGTCCACTCTATCCAGGCCTCTCAGTATTCTGCAAGTATTCCTCACATTACTCACTGCTCCAAAAACGCCATAAACCAACAACTCTTGTTACCTTCTCCCCTTGTTTTAATGATAATTTTAAATTGAATATAATTGCATCTTGTCATTGAATCTTCCAAGCTCAGGAAATATATTTCCTTATTACCTCCGCCAAGTTTCTTCATAATTTTAAAAACATTTATTAAATTTCCTTTGCTACTATGAATGCAGTTCCACAAGCTTAACTCTATCCTTGCTTTCCATTCCTTACATTTGCCTCATAAATCAATGCCAATATGCTGCCGGTTTATAATGTTTTCTGCGATGAGGTAGCTGTAACAGCACCCAAAACACTAACTGTGGACCATTCATGGTGTTGGTATAGCACAGGACAAGTAGACTACTGGTCATGATTCAAACTTCCACCACGGCAAGTTAAGAATTTGGCTTGGGAATTCTAATCCAAAAATGGTGATATCAGAGGAACCCTCCACCTGTAACAAGTCTAATTTATAGATGCTTCTGGTCTCTCAGAATGTGGTTGACTCAATGCCTGCAAGACATCTATGGATGAGAAATAGTTGCATCTATTAGTAATGTTCATATCCCAAATTCTTATTTTTTTTTGAAAGCAATCGAATTTCACTATCTAGCCTTGAAGGAAAAATGCAAAAGTTCACCTGTTGTTCAACTATCCCTAACATTACAGTAAGCTAAACTGACATTTGAAATAGATGGAGGTGAACACGTCGGCACCAATATATTAATACATAGCATTAAAAGCACTAAAATGGGCCTCCACAGCACCACTATAAATCAAAGCATGGCACTGAAAGGAGATGATTAGTCAGATGACCAAAAGCTTGGTCAAAGGGGTAGGTTTTAGGGACTGTGGTAAAGGCTGAAAGCGAGCCAGAGGGACTGATCTGTGGATTGAGACAGACTCATTGGAATGTTGTGGGGTTCTGTAATAGATTACAGAACAAAAGGAGGGGGCGAGCTCATTGAGGGACTTGCAAATAAGGGCTGGGAATTTTAAAATCAAAGTGTTGCTTGGCAGGAGCCAATTTAGATCAATGAGCAGAGGAATGATGGAGGAACTTAGTGAGAATTAAGTGGAAGGCTGCAGAGTTTGGATGACATCAAGTTCACTGGAAGGTGAAATGTGAGGGACTAATGATGAGTTGGAACAGTCAAGTCGAGAGGTGAAAAAAAAAATGAGTGAGGGTTTCAACAGCAAATGAGTTAAGGCAGGGGCAAAAATGGGTGATGATACGGAGGTAAAATTTGGATGTCCTACAATGCCAATTATGAAAATGAAAGATCCTCTTGGGGTCATCACAAAAGTTGCCAAAAGGCTCAGGCTGTTGCCAGGGAGAGGGACGGAACCAGTAACTTGGGAACAGAATTTGGAGCAGAGACTAAAATTAACAGTTTCAGGTTTTCCAATAATTAATTGGAGGGAATTTCTGCTCTGCCATATTCACAAAGAGAGATGGTTACGAGGAACTGTTGGTGTAGGGAATGGTTACAGCACTGAGTGTTGAGACAAAAACCATTTTTGAAGGAAATAGTTCTAGCAGAGGATTATATATGGCTACAGGGAGCTAGCAGGCAGTGGGATTAATTTTGGATTGCCAGCACAGACATGACTGGCTGAATGGCCTCCTGCTGTATTGTAAATGCTTGAAGTTAGGCATGGGCAGCACGATGCCATTGGTAAGGACATTCCCTGTTTTATATTTGTTTTACCAAATAAACCGGTCGTGTTTATCTACTGCGTGCTTTCAAGAAGGGGTTCTGTGGGTAGCATCCCTGCCTCTGATCCCTGCCTTTTCGCGTCTCACTCCAGGACTTGGTGGCCAAATAGGTCAACTTCTAAACAATATGGCAGACAGCAGGCAGCATGTCATGTGATACTGGTGAGCCGTGCAATGGAGAGAAACTGGAGCCTCTGCCAATAATATCTTTAGCTCCAGGCTACAACATGCGTTTGTAAACGTATCTGTCACCACAACAACTCAGCCTTCTTTGGGGACCAGCTGGCTGGGGAAACTGGTGTGTACCTGATTGATGCCAACAGCACAGGTTTCAATCCCCATTCCAGCTGGCATAGACTCAGGGCTGCCTTCCTGTCTGACCCCCCCAGGTGCAGTTCGTCACACAGTGTATCAGGTCTCTGCCTTTGAACGGACGAGTGGAGAACAAGAGGATCTTCCAACAATCTGAACAGCTTCAGCTGATACTCAATCTTCAGTACTCAAGCCATGTTTATATAATCTGCCTTGTCATTTATGAAGATCATAAAACAATGCATTGTAACGACCACCCTTCCCATCACTGGGTCCCTACAGAAACTCAAGCTGAGTGATAAAACATTTGTGTGGTCTTTGTTTTAGTGTCTGAAGTGGGCCATTTGAGTCTGAAATTGCCTCTTGCTACAACTGAATGTGTTGCAGGCAGCTAAGGTGGTGACCAACAGAATAACTACACCATTGGTCAAAGGTAAAGCGGAAAAAACAAACTTCTTCCAGCAAAGGTTGTGGAGTTCCAGGTGGAACTTTCCCAGGATATAAATTTTAAGACGACGGTCGGAGAATCTGCATCTAATGTCCTGGGAAGGTTCCATCTGGGCGTCGGCCACATTTATCCTACAAACTTAGCTGTCTGAAGTGAAGAACCATCTGCTGCACAAATCTCACTGATTCCTCTTGAGAGGCATTACTGGCCAATCTTTAAGTAGGTTAAAGACCGAAAAAAACTGCAGATGCTGGAAAACCAAGGTAGACAAGCAGGAGGCTGGAAGAACACAGCAGGTCAGGCAGCATCTGGAGGAAAGGAGCAGTCAACGTTTCGGGTATTACACTGCTTCAGGACTGGATGCGGGGGTGGGGGCAGCTGCAGCTAGAAAGTGGGGGGGGGGGGGCGAAGGGGGGGAGGCAAAATGGTGGTGATAGGTGGATACTGGTGGTAGGTACGACCCGATTGGTCAATGGGAGGGATGAATCCAGTTGGTGGCTGGAAGGGAGAGTCAGAAGGTGGAATGGAAGGGGAGGCAATGGATAGGTGGGAAGGTTATTTGAAATTGGAGAATTCAATGTTCATTTTCAAATAATCTTGCCACCCATCCCCTGCCTCCCCTTCCAGTGCACCCCCCTCCCCTTCCATTCCACCTTCTGGCTCTACCTTCCAGCCACCAACCGGATTCATCCCTCCCATTGACCAACCAGGTCATACCTACCACCAGTGTCCACCTATCATCACCATTTTGCCTCCACCCCTTCTCCCCCCTCTCTATCTGCAGCTTCCCCTACCCCCACATCCAGTCCTGAAGAAGGGTAATACCCGAAACGTTGACTGCTCCTTTCCTCCAGATGTTGCCTGGCCTGCTGTATTCTTCCAGCCACCTGCCTGTCTGCCTTTAAGTAGGTTAAATGGGCAGCTGCTTTGTTTGGGCGGAATGTTGACTATCAGAAAAGCACCAAGGATATTGAGGTCACGAAGAAAAATCTACTGAGCTTAAATATGTCCGCTGACTTTGCCTCCTTTTTTAGTCATCTATAGATCATACATGGTCTTCCTGGCCCATCATTTCAATAACATCAAATTAAACCTCTTTGGGCTTGTAAGCAAGATTCCATTAGCATATCGTCCCAATTCCATAGAGATGGAATGAAAATAACAAACCATTCGGATATGGTTGCCTTATATATTCTTCATATGAGTGTGACTCCACTCTGGGAGCTTGCAGTCAGAAACATCTCCCTTCCCAGTGTCCAGTAGATCCCTAGACCCTCAGGAATGGAACCACAAGTGGCCGCCCTGAGAAGCCCCACACTGGCAGAGCAGTTTCACATGCAGCTAACTTGATTCAGAAAATTATGGGATGCATTTCTACAATGTGCATCGGCTGCTCCATCCTCACTTACACCACCAATTCCCTGCCCCTCCACCCCTGCACAGAACCTTGGAAAGAAATTGTCTGAAACAGTTACATTGCTGTTATCATTAGAGATTGATTTGGACACATATGGAAGAACACGGCTATACACCCAGAGTGTCCTGTGACACAAACTGGAAAAGTTGACAATTTGCAATGCTCTGATAGGTGTTTGTCAAGTTATTCTACAGCCACTGAATCAGAGAATCTTTTGATAACAGGGTTTATCTTCTGCTCCCTGGTTTGTGCTTTGTAGCCAGCTTGTTAGCCAGTTGTCTGCAGACACCACGTGGTTGGATTGTTATCTTCAATGTGGGTACTGGGAGTTGGGACAATTCCTGGCTCCAGGCATCGGATTTATAAAACCGCATATACAGAGTGGGGCAGTTGTTGGGTTAAGGGGGGGTGTGCAGATGCAGGCTGTATTTGGGCCAGCTAGCCCCAGAAAAGAGTTCAGATGCAGCCATTGGGGCTGCCATGGACGAGAATGTTGTGGAATTTTGCCCCAGTCATGCCTTTCCGCACACCACCCATGTCCTCTTGTATTTTCCATACCATGCCATTCCTTTCCAATGAGCCATCCACATGGATCCCTATACACTGCATGCCAAACTATGAGGCATCTTCATGCCCATTCACTCACTGTATAAAATCAATGAACCCTGCAGAGAGAATACAATTATAGAACGCCTAGAGTGTGGAAGCAGGCCATTCGGCCCATTAAGTCCACCTCAACCCTCCGACACTATTCCACACTGACCCACGCACCCCCCCCCCCCGCCCACCACCATATCCGTGTAACCCTGCATTTCCCATGGCTAATTCACCTAGCCTGCACATCCCTGAACACTATGGGCAATTTAGCGTGGCCAATCCACCTAACCTACACATCTTTGGACTGTGGGAGGAAACCAGACCAGTCCGAGGAAAACCATGCAGACACGGGGAGAATGTGCTAACTCCACACACACAATTGTTTGAGGGTGGAATCAAACTCGGGTCCCTGGCACGGTGAGGTCATAGGGCTAACCACTAAGCCAATGTATCGTCCTAGAATAGCATGCGGTAAAGTATTAATTCTTAATTTTACGCTCCTTTACAAAATTCATTTCACCACGGATCAATGAAGTTGTCAACCATCTTATTCAAGTATCAATAGCAGAAACTTGAACCACATCTCGTCTTGCGTAAAGAAACATTGCGTCTTTGCAGAATAGATTAGAGAGCCAGAGCTGTTAATCAATGTTTTCCCTTGAGCTAAGCTGCTCCAACACTCTAATGGATGCTTGGACTCTCAGCCAAGAATGCTGAACGAAGGTCAACTTTCAACAGATGACACAAAGAGTCTGAAGATGGATGTGGGCAGGTTAAGCAAGTACATAAAAACAGGTCAGAAATTCATCTGGAACAGTGACCCAAGTGTATCAATTTCAAGAAAGCATGTGCTTGCAGTAAAGTGGATGGGAGAATCCCTGTAGCACTGATGGATGAAACGTTTATATTGCTGAGTTTACCACAGACCAGAAAACTGTTAGTTTAGTTTTGATTTCAGAACAGAAGGCTTAAATTCTCAGTTCAGAAGTGTCGGAAGTTGAGTACAGAAGGGAGAATAGTTTCTCCTGCCAGGACCTGGACACAGTTTTGTTTGCACAAGCTTTTAGTTCCAGAACCAGTTGCTATAGCCAATGTGTTTTAGTTTGTGGAACATTCAGATGAGGAAAGGTCGGATAGAAATCTTCAAGCTGCTATAACTGAAGTAGTTTAGGTCATCAGAATCATGGAAGGTTCAGGCCAGTGGAACAGGAAATTATTGTAAGATGATTTGCCCCTCCTGTCAATAGCCCTACTTCTATTGGCCATTCATATATCCCCTATTTCTGGCTGGTGACTGGAATCGATCCTTCTCTGTAGGTGCTGGACAGTTTCGTAATAGAAACTGGAGATGCAGAGGTTGTGGTGGGTGGGGTGATACTATAAGACTCGGGTCATAGGAGGGGGATTGCAGAATGTAGACATTTGATGGGGTTTGTCAGGTATCTAGAAATGCACTCATCATCTCCTGGATCCAGCAGTCCTCAGCTCCCTTTATCTGCCAGCATTCACTGGGCCCAGGAAACCCAAGCCACCAGGGTTTAATTTAACTCGAATTCCATCTCCATTGTTGTCTCCTGGAAACAGATTGTCCAACTGCCACATCTCACCACAGCAGGAATGGGTGGGTTTGGGTTGACCTTGTAACTTGAAACATCTTTAGACCCGACTTAACTGAAACCCTTCATTTTTGTGTGCTGACATTGCTGCCCATGTCAGCATTTAGAAGCATGGTAGATTGGTAATGAAATTAAATGCAGTAAAAGGAGTAATAGGAATGACATTGCTCCTCCTATTTACTCAGTGTCTGGCCTGAATCAACATTGCTATCAAAGCAGCAGTTGGTCAGCAATAACCTGCTCACTGATGCTCAACTTGGGTTCTGCCAGGGCTACTCAGTTCCTAACCTTGTTACAATACTGATCCAAACAGGGGCATTAACGATGAAACTGGCTGCCATTGACATTAACGCTGCATTTGACCTGAATGCGACATCAAGGACCTCTGGAGTCAATGAGAATGAGGGGGAAAACTTTCTGCTGGTTGGAGCCATACCAGACACCAGAGTTTAAATACCAGGCAGAAAACACAACAGCGCTTCATCAGAGGCTGTACTGATGATGTTACCCAGCAGGGTAACGAAACATCTGCGGAACAATGAACCAGCTCGACGAGCCAACCATCCACAACAGAAGCAGCCCAAGTCCAAATGCAGCATGACCTGGAAGACACTCAGCCTTGGGATGAGAAGTGGCTAGTAACGTTCTTTCCACACAAGTGTCAGGCAATGGTCATCTCTGACAAGAGAGAATCTCACCATTTTGTTTTGATGTTCAGTGGTATTACAAATCCTGAAACCCCCACAATCAACAGCCAGCATCCTGGCAGTTACCATTGACAAGAACCTGAACTGGACCAGGCGTGGAAATACTGTGACTACAAGATCAGCTCAAAGACTGGGAATCCAGTATTGAGTAACTCATCTCCTGTCTACCCCGTGGTCTGTCCACAAGGCACAAGTCAGGAATGTGATAGAATACTCTCCATTTGGAGTGCAGCTCCAACAATATTCGAGAAGCTCAACACCTCCAGGGCAAAGCTGCCCGCTTGACTGGTATCTCACCCATCACCAACGATGCTCAGTAGCATCAGCATGTACCATCTACAAGATTCATGGCAACAACTCACCAAGTCTACTTTGACAGCATCTTCTAAACTTGTGACCCCTATCGTCGAGAAAGGCAAGGGTAGCACAAACATGGGAACATTGCCGCCTGCAAGTTCCTGGCCAAGACACACCATGACTTACACTATATCATAGTTCCCTTACTGTCACCGTATCACATTCTTAACAGTTCCTACAAGCCAAGGACTGCAACATTTCAGGAAGACACTTCACCATCAGCTTCTCAAGGGAAATTGGGTATGACCAATAAATGATCATTACCAGCCAGCGATGCCCACATCCCACGAACATGTACGAAACAAAGTTGCCTGTTTCTATGCTGCAATTTCTACAATCATTGAATTCCTACAGCATGGAGCAGATCATTCAGCCCATCAAGTACACACCAACCCTCCAAACAGCATCCCACCCAGAACCACCCCTCTCCACCCTAACCCTGTAATGTCTGATGGCTAATCCACTTAGCTTGCATATCCCTGGACACTAGGGGAAATGTAGTATGGCCAATCCACCTAAACTGCACATCTTTGGACTGTGGGAGGAAACTGAAGTACCCAGAGGAAACCCACACAGACGGGGAGAATGTGCAAACACCACAGAGACAGTTGCCAGAGGTTGGGATCGAACCCTGGTCCCTGGCACTGTGAGTGCTTACCACTGAGCCACTGTGCCATCCTGTGGTGTTTTCAGTCATTGGGATAGTTACAACCTCCAAGTGGTGCCCATCAGCGTTCCCTCTACCTTTCCTACCAGCTGTACAAGTGCCCAAGGCTCATGTGTGGCGGTGGCTTCTGGAACCAGATGTTAATGGTGTGATGGCACTTGTGTGGAACCTCGGAGCAACTGCATGTGGGCACAGACACACAGCTTAGAGGGAACGCTGGTGCCCATCATCAAATACTGACTGTTTTGCTGGAAAATTTATCAATGTGGGCAAAATCAAAGTATTGAATTGAATAGAATAAACAGTTTCACTTTGACTGAGATTAAAACACAGTACAAACCCAAATTCATTCCCCAATTTTATCAAAGTTCTCTGTTATGCTTCTTTTCCCCTTGAGGAACATTTGTTGATGCACTAAGTCTCTGGCTGTTCCATTTTATTAAGGAACATACGTTAGCAAGTACTGCTGTATCGTTGTCTTGCACATTACAGCAGTTAACATCTTGAACTCATCATAAAATATGGAATTGAAAATAATTCTGAACTTCCATTTTTCTTATGCAAATACTCTACGTGATGGAGAAAAGTGAGTTTAGACTCTACCAATGTATTAACTTTGTTGAATATTACACAAAGTAAGTGGAGGGCAAATACCTTCAATCTTAATTCCTGGGACTCCCATCCAAATGGAATGGATAATGGTGTACTTTCTCCAAGAACAGTTTTCCACTGGGCTTACGGAATCATGCAATATCTCTTCAATCCCAGTAAACCCAATCAAACTGCCTGGCAGTTACTTACTTGCAGTCCTGTCTAGGTTTTGGGATATATCCTGGATACACGCCTTCTGTTATGCTCTTGCACATTTTGCTGTCACGATCCGATGGTAACAGAGTCCCAGCTTTGACCAACAGTCCAAGGCAGTGATCAAATGTATTTCGTTCCTCAGGACCATCTTCGGTGAAAAAGCAATGCCCTAGGGTCTTGTAGCCAACAACATCTTTCACCTGTAAAGAGAAATAAAGAGAAATCAACTCTGCTCCCGTGGCCTCTCTTTCTTTCTGCACTGACTCAAAGCTTGCCATTTGAGAATCGACTGAACAAATTAACATTTAACAGGTTTGCGGTAAACCAATCATAAATATGTTAACAGAAAACCCTGTTGTTAAGGTGCTTAAGGATAAAGCAGACAAAGGAATTTTACAGAAATGTTCTAATTCTTTTGATAAAGAACAGAATTAACCTACAAAGGGAAATGTGGGCTTTTTTAAAAAATGAATAGCCTTAGAGATTTGAACAGAGAATTTTGTAAAGGCTGCTGCATAGCATTGTCATGGGAATTTGGATTGTGTTCTACTCGATATCTCTCTCTCAACCAACCAGCATGTGTGCACGATTTAGCTGTTGGGTTTGATTACTTTTCAGTGATGATGGCAATCCATTGGCTGTGAACACTTTGAGGCTTCCAAACTATCTGAAAGACACTGTGGATATGCAAGTTCTTCTTCACTGCCTCATGTGGTCACCATGAATTGCAAAAGTACCCGCGTTCGTTGGAGTGAACTGGCTATTCGTGCCTCAGTTGCAGTCAAAAAGAAAAATACTGCAGATGCTGGCGATCCAAACTGAATACAGAAAGTATCAGAGATAGTAGGTACTGCAGATGCTGGAGAATCCGAGATAACAAGGTGTGGAGCTGGATGAACACAGCAGGCCAAGCAGCATCATAGGAGCAGGAAAGCTTGACGTTTCGGGCCGAGACCCTTCATCAGAAATGGGGGCGGGGAAGAGGGTTCTGAAATAAATACGGAGAGAGGGGGAGGCGGATAGAAGATGGATAGAGGAGAGGATAGGTGGAGAGGAGGCAGACAAGTCGAAGAGGCGGGGATGGAGCCAGTAAAGGTGAGTGTAGGTGGGGCGTAGGGAGGAGATAGGTCAGTCCAGGGAGGACGGACAGGTCAAGGGGGCGGGATGAGGTTAGTAGATAGGAGATGGGGGTGGGGCTTGAGGTGGGAGGAGAGGATAGGTGAGAGGAAGGACAGGTTAGGGAGGCGGAGATGAGCTGGGCTGGTTTTGGGATGCGGTTGGGGGAGGGGAGATTTTGAAGCTTGTGAAATCCACATTGATGCCATTGGGCTGCAGGGTTCCCAGGCTGAATATGATTTTCTGTTCCTGCGGCCTTCGGGTGGCATCACTGTGGCATTGCAAGAGGCCCAGGATGGACATGTCGTCTGAGGAATGGGAGGGGGGAGTTGAAATGGTTCGCGACTGGGAGGTGCAGTTGTTTGTTGCGAACTGAGCGCAGGTGTTCTGCAAAGCGGTCCCCAAGCCTCCGCTTGGTTTCCCCGATGTAGAGGAAGCCACAATGGGTACAGCGGATGCAGTATACCACATTGGCAGATGTGCAGGTGAACATCTGCCTGATGTGGAAAGTCTTCTTGGGGCCTGGGATTGGGATGAGGGAGGTGGTGTGGGCACTTCCGCCATCTGCAATCCGACCCCACCACCAAAGACATTTTTCCCTCCCCACCCTTATCTGCTTTCCGGAGGGACCACTCCCTCCGCGACTCCCTTGTCCGCTCCATACTCCCCTCCAGCCCCACCACACCCGCCACTTTTCCCTGCAACCGCAGGAAGTGCTACACCTGCCCCCCAGACCTCCTCCCTCAATGTGGATTTCACAAGCTTCAAAATCTCCCCTCCCCCAACCGCAGCCCAAAACCAGCCCAGCTCATCTCCGCCTCCCTAACCTGTCCTTCCTCTCACCTATCCCCGCCTCCCACCTCAAGCCCCACCCCCATCTCCTATCTACTAACCTCATCCTGCCCCCTTGACCTGTCCGTCCTCCCTGGACTGACCTATCTCCTCCCTACCCCCCCACCTACACTCACCTTTACTGGCTCCATCCCCGCCTCTTCGACTTGTCTGCCTCCTCTCCACCTATCCTCTCCTCTATCCATCTTCTATCCGCCTCCCCCTCTCTCCGTATTTATTTCAGAACCCTCTTCCCCTCCCCCATTTCTGATGAAGGGTCTCGGCCCGAAACGTCAAGCTTTCCTGCTCCTATGATGCTGCTTGGCCTGCTGCGCTCATCCAGCTCCACACCTTGTTATCTCGAGTACGGAAAGTGTTGGAGAAACTCAGCAGCCCTGACAGCATCTGTGGAACAGAATTATTCACAGGGTCCAACATGCAATTTTTCAGATCTGAAGGGTGCTGGAAAAGTGATGGTTCTCCAGACCTCTTCAATTGTGAAGAAAAATCTCACTGGACGCTAAATATTATCTATGATTCTCTCTCTACAGATGCTACCAGATCTCCAGAACCACTGTTTTTTTTTTCTCCTCACAGTAATACCTGTTAGACTTGGAAACTGTCATTTAGTTGGTAAAATCATTCATTCAGCTTTGGAGTTCTGTTTTATCTTTTTAATCTTGTTAAATTGGCAGCAATTCCCTGATTATTATTTAGAAGCAGGGGACATATTGGAATGCCTTAAAGCAGCACCCTTCGCAATGGGTGTTTAAGAGCTGGGAGTCATCAGTGCAGGACGATCAGTGCTGGCTGATCTAGAATTCCTTGGAGTATCAAAGATATCAGCAAAGGATGAGAGATCAGAGCAGAGTAACCCTTTCAGAAAGGGAATAGCAGGATTAGGAAGTGAGATGCTGAAAGGAAGAGAGCATCTAAGATATATAGCAGGACAGAATAGTCTGGAGGTTGGAGGGACTACACTAGAGTTTTGCAGATACATACTGACTCTTCTTGACTATCTCAAGAGATTTCCAAATGTGACCACCTGCCTTATTGTTATTGTGGGAAATGAATTGATGCAACTTTACAAATGAAATCATTTTGAGGGAGATGGTGTCATAGTGGTAATGTCACTGGACTCATAATCCAGAATTCCAGGATGTTAGTTGTGGGGACTGGTGTTCAAAACCCACCATGACAGATGGTGAAATTTGAAAATATCAGGAATAAAACAAAACAGCCTAATAGTAACAATGTATCCGTTGTCAGTTGGTTCAATAATGTCCTTTAGGGAAGGAAATCTACCATCTTTACCTGGCTTGACCTACATGTGACTTTGGACCCACAGCAATGTAATTAACTCTTAACTGCCCTCTGGGCAATTAGGGGTGGGCCATGACTCTGATGGCCTAGCCAGAGTTGCCCATGTCTGATGAATTAAAAGAATAGGTTCAGCCCATTTGAACAAATTCTGCGAATGTGTACAATCCCAGCAACTAAGGGTTAAAAATCAACAATATTGTCTTCCCACAAGCTCGTTCTGTTAAAATGGGATTTTATTTTTGTTGTCTACATCATCGGGAATGATTTTGTGGCTGTTTTTCCTCTTAAGTGAATGTCATAAAACACACCCACCACAGCCAATGGATTGGGCACCTTTCCCCTAAAATAAAAGTTTTCAAAAAATGAAGTTACCCTCATGTTATTTTATGAGCTTAAGGCAAAGTCATCCTTCAAAACAGAATACTTATCAGGGTAAACACATTCTCTGGGAGTGCTCAATTATTCTTTTCATGTGAATTTATTTATTGTTGAGTTAAGATTGATGAAAAGTAGACAAGCTTCCTAATCCAATAAATGAGTTATTACAGAAAGAATTACTTGCATTTATATAATACTTTGAACAGTCTCATGTTGTTCCAAAATGCTTTACCCTGAAGCGTATTTGAAGAGTAGTCCAAATGTGGAAAACGCAAGAACTAATTAGCAACCACACACAGCCACGGTAAACTATATTTATAAAATGATTCTGGGGATAACTATTAGCCAGGGCACCAAAGTGCATCCCCCTGCAGTTAGTTGAATAGTGCAACAGTATTTCTTTTACATTTACCTGAGAGAGCAGACAGAGTTTCAGATTAACAACTTATGCACAAGGCAGCACTGACACTGTAGCATATTGGCAGTTCTCCACTAGGGACATCTGCCTAGGTCTTTGGGCTGGGTCTTGATTTCCAAGTAGGAGATAAGGATGCTGCCCACTGACCCTCAACTGAGAACTTACAGATGGACAGAGGTGGCAAACCAATCTGTTCAGAACCAAACTGCTGTCAAAGTAAACACATTTTGGGGGAACTTATATGTTATTTTTAATGTGAATCCAAATTTTGTTACATGAAGAACAAAAATCCATATAGATAAGCTCCTATTGCAGTAAAATTAGATTTTGGAGCTTTAGAAAGAATAAGGTTCTGGCTTTGCTGTTAATATGGTATTTATTAATTAAAAAATTGAAGAGTGTGGCCGGTAATCTCTCTTACGCACAAATCAAAGCATATAATTCAGAATTCTGCGCTTTATAAATGGTATTCAAACCAATTATTAAAATAATTTCACCATAATTCAGCCCATTTCTGCCAGACCAACTTCTCATCCATATTCCTTTTTTACTATAATATGATAGATTTCTGAAGAAGGGTCCCAACCCAAAACACCAGCTTTCCTGCTCCTCTGATGCTGCCTGACTTGCTGTGTTCCTCCAGCTCCACACTGTTATCTCTGACTCCAGCATCGGCAGTTCTTGCTATCTCTTGCTTTTTTTTATTCTCTTGGAGGACATGGGTGTCACTAGCTGGCCAGCACTTTTATTGCCAGTCCCTAGTTGCCCCTTGAGAAGGTGGTGATAAACTTCCTTCTTGAACAACTACACTCTATGCACTATAGGCTGACCACAATACAATTATGGGGAGGTACAGGATTTTGATTCAATGACACTGAAGGAACGGTGACTTTCCAAGTCTGAATGATGAGTAATTTGGAGGGAAACTTGCAGGTGGTGGTGTTCCAATGTATCTGCTGCTCTTGTCCTTCAAGTTTCTTGAGTTTTGTTGGAGCTGCATGCATCCAGGCAAGTGGGGAGTATTCCACCACACTCCTGACTTGTGTCTTGTAGTTGGCGGACAGACTGTGGGGAGTCAGGTGGTGAGTTCTTGCTGCAATATCCGTAGCCTCTGACTACTTTATAGCCACTGTGTTTAATTGGTTGAGTTTTTGGTAAATGGTAATCCTTGGGCTGTTGACAGTGAAGGATTCAGTGATGATAATGCCACTGAATGCCAAGTGTCAGTGGTTAGATCGTCTCTTATTGGAGATGGACATTGCCTGGTACTTGTGTGGTGTGAATGTTCCTTGCTGCTTCTCAGCCCAAGCCTGAATATTGTCTAGGTCTTGTTGCATTTGAACATGGACTGCTTCAGTATCTGAGAAGTCGTGAATGATGCTGAATATTGTGCAATCTTTGGCAAACTGGTCTGGCTGCAAGCAACCACAACTATCTACCTACATGCCAAGTTGTGACTCCAACCAGCGGAGAGATTTCTCCCAACTTCCATTAATTCTAGCTTTGCTTGTGCTCCTTGAGAACCTTACTCAGTCTAATCCAGCCTAGATGTCAAGAGCTGTCATTTTCAAGTTTTTTGTCCATGTTTGAACCAAAGCTGTAATGAGGTCAGGAGCCGAGAGACCCTGGTGGAACCCAACCTGGGCGTCACTGAGCAGGTTATTGCTGAACAGGTGCTGCTTGATAGCACTGTTGACGACACCTTCCATCACTTTACTGATGATCGAGAATAGACTGACGGCGTGGTAATTGGCCGGGTTGCATTTGTCCTGTTTTTGTTTGCAGAACATTCCTGAGCAATTTTCCACATTGTTGGGTAAACGCCAATGTTGTAAACTGTACCGGAAGAGCTTGCCTAGGAGTATGGAAAGTTCTGGAGCAAAACTTTTCAGTACTATTGCTGGAATGTTGTCAGGGCTCATAGCTTTTGCACTATCCAGTGCCTCTGACATGAAGTGAATCAAATTAGCTAAAGACTAGCATCTGTGATGCTGGAGGAGGCCGAGATGGAACACTCACTCAGCACTTCTGGCAAGCTTGTTGTGAATGCTCCAGCCTTATCTTTTGCACTGATGTGTTGGGCTCTTCCATCAGTGAGATGGGGATATTTGTGGAACATCCTCCTCCAATGATCTGTTTACTTGTCCACCACTATTCTTAATTGGATGTGGCAGGACTGCAGAACTGAGATCTGACCTGTTGGCTGTGGGATTGGTCACTATATCACTTTCAGCTTCTGCTGTTTGGCATGCAAGTGGTCTTGTTTGGTAGCTTCACCAGGTTGACACCTCACTTTTAGGTCTGCCTATTAATGTAATCACTCTGGTTAAATTCACAGACCACAAATACCCATCTACTTGCAGCTCAGAAACACAACCTGGTTTATTGTATAGTTTTCCTTTTACTGCACATTAACCTGCAAAATGCACTGAAACACTGGACAAAAATCTTTCACATTGACTGCGTCATGGTTAGATGAAACATATCAAATATTGGAGGCAAGAAACAACAATCCTTCCCCCGCCACTGAATGCCCACTCTCATTCAATTCTCGACTTTTATACCATCTTCACACTCCACACACAAAGCATGGAAAAGATTCCAATGGGTTCTATTCAATGAGAATTGGTGAAGTTTTCTACAATGTCCTAGTGAACAATTATACCAGACAAACATTTCAAAGATTATCCAGCTCAATAGTTCTTTGCTGTTTATGGGAGCTTGCTATGCACAAGTGGGCTGCCTCATTTCCTATATTATAACAATGATTGCATCCATTCTCTGTGAAGTGATTTAGGATTTCCTGAGGTGCTATACAAATACAAGATGTTTATTTCTTTCTACGGAATATTGACCAATCCTCACTGGATACTTTGGGATCTTCAATTAGGCTATTTCTGCCAGACCATGTAAAGAGAACCGCAGCACTTAGAGTTATATCATCAACTAAATCTCAAAATCATCCATTAGAAGCTCCTCAATACCACAAGAAAATACATTAGGGTTTACTGAATTATCTAGCTTTGAAAAGCACATAATTGTCTTTTAAATTATGTGGAGCACCAAGCAACTGAAGCAGAATTAATTACACAGTAAGAAATGCATAATCGTGGATGAGCAACAGATCAGGGCTCCCACAATCATTCTTCATCTCCTCATTATACAGATAAATCAGTGTTTCTAGGATTGGATCAAACATGATAATTATTAGCACTGTCTAATATTTTCAGCGATGTTGAATAATTTTACTTCAACTTGACCAGTTTTTTAAAGTATTAGCGTGATAGAGCCATAGAGATATACAGCACAGGAACAGACCCTTCGGTCCAACTCCTCTATGTTAACCCGATATTCCAAATAAATCTAGTCCCATTTGCCAGCATTTGGCCCATATCCCTCTAAACACTTCCTATTCATATACCCATCCAGATGCCTTTTAAATGCTGTAATTGTACCAGCCTCCACCATCTCCTCTGGCAGCTCATTCTATTCATGCGCTACCGTCTGTGTAAAAAAGTTGCCCCTTAGGTCCCTTTTAAGTCTCTCCCCTCTCATCTTAAACCTATGTCCTTTAGTTTTGGACTTCCCCACTCAGGGAATTTTATTAACCCTATTGTTGTATTGTAACCCTATAATGTCTATTAACCCTATCCATGTCCCTCAAGATTTTATAAACCTCTATAAGGTCACCCTTCAGTCTCTGACACTCCAGGGAAAACAGCCCCAGCCTTTTCGGCCTCTCCCTGTAGTTTAAACCTTCCAACCCCTGGCAACATTCCTGTAGATCTTTTCTGAACCCTTTCAAGTTTCACAACATCCTTCCTATAGCAGGGAGACCAGAATTGCACACAGTATTCCAAAAGTGGCCTAATCAATGTCCTGTACAGCTGAAACATGACCCTCCCAACTCCTATACTCAATGCACTGACCAATAAAGGAAAGCGTACCAAACGCCTTCTTCATTATCCTATCTACCTGCGACTCAACTTTAAAGGAATTATGAAACTCCACTCCTAGGTCTCTTTGTTCAACAACAGTCCCCAGGAACTTATCATTATTAGTAGATGAAAACCAATTAAAGTTTAAATGTGAGCAGGATAATGTTGTTAGTTTTGGATTGTTGCAGTAAAGAGCATGGGCACAATAGACTGAATAGACTTATTCTATGCCACAACCTCTGTAGATCCAAGTAATCAAAGTGCTGTTAAAGCAAATGGGACTAAGCTGTCAGCGAATTACATGATTTTCTAGAATTTAGAGCTATTTGCCATTTATAACTCTGCCTTCCAAGACCACAAATCTTCAGAGAAAGAGATAAGTATAATTGCAGATTTGATCGTTAAATGTGCTGATTACTTGTGTAAAAAGAATGCAACTGCAAGAGATTTGGATGAAGCTAGATTGGTCAGGAACTTTGGACAGATTGTCCCCACTATATACGATTTTCAGTAGCAACAGGTACAATTGGTTCAAAGCACCACTTGCTAATTGCTCTGACCTGCAGTAAACACATCAATTTTCTCCGTCACTGAAATTTCTCATGTCCATAACACCACAGTTAAAATATTTTGATTAAAAAAATGTGTTAAGCAGATTCGTTAAATGTTTCTTCAGCCAGAGAAAATTAAACAGGAACTAATGTCACTCGTGGTTGTTAATTTGTTCGCCGAGCTGGTAGGTTGGTATGCAGACGTTTCATCACCGTACAAGGTAATATCATCAGTGTGCCTCCGATGAAGCGTTGTTGGTCCGTCCCGCTTGTTATTAATGTGGGTCTGGTCTGATGTGGTCTCATTTCCGGTTCTGCTTTGTAGTGGTTGGTATTTGAGGTCTACTTCCATATGTTTGTTGATGGAGTTCCGGTTTGAGTACCAGGCCTGTAGGAAATCCTGTGTGTGCCTTTGGTTGGCTTGACCTTGGATGATTACGTTGTCCTAGTCGAATCGGTGGTCTTCTTTGTCTGAGTGTATGGAAACTAGTGATAGTTGATCATGTCTATTAGTAGCTAATTGGTGCTCATGTACCCTGATAGTGAGTTTTCTCCCTGTCTGTCCAATGTGGTATTTGTGGCAGTTCTTATATGGGATTTTATATATAACGTTGGTCCTGTTAGTTGTAGGTATGGGATCCTTTGTTCTGGTCAGTAGTTGTCATAATGTAGCTGTGGGTTTGTGTGCCACCATGATTCCTAGTGGTCGGAGTAGAGTGGTGGTCATTTCTGATACGTTCTTGGTGTATGGCAGGGTGACTACTGTATCCGGGTGTGCTGTGTCTTCCTGTTGTTGTCTGTTGAGTAAGTATTGACAGACTACATTGTTGGGTAGCCATTGTTTTTAAAGACACTGAGGAGGTGTTCTTCTTCAGCTTTGCGCAGTTCTGGAGTGCAGCAGTATGTTATGGGAGGCGCACTGATGTTATTACCTCGTACAGTGACAAAACCTCTGCAGACCAACCTACCCGCTCGGTGAGCAAATCAACAACCTCATCCACAACCCGAGCTACAAGTCTTCTCAAAAACTGTAAATGTTACTTGTCTTTCTCGTTTATCAGTCTAGCTCCTTTTCTTTATGGCTTCCATGTCACGCACTGTAAGACAAAAGGCTTACGAACCCCTGGGCCAGCTGGCAGCTCTTGTATTTAAATCATGCTCCAATTTGCATTTACATCATCCAATTCCAATACTACACTGAGGTTTCCCACCCCTTGTAGCTGGGCTCTTGGGGTGCAGTGGTAGCGTCTTTACCTTTGAGCTTGGAGATCTGGGCTTTAGCCCCACCTGCTCCAGAGGTGTCAAATAACATCCCTGAACAGGTTGATTAAAAATATTTTCCCCAAGGGTGGACTTACATCTGTCATCGAGCAGGTGCACAGCAAGTCGGGGACGTGGTCTTCATTCTAAATTGTCAAACCTGGCCCAGATATTTCCCCCCTCAACTGTCTGGGCAATTATCTTCTAGGTTGAGAGAAGCATTAGGCTGTAATACCAGCAACTGAGAAGGTGCCTCAACACAAAAATGCTGTCTTTTTTAACAGTTGAAATGAAAAGAAAAGAAATGGGGAGCTGCAAGGTGAGTGAAGGGGACAACTGCACATTCTCCCCACACCTCCTTGGGTTTCCTCCATGTGCTCCGATTTCCTCTGGAGATGTGGTCCAAAGATGTGCAAGTTCGGTGGATTGGCCGTGCTGAATTGTCCTGCAGTGTCCAGGGATGTGAGGCGAGGTGGATTAGCTATGCGAAATGCAGGGTAGTTGGGATACGGTAAGGGTCTGCATTTAGGTCGGATGCTCTTCAAAGTGTTGGTGTGGACTCGATGGGCTGAATATCCTCTTTCCATACTGTAGAGATTCTATGATTCTATGTATGAGCAAGAAACTTCCCACAAACAGCTTTTGTCTGGGCATCCAGCAGCAAACTGGGAGCAAATTCCTCAGGCAGCAGATAAACCCCTTCTCCCCACCCTGCCACCATTGCCTTGGGTACCTCCCCAACAACGTGGGGTAGGGGTGCACTTTCAAACCTGCCTCAGTAAAAATGGCTGGTGCTGGGAATGGGAAACTGGAAGCTTCGCTGGCGCTGGTATTTTCAGGTTTATTCACCGCTGCTCACAAGCTCAGCAGCGTCGACGTTTAGCCTTAAGTGTCTGGTGCGAGACTTCAACCTTCTGGTTGGCAAGGGGGGAATCTATCACTGAGCCACACCCAAGGCCTTTTCTGCAATGCCTTCAAACAAACTAAGGTTTAAGAGGCAAGACACATTAATCTATATTCTATGCACCTCAAGCAAAATGTGGGTCACATGCTATTACTACTAAATGCTTTAAAAATGAAATAAATTCCATCAGTTTAGTGCAAGTGAAATTCACCGACGCCATGCTCATGTGGCTACAGTGCTCTTAGAGGGCATGTGGTTGCATTTACAACACTAAACCCATGTTTTATTTGCGTGTGGCTCACACTTGGCATAAATATAAACGCAACACATCGTTTTTCTGTTCTTACCAACTATGGGTGTACCTGGCTAGTTAACAGTGAAAATGTTTGACAAATTATTTACAGAGATGTTGAAAACCCCTTTCCTGTGTGAACGATTCAGATCTGAAAAGGGAACAGGCAGATAAAACATTAAGCAGAGCCAGGCAAAGCTTAAACAACTGTCTGTTTAAAACTGCGAGTTATAAACAGATAAGACAGAACCTATTTTAAATTGTCTTAAAATGGGTGACTTGACACTTCCCTGAAGTAAACAGCCCAGTAATAGTCATGGTATTGGACTGAATCAGGTGGCTTAATGTTAATGTGTACAGCTGGGTTTTAACATTCATGCATTGTTTGAATTGCGAGACCAAATAAGAGTAGACAGCAAATGTTTGCTTTTTGTTTCAGGAGATCAAGACATCATCCCCCATATCTGAGTGGTTGGCACAGGGATTTCCTGGCAGATGTCTGAGCCCTGGGATTAGGAAGCACAAATTTGGACAAACAGGAGTGCTGCAACTGGGATACGTTGACTTCTCAATTCACACATGCACAGGTCAGAGTCTTTTCATTTTGGAGCCCAACTGACATCCAATTCGAAGACCTAAATGATAGTATGTTACATCTTCACAAGTAGCCAAAGGAATGTTAAATTCAAACTAAATGTTTAAGAGCAAAGGGACTTTCTAGGCATAGAAGGGTAGAGTAGAGTGCTTTCATTTCAATAACAGATTAATTCTTAAAGATTGAGTAAAAGCAAAGAAAAGGCTTATACACAACATCTTTAACAGGACACCCCAAAGCAGTTTGCAGCTTACAAAGCACTTTTTGATTTGTAGTCAATGATGTAAAATAGGAAATGTGGCAGCCAATTGGTCTCACTCAAGTTTCCACAAACAATAAATAGGGTAATTATCAGATAACCTATAATTAGAGAAGGTGACTAAAGGATAAATTTTAATCAGGATACCATGGATGACTCTCCTGCTCCTCTTAGAAAGGTGTTATAAAGATATTTTAAGTCAAATTGAGACAGAAAATGGGGCACTGATATAACATTTCATTCTGAAAGACAATATTGCCAACACTGTAGCATACCCTCAGCAGACATTCCACCACATAACTGCTAAGATTTTATAGTCAAGATTTTTTAGATAAATCAATATGAATTTACAAAAATACTCCTGCTGTTTAATCAGCCAATAGTTAATTTAATGTTGGTTAATTCAAAGACTTCGAAATGAGTATTTTATAGAAATTCTTCCCCAGTTTATGCCATAGCAGAAAAACAGAGGGAACCACTTCACTTGCAGCTGTTTGCCCACCAATAGAAATTCACTCACCAGAAGTCCATTGGACCCATGAATGGTCACACATCGAGAGAAAGATTCATGAATGGAGACGCCCTTCACATAGGTCGGAGGGTTATAGCCACCTTTCTCATCGAGGTCTCCCGTCATGTGAAAATGAATGGGATAATGGCCCATAGACTGCTGGCCCATATGTTTGAGCTTAACCCCTTCAATGTGAACTGCTTTGAAACCCACACCCATCTGCAGAATACAAGGAAAAGTTTTAATATAAATTTGGTACAACAAGTAAAGCACTACTAGGTACTTCAACAACACTGTTGGGAGGCGAGTACATGAAAGTCTGAAATTCCTCTCTGTCAGTTTAGTCAAACTTTAAACCCATTTAGATTAAATTAAATCTGAATTGCAGAAGATTATACACATAATGCATGCAGCATTAGGCAAATTCAGGTTCCACATTAACCAAGATTAATTTTGCTGACGTGAAGGTTTGACAATTAATTTTAGTTTAGCTTTCCAATCAACGTCAAGAATCCAATATTTTGAACACATACTGCATGCAAACCTACCTTAATGTGCCCTCCAACTGTGTCAAATTCAAAAAACTTGCAAGCATTGTCACCGTAGCAATGATCCTCCATTTCTCCCATAATTACTATATTCCTGGACAGTACTCCAACTTCAGCCCGCATGTCAACACCATCGACTTCCGTTCCCATGTGCAAGTACGTTGCTTTTCCTAAAAGATTAAAAGGATACGGTCAGTATCAGGCAGCAGCACAGAGGAGTGTTCCTTTGTTCAACAATGAACAACACAGATAATTTGTCATCGTTGGCGCAGTCATCTTTGGGTTGATATCTGGATGCATTGCATACAGACTTTTGGACAAGATCTTCTAGTAGACTGGGGAAGTGGTGGAAAGTGGGAACTGTCACTGGACTAATAGTCCAGTACCTCAGGCGAATTCTCTGGGGACATGAGTTCAAATCCAATCTTGAATTTGAATCCAACAAAATTTGAATCCAATAAAATTCTGGAATAAAACTTTAGCCTCATGACAACTATATAACCATTACTGATTATTGTTAAAACCCCATCTGGTTCATTCATTTCCACTGGGGAAGAAAATCTCCCATTTTCCTGGTCTAGCCTACATTGTCCCTCTGCTATTAGGGATGGACAATAAAGATTAGTCTAGCCAGCGATGCCCACATCTCACGGAAGAATAAAGAAAAAGAATTCCTTGGATCAAGGAGTGGGAAACACAGGAAGTCATTAATAATTGCGATTTGACAAACTCTATGACAGGGTTTGTACTTCACTGAGAACCTTTGTGGTGGCTCAGGACACACCAGGGACTTTGCACAGTAGTCTCCACCACTGGAGTCTTAGTACAAACCCCTTCTGTGTTTGTGGACAGACATAAACACTACTAAGGAGTGAATGCTCTGCAGAATAAAAAGCTTCAGCAAATGAAGAAGCTTTTGCTTGGCTTCATGGATTTACATTCACAAAATAAAATGTGGGCAGATATCCGTTTTTGCAATTTAGGAGCAACTGGTAGCATAAAATATTAAGGCTGTTTTCAGCATCACTGCCCACAGACAGGATGGTGTGGTATACAGGCCTCTCTTTAATCACAGAATCATAAAGAACTGATAGAAGCTATTTGGTTCACCATTCTTGTGCCAGAACAGGCCATTGGATGTCAGTGTTCCGTATCAATCTTCTAACTGTAGCTCTAGTGATCTGCCTCACACTCATATGTAACACTCAATGCCCGAATGAAATTTGGAACCAAATCCCAGGTCACAGTTGGAAGACTGAAGAGGTAAATTCTCAGACACATTAAAGACCAAGTTTATGGCTAGATTTAGTGATTGTTTTGCACAATTGTGCAATATTATGTGTTTAGCTATCTTTAAACTGAGCACAGCGAAGCAGGAAAATGATGAATGAAAATAGTTCTAAGAAATTCACCATATGGTGCAATTGATTATTTCATGATAGCTAGTAGCTTAGCTTCCTAGATGTGCCACAAAGTTCAAGTAATTTGATTGGGTAACTATGCCACTTGCTCATTATGGCTGTCTCAAACTCTAATTATTTCAGAGACCCTAATCATCTGTCCTTGACTTTCAACAGTATTAGCACGGCTGATTTCCCCACCATTCTGGAGGTTATTATTTTTGAGAAACTGATCTGGAACAGCAGGTCACCGCATTATTCATCCGCTGACTCCCCAAAGCCTGTCCACCATCTACAAGGCACTAGTCAGGAGCATAATGGAACACTCCTCACTTGCCCGGATTAGTGAAACTCCAGTAAAACTCAAGAATCTTGACACCAACCAGGACAAAGAAGCCTGCTTGTTTGGCAGCCCAAACACCACCTTCAATATTCACTTTTTCTGTCACTGAAGCGTAGCGGCAGTCGTGTCTGCCACCTACAAGATGCACTGCAACAACTGGACAAGGCTCCTTCAACAGTTCTTTCCAAATCCATGACCTAGCAGGACAAGTGTAGCGAATATATGATATAACAGGCACGAGCAAGTTCCTGCCAAGTCACGCACTTGGAACTATAGTATCATTTCTTTACTGTTGCTCGGTCAAACTCCACTGACCTTGAGCATGACCGAGGGGTTGTTAATGCTGTTGTGGTGCTGCTGTCAGATCCTTGGGTCCAGTTGCAGGAATTGGCCATTGATCCTACTTTCTTGGTCACAGCAGGTCTCCTGATGCCTTGAAAAGCCACTTTATCTCCCTTACTATCCACCTCTACTGCTATTGAACCCAGCAGCACATTGATGAATCTCCTCTCTCTGTGACAATTTACATGTTTTCAATTCCAGCAATATTATTCCTCCCCTCAAGAGGAATAGATGGCCTTTAAAATTCAAATTTTGGTTGCACCATGTCCTCTCATGACAATACAATTGACTCTCCTGCTGAATGCTAAGGCAGTGACAGTGTAAGGAGACAGCCAGAATCTGAGCTAGATGCTCGATCTGCACTAGAATCAGAATAGTGAGCTGGAAGCACTGAACTCGTACAGTTTCCACCTCAGACAGAAAGAGCATGGGCTGCTCTTAAATCATAGTCCTTGCACCCAAAAAAATGGGCATAGCAAACCTTTAGTGCCATGAGTTCAAATCCCACTCCGGCAAGTTGTGGAAGTGAAGTTAATAATTCTGGCATTTCATAGACATGCAACAGTAATTTTAAACTATGAAACCTTTCAAGATTGTTGGAGGAACATAACCAACTCACTAATATAGTTCAAGGAACAGAATCGGCCTCTCTCACACAGTCTATATGTGACTCCAGTCATATATTACAGAGTTAACTCAGGGCAACTTGATCTTCACAATAAATAGTGCCTTCCCAAAGGCCCCTTGAAATCAAAATGGGCTTGATACAGGTTGCATCATGGCAAGAAAAAAAAAATCAGTAGCTTATAACTTAATGATGCAAGGCTGTTTACACTTTCACGAGTTAAATGTTAAAACATGGTCCAAGGCAGCACATTTTTATTACAGTCAGTGATGGAAGCCTAAACATTCCAAGTGCAAAGAGCATGACGGGTGTGTAATATTTGATACCTTCACTAATTAGTAATGAAACAGTGTTGAATTTTTTTTAAAAAAACTGCTTAATTTTAGCTCCATGATACACAAGCAGGCGTATCTGTGCTCAACAACAACTCCTGTCTCCCCTATAAACTATTTTCAATGTCATCAGTTCTTATTGCCAGTGATGATGCCATGACCATTAATCAGGAAGGTCTGAGTAAAGCAGTTCTATGCTCAGCCTGTCATGAGGGAGTCAAAAAAACTGCCTACACTTGTGACTGGTACACTGCTAAAGTTAACGGGAAGAGCACAGCAACACCCATGCTGTATAAATTAGCCCTCAACTCATTCAAAGGCTAAAATAAGTCAAAACCCCATGGTTAAGCTAGTTAAAAGATGGAGTCCTTTTCCTTGTCAACTTCTGGGCAGTGCTGAACTGGAAGCTACCCCTCACTCTTTACAATAATTTGAGATTCTACTTCTGTTCCTCACCCCATTGCCTACTTTAAGGAGCTGCCCCGGACTTACAAAGACTCCATCTGCCATTGCTCATTGTCAGTTCTGAGGAAGGGTCACTGATTCCGAAATGTTAACTCTGCTTTCTCTTCACAGATGCTGCCAGACCTGCCGAGTTTCTGCAGCAATTTCTATTTTTTTTCTGATTTCCAGCATCAGTGGTTTGTTTCATTTTTTTTGTCATCGCTCATGTGAAGTTCAAGTCGTTTAAGTTCCAGATCTCACTCGCAAAAATCTGGTGTGTGCTGCTACCCATGTCAACAGGGAACTCCATTGAGCTATTCAGGTGGGGTCAGTACAGGATGGAGGGGGTGATGGACACAGCTAGGGTCACACACACCCCAACAGCCTGGCATTTTCCCAAGGGCTGGGTTTATTTAAGGGGAAGATGGACACGCTGATGAGGGAGAAGTGAATTGAGGGTCACAATCATGGGGTTTGATGAGGAAAGATGGGAGGAGCTGGAGTGCACCATAAACACAGGCTTGGACTGATCCGTGTGAAAGGCCTGCTCCTGTGCTTGCTTATATCCAATAAAAGCCTTTGCAATCCATGTCCCCACAATAACAGAAAAGACAATGGGGCTGGACAGGCTGGGACCTTTTTTCACTGGAACGTAGGAGGTTGAGGGGTGACCTTATACAGGTTTTATAATATCATGAGACTAGTTTTGTTTGGGAGTACAGTCGGAATGGACTGGTTGGACCAAAGGGTCTGTTTCCGTGCTCAATGACTCTATGATAATGGTTTTAAGAGCAGGCACTGACTATCTCTGAGTGAGATGCTAGTCACCAGTACACCTACTTGGCTACCTCAAATTTGGAATCAGACTCCAATGTCCTGGTTTACATACTGAAAATGTTCTCCCACCTGGGACTGGTGAAGACTCTACATCCTATCAGATGGGCACTTAGTGGTCAAAAACCACTTAATAAAAGGCTGTAATGAACTTGCTGTGCTCAAATTGGCTGCCACGATTCCCACAACAGGGATTTGCAGGTAGGTCAGTGGCTGTTAAACACTTTTGGCTCTTGCTAGACTAGAAAAGGCACTATTAAAATACAAGATCTTTCGCTCCTATTTGCCCAGCACTCACTCATTCATTATTCGGTTTCAGCAAAGCAGGTAACACACGGTTAACGGCACAAACTCTATAACCTAACTGTTTGTTTTCTTATGCCATTTTTGATGATTTCGGTCATTCTTCAAAACAAATTATTTTCAAGCTCAGTGGAGATTTACAGATTATTGTGGAGGAAAATCAGAAACATATGCGAATAGTTTGAAGTTTCCAAAGATCTACTTTTCCACTGCTTTGAAAGTGAGTTTTTTTTTGCCAGAGAATGGAAAAAATAATTTCAGCAAGATAGTTGGAAAAATAAAAATGCACAAAGAATTAGGGAGCGTGTTCAGCCATGGGTTCTACAGAATCAATGAATCCTACCATGGTTACAGTGCAGGAGGCCATTCATCCCACTGTGTCAATGCTGGCTCACTGCAAGACTAGCTGACTAGTCCCACTACTCCGCATTCCTTTCCCATACTTCTGAAAAGTGTTCTTCATCACATAATTATCCAATTTTCTTTTGAAAGCCTCAGATGAATCTGTCTCTCCCACAGTTAATCCTGAGTACCCTGAAGAATGGTAGGTGTTAGCTTAAATGTCTCTCTTCATTCTTTGTCCCAAAATGGACCATTTCCTACTTCTTTGCATTAAATTCCATGCGACTGATACCTGCTTGTTCCTATGGCCTATCTTCTCTTAAAGTCTAACTATATTGCAGAATATTCCAATGTTTGCAAATCTTCATATTGTGTCCTGTACACGCGATTCTAGGTCAGTAACATCAACTAAGAAAAGCTGTAATGCTAATACTAATCTCTGGGAAACCCCATGTAGCTTCCTCCATTCAGAAAAAACAATTTCCTTTCATTATCTCAAAGATGTATCAATGTTGACACTTCCCTTTTCATTCCATGGGCTTTACCTTTGCTGGTGAGTGTATTATGGGGGTACTTTGTGAAGCAGCTTTTGGAGGTCAACGTGCACCACATTATCCTCATCAAAAAACTCAGATTAAACATCATTTGCCTGTTGCAACTTTATGTTAACTTTTGTAATGATGAATCACAGTTGCTCACACGGTCTTCAATTTTTTTTAATTCACTCTTGGGATATGGGCATTGCTGGCTTGAGGAGATGGCGCCGAACTGCCTTCTTGAACCGCAACACTCCATGTGCTCCAGGTAGACCCACGATGCCATCATGGACAGAGTTCCAGGATTTTGACCCGGAGATAGTGATGGAAGAATGATATATTTCCAAGGCAGCATGGGGAGTGGCTTGGAAGGGAACTTACACGTATATATCTCTCATATATCTGCTGCCCTTCACCTTCTCAAAAACTTTATGATTTGATTTATTTGATTTATTTATCATCACATGTATTTTATTACAAGATACAGTCAAAAGTGTCGCCACTCTCCGGCGCCACCTCAAAACACAGAAAAATAAACCAAAACATAGAACATAAAGGAGGAAAAAGAAAGCTCAACTTTACAGTCCTTCTTGTTAAGTGGTCAGCCATGAGCCTGGAGTGGCCAACCATAAGTGGACTCACCACGCTGCCAAAACAACAGTCACCACCCTTCAGTACAATCTCACCTCCACCGAACCATCACCACCATGGATCCTTGCTGGACCTCGCCAATGCAGCCACCACCAATGCCACTGGGTACCGAACCAGCCCAACCTCACCTCCACTGTTGCCACAAGTTTGCTCTGGGCCCACCTCGCAGATGCAGCCAATGCCAATGCTGCCGGGTCTCACACTAGGCCCAAACCTGCCTCCATTAGTCTTCACTGGATGCAAATGCTGGCGGGAACACAAACTAACCTCCACCCCCGCAGAAGCCATGAGTCCACGCTGGGCTCACCTCGCTGCTGCTGATGCAGTCACCATGAATGAGCTTGTTACTGTGCCTGTTTTGCTGAAGAAGTGCTCGAAAGAAAGTCCTCCACTGAAAAGATGAGCTAGCATTAGAATCTGAAATTGACGGATCACATTACGAAGCTGTTCTAACATTTCTGCAGGTATGAGCTGCCTTATCTTAATTACTTTCGCATTCCTTATCTTTCTCCTTAACTGGTGTTTTCCTTGATAACAAGGTGTGGGGCTGGATGAACACAGCAGGTTCCTGTGCAGCTTTCCCGAGTTGGACAAGAGCGACTGTCACATGGTTGTAAACTCAGTTGGAAGCCTGTTTGGAAAATGAAGGAGGGCAGCTTTCTAGTTTATGCTGAATTCCATGGTGCTTTTTAAGAGGTGCACAAAAGGCAGTTTCTAATCATGTTGAAAGATAACAGAAGTCATGGGTTTTGAAGATTTTCTGTCAGGATCTTTAGTGAATTCTGCAGTGCATCTTGTCAATGGTATACCTTGCTGCTGCTGAGCATTGGTGGTGGAGGGAGTGAATGCTTGTGGATGTGGTGCCAACCGTGTGGGCTGTTTTGTTTATAGAATCCCTACAGTGTGGAAACAGGTCATTAGGCCCAACAAGTCCACACGGACTCTCCGAGCAACATCTCACCCAATTTCATCCCCTTACCCTATCCTTGTATTTCCCATGGCTAATTCACGTAACCTACACATCCCTGGACACTATGGGCAATTTAGCATGGCCAATCTACCTGTGCATCTTTGGACTGCGTGAGGAA
The DNA here is from genome assembly GCA_024137785.1 of Ginglymostoma cirratum. Lineage (NCBI taxonomy): Eukaryota > Metazoa > Chordata > Chondrichthyes > Orectolobiformes > Ginglymostomatidae > Ginglymostoma > Ginglymostoma cirratum. The sequence continues at coordinate 3,788,561 of JAHRHZ010000048.1, read as the reverse complement.
ACCAGAGCACCTGGAGGAAACCCATGCAGACACGGGGAGAACGTGCAAACTTCACACAGTCATCCGAGACTGGAATTGAACCTGGGTTCCTGGTGACGTGAGGCTGCAGTGCTAACCACTGAGCCACCGTAGATGGTGTTGAGCTTCTTGAGTGTTGTTGGAATTGCAGCCATCCAAGCAAGTGGGCAGTTTTCCATCACACTCTTGACTTGTGTCCTGTAGATGATCGACAGGTTTTGGGGAGTCAGGAGGGGAGTTACTTGTTGCAGGACTCCTAGCCTCTGACTTGCTGTTCTTGGCCCAGATTATCATCCTAAAACACAAGTTGAACAGTCTGGTTTGTTTTTGTTGGGATTATTCTCTCAGCTTTTCTTTGAACAAAGGTGTAGCGTTTCAAATTCTCCAGTCCTCTAGAACCATTTCCATATTTGATGATAGAAAGATTATGGTCAATACCTCTGTAATTTCCACCTTTACTTCCTTCAGCATCCTCAATGCAACCCATCCTGGCCTGGGGACATATCGACCTCTAAGTACAGCTAGCCATTCTATTACCGAGCCCTTATTATTTTCTATAATCTCTTTAATCATCACTCCTACCTCTCTCCTTTCATTCCTTCTCCATCTTTTGGCATTATCTCGTATCCAAGGATGTTTAGTGGCTTTTTTTGACCCAAATCTCCATTGTTGCAATGACATCAAATTCCCATGTGGCTGTTTACAACCAGAAGCTCACTGACCTTACTTACCAAAACCTGTGCATTTATAGATAGGTGTTGTAAAGTTAATTTAAATCTTATTGTACTCCCTCTTAGACTTCAGCTAATACTTACCATTTCTTTCTCTGATGTGAGCTTCTTCTCCCAGACCTTTGTGAACCTTGTTCACCCTTCCTAATGTTATATCCTGGTTGCCATCCTACACCAGGCTGCTGTATGTACATATATTTTATATATGTATGTATAATCAATGGATTTATTATAAATATCCATACATATCTATATATTTTAACTGCGCAGATGTCCCTCCTCTGGAGCAGGTGGGACTTGAACCCATGCCTTCAGAAGTAAGGACACTATTGCTACACCATAGGAGCTCTAGTTAAATATTGATAGATACTTTCTAATCAACCTGTTCAAAGATGTTCTTACATACCTCTGGAGTATGTGGAGCTTGCACCTGGGCCTATTGGTCCAGAGGTAGAGACATTGCCACTGTGCCACAAGCACTTCAGTTAGATATTTACAAATTTGCCTCAAAGCTCTCTTCACAAGTTCAATCACAATTTCTCCTTAAAACATAACAACCTTCCAACAAAACAGTGAAATCCAAGTACTTTGTTCCCAAATTATAAGAGCAAGTAAATACTTTATCACCTCTTTGATTTGCTCATTGAAGACTCTCCCTCATACTTTCAGAATTGAAAGGACAGTCTTTCACCTTAAGATGTTCAGTTAAAGGGATCACCGTATCGGTTAGCCAATCTCAAATGAATACAGCACAGCCATTTGATGGCTTCAATGGTGTTAGCTTGATGTATAAAGGACAGCTAATTTGTCCACTATCCCTTTTAAGCCATTGACAAAAAAACTCAATTTTCTCTTAACATGTGAAAACGTATAAAAAACAAGCACCAAATAGGAATTAAAACAAGGGGACAGTGACCAAACTTCATCCCTTGTTAAATTGATCATTTATCCTATGTTTGGTGTGTCTGATTGGGGAAATGTTCAGGTTTACACATTTTACAAAGTGTGCAGACGGTAGGAGCCTCAAAAACCGAACCGAGCCCATTGCTGCGCTTATTTTAGATACTATTAATAGACTGACCCCCAAAACAAGGTATTTTTGCAGTTTCAGGGAATGATAATATACTCTGTCAGCATGCTGGCATGTGCCAGATGTTGAAAGTTTGGAATTTCAAACCTTGGCACATCTTGTTTGAATGATAAGTGGCTGGAAATATTTGGCAATTGTCCATTTCTCAGAGTAGAAAATCTGCTGTGTTAGATTATGAACTAATTAGGCAGCAAAGTACGGTATGTGGTTATTGGAGGCTTAACACACTGGGGATGACCAGCAGGGCATGGATAAGATTGTCTAAAAGGACTTACGATGTGCTAAAATGTAAATAACCAAATGCAATTCATTCCTGAATGGCCAAGGGATGGGAAGAAATTTTCCACTGTACTTTTCCTTATTCTGACACTTTCTTTCCTTTTGCATCTCCCAGGCGATTAAGTGAGGGAGGGTGGCATTTATTCAGGATGTTCCAACCATGACGAGGGTGGGCCGGCCTTTATAGATCAGCTGGTCATTTCCTGTTTGTAAATTTTGGGTTTTGAATTCCTTATCTAGGTAACAACGGACATTCTCTTCCTCATCCTGACCGAGTCATTAACATTCTCCTAACTTTATGTGGACCGTATTCATAAATAAAATGGTCCGATAGTGTTAGGTAGCTCACCGTCATTACTCATCTAAAATCCTGATGACTAGGGTTTGCCTTATAGAAACTGCAACTATATATCCCACTCAATAAAACCAATGACAGCAGTTTCAATGGAATGGTAGGATTTGACAACTGAACTTAACTTTTCAGTCAGGGTAGAGGAATTAGGACATCATGTTGAGGTTGTACAGGACATTGGTGAGACCACTTTTGGACTACCGTGTAGAATTCCAGCTGCCCTGCTATTAGAAGGATATTATTACATTGGAGAAGGTTCAGAATAGATTTACCAGGATATTGCCAGGACTGGAGGGTGTGAGTTATAAGGAGAGGCTAGATAGGCTGGGACTTCTTTCATTGAAGTGCAGGAGGTTGACAGGTGGCCATATAGAGGTTTATAAAATCATTAGGGGCATAGATAAGATAACTAGCAAAGGTCTTTTCCCTAGGGTGGGGAGTTCAAAACTAGAGGCATATTTTTAAGGTGAGAGGAGAAAATTTTAAAAAGGGGTCTGAGGGGCAACTTTTTCACACAGAGGGTGGTTCATATGTGGAATGAACTGCCAGAGGAAGTGATAGATGCAGATACAGCTACAACATTTAAAAGACATTAAGATAGGTACATGAAAAGGAAAGGTTTGGAGGGATATGGGCCAAATGCAGGAAAATAGGATTAGTTTAGTTTGGGAAACTTGGTTGGCATGGATGAGTTTGACAGAAGGGTCTGTTTCTATGCTGAATGACTCTATGCCCATGAACCTAATACAGTCTTTATAAAATACCAAATTCTGGATTGGGATCCAAAACTCCAGATTAAACGACATGGAACTTGTCTGAAGAAATGTAGTAAAATAACTCTTTATTTTGGCATTTTTACTTGATTTTAACATCAGAAATTGTTGGTGTTTGCACTCAGTCCTGGATGATGTGGCTAGCCGGGAATATCTGGATAATTGCATGCCTGGTGGGAAGGACCAATGAGAAGAGGTGAAAATAGGTATTAGACTGGCAATATTTCTAAAAGACATGATAAACCTATTAGAGATAAAATTTGAAATGGATAGCATTTAGTTAACTGCTATGTATGTTTCTGACAGCTGGGATGTGACAAAAGTGTGGCTTCTTTGGAAAAGACATTGGGTTGTTAATTGGAAGTTTTGGATCCCAATCCAGGATTTGGGTTTTTGTAAAGTTTTCATTAGGTTCTTGGTCATACAGTCATACAGCACAGAAACAGACCCTTCAGTTCAACTTGCCCATGCTGGTTTCCCATTTGCCTGCATTTGGCCTGTAATCCTCTAAATCGTTCCTATCTATGTACCTTCCCAAATGTCTTTTAGATGTTGTGACTGTACCTGCATCTACCTCTTTCACACAGGGGGTGGTTCATATGTGGAATGAGGAAAAGTTGCCTCTCAGGTCCCTCAGTGGCCAACACTGTTGCAATAGCGACAGGTTCTTGTAGACAGATAGATTAGATTCCATTTTTATTCACTCATGGGAAGTCAGTAAAATCTTAGGTTATATACTTGAAGCCCTGTTTCCTCAGAAGGTGAAGGAATGAATCGCAACTAGGAACAAATAAAGCAGAACAGGCAATCAGTGATCCTCAAATAAGGTATGGGAAAATGTGAATGCAAATCTGAGATACACAAGGGAGCATCACAATGGTTAGACTCTGGCCAATCTGTTTAAAACAAACAACTTTGACCAACCCGTGACTATCCAATCTCAAAGCATTCTGTCCCCATTAATCCTGAAAAAGTTTTCCTCGTTTTTCTAGAAAGCTTTTCTTGAAGTCCAATTGCATTGGCACCAAAAATTTCCCCCCTTATTTGCCAACTCGTTCCTGTATTATTATTCGATACTTGCTGCCAGCTGACAGTGAAATTTATTTTATCAGTACGGCTTTGGGTATGGGCAGTCCAGTTGCCAATGTAGCAATCCGAATGACAGCAGTTTCATAATTATCTGCACTCAAGCTTTTCATAAGATAGGATTTCCTTGAAGAAAGTCAATTACATCAATGAACAACATCATACCTTGGATTTTGACCTGGTTAGGTTTGCATTCTGGACAGTGCAGGAGTTGGAATTCCTCTGTCTGATGCATAGAATAATCTGTGCTGGCAACAAAAATGACATCGCCAGACTTCCAAGTTCTGGCATCATCCACTAGCTGCAGAATTGTGCTATTAACATGTGTATCAATGGTAATGGTCACCTTGGGCCGCACTGAAAGAAGAGAATTCAACGTTTAAGTTTGTAAGTATTAAACTGCATCTCCTGCCAATTCTTCAATCTTCATAAGAAAAGGACCATAAGCAGTCTTATCTGGAACAGCTGTTATTGGGATTAAAACAAGAAAAACATCTAAAACAAATTCTACTGCATTCTTGAAAGTTTTGGATTGGATTTTCCTCTTTATTCAAGGATCAGCAACATATTTTAATTGTCTTCATTTTAAATAAAACGCAATGAAAATGAAGATGCGGTAATCTCTTAAACAGGCGATTTTATGTAACACCATTTTAGTAACTGGAACAGTAAACAAGAGCATTCTCCCCATGAAAATGAACCCATGATAAAGATCCAGTGATGCTCTCAATAGTTAACTGACCACTCACTCAGTGTAAATGACAAAATGACCGAATGTCTCCACAGAATATGCATCATGGTTGGGATTAAGTCAGACAGCAAGACTATGAGGTCAGCAACTGCTAATTGCTACCAGCAGTAACCCAATGCACCATCTGCAAAGAAATTAGTCCATCCAATGGTCAATAAAAGCCAAAATTCATTTCATTTTCAGGTTTTGTTTCTTCACCAATGAGACCTTCCCAATCCCTTTCACATGGACGTTTTCATCCCATTAGTCTAGCCAAGGTTAAACCAGGGCAAAGTGTTTCTATGCAGTCAGTGTGCGCTAAACACACTGATTACAGCAGGACTAATAGGGACAGAAGAATTGCCAATAGATAAGGTAGTGAGAAATGGTATTATGCAATAGCCAAAGGCTTCAGCTCCTCTGTTACATATTAATGAGATATTTTCAGTAGATCTTTTGAATGTGGTTCAATCTGAGGTGTAATTATTGTTTTCCAAGTTCTTCAATGGTGCCAAATGTTTTTCACTCAACAACACTTGAACAGAGAATAGAAAGTGGTTTCCCTGGAGGCTACTATAATGTATCATTATGCAAATTTCAGACTGGGTATGTGTTGTGCTAATATTTTCACAGGAACGGATTGAACCATATCTCTAGTTAACAGGCGGAACATAAGAAAATACAAAATAGGAACCATTCGGCCCCTCAAACCTGCTCCACCATCCTATAAGGTCACATTTGATTGTGGCCTTAAGTCTTCTGCGTAGCCTCATAACCATTGACCCCCTTATAGATCAAAAATCTGCCTAACTCAGGCTTGAAGATATTCAATGATCTAGCCTACTCTGCTCTCTGGGATAGAGAATTTCAAAGATTAACTGAGAGAAGAAAATGCTTCTCATCTCCATTTTAATTGGGAGCCCCCTTATTTTTATATTTTTATATTTTTATACTGTGCCCAAAAATTCTAGGTTTCCCCCAAAAAGGGAAACATTCTCTCATGCCCCTGAGGACCTTAACTATTCCAACAAAAATCACCTGTAATTCTTCTATTCTGCAATGTGCATAGGCCCAAACTGCTCAACGTTTCCACAAAACAAAAGCCTTTCATCCCCAGAATTAACTTCATAAACTTCGCTGGATCGCCTCCAAAGAAAATACATTTCTCCTTCAGTAAGGAAACAGAAATTGTATACAATACTGATAGGTAGCAAAAACATAAATGGCTTCAGCTACAATCGAATGGAGGAGGAATTAACAGTTATGAACACATATGTATATATTAAGTGTAAGAAAATACTTTCTGAAATGCAATTAAAAGATATTCAAATCCCGGGTAGAGGAATCCAAAACTAGAGGTTATAGGTTTAAGGTGAGAAGGGAAAGATTTAAAAGGGCCTATGGGGCAACATTTTCACGCAAAGTGTGGTGTGCGTGTGGAATGAACTGCCAGAGGAAGTGGAGGAGGTTGGTACAGTTACAACATTCAAAAAGCATCTAAATGAATATATGCATAGGAAGGGTTTAGTGGGACATGGGCCAAATGCTGGCAAATGGGACTAGATTAATTTAGGATATCTGGTCAGCATGGATGATTTGGACTGAAGGGTCTGTTTCTGTGCAGTACAACTTTATGACTCTATAAATCCTCGAAGGATTGACAAAATCTGCATGAAAGATTAAAGTGAGTAGCTTCTTTGGGGCTGTCCACTGGCATTAGGTTTTCTTAATACCAACGCAGAGGTCTGGAGAATGATGGAGGCCATTGGCAGGAGAAATTTGCAGTGGGAGCTGTCAAACTGTTCAAAATAAAGTGACAGATCTCCATGGTGATTTAGGGAGTTTCACAGTTAGATTCCTGTCTCCATCTGAAGTTGGTGAACTGAAAATGAATTGTGTCTGCTGTGTTTCTGTGAGTGGGACAATATCAAGATGGGGACTGGCTATAAGATACAAGTGTGATGAGTAAAGTTTACATTAAGTCGGTGTAATGCGGATTGAATTACAGGAGGAAAGTGTTTTCATTGGTGTTAACAGAAAGAAGTATCCTACAGCTTTAAAGATAACAAGGTGTAGAGCTGGATGAAGCTGGACCCTTCATCAGAAAAGGGTCCAGGCCCGATTCATCAGCCTTTCTGCTCCTATGCGCTGCTTGGCCTGCTGTGTTCATCCAGCTCTACACCTTGTTATCTCGGATTCTCCAGCATCTGCAGTTCCTACTATCTCTCCCATCTTACAGCTTTACTGGATTTCCTATAGCACTGCACAATCAAAATATGGACTTGGAGATCAATAAACTAAGACAAAGGAAAATGTCAGGAGATTGAGGGTCACAAGATCGGGAATCGGACTGAAATTCAAGGTTGGGCATTTCAATCCTGCTACTACTCAGTCTCCTTTAAACCTTACTCATTAACTGGGTGAAGCTTGGGTTTTTAAATGTGGTTCAACACTGATTCGGTGGTCGTAAAGAAACAGTTCGAGTGTGTAAGCCCAAAGACAAGGCACATTCATTTCAGAATGGTGGACACAGTATGCACAGGGAATGGGTGCATAGCTGACTGAGCCCCAGAATCTAGGTGAGAAGATAATGATGTGGGAGGCATCCCAGGAAAGACAGGCCACAAGGAAAAGTGGATGAATAAACAAGATGGCAGGCGGCAATGGGTAACTTCTGCCACAACACCACCTAGTGACCAGAAGCCAGCCATTACAGTGTGACAAAAAATGTTGACAGTGCCATTAAATGGCATAGAAATGGTGGCAAGCAAGTTAAGACTTAACAGAGTCATAGAATTATACAGCATGGAAACAGACCCTTCAATCCAACTCATCCATGCTAACTGGATATCCTAAACTGATCTAGTCCCATTTGAGCCCTATCCTTTAAACCCTTTCTATTCATGTACCCATCCAGATACCTTTTCAATGTCATAATTATTTGATTGGGTCATATATAAAGGCTCCACTAAACGTAACCCAGAGGTGGGTTTAATATGGGTATGCCAAATGATCATTTGAGAAGGGTGCACACAATAATTACTAAGTCATGTCTTGTACATATTTATTTAGAGCTTAGTTACCAGTGAACAGATATACATAGAGCAAAACCTACCTGGTTTACCACAAAGAAAGCGCACTTTGTAGTTCTGGCAGATACCATTAGCTTGATCCTTATTTCGACATACAAATCCATAGTCTTGGTCATGCATATGGAACACTTCTCCTGTATGACTGGCTGGGATTCCTTTAACAGTAACAACCTAAAACATAAACAGCACCTTAATAAATACATTTTAATCAAATGCCTGCAGGAAAGCTCCTATTCTCTTGTTCTGACTTTGGCAGAAACCCCAGAGCAACAGAGAATAGAATTGTTTTTCCAGGATTCCTACCAATGCTATTTTGCAGTTACTGACAGACCGGGTCAAAACTTACTACACTTCACTGTTAAATAGAAACCCACAACATTAGCATGCCATTCCTATTTTGATAATTTGATCTTACAAATCGACATGGGGTGGGGGAAAGGGGAGAGCTAGAGGTCAGGGTAGAGAGGGACATGGGAGACTTATGTTTGGCTTCAGAAAACTGTATATTGTGGGGCTGGAAGAGAGCACTCGAATCTCATTTACCCAGCAATAATGGTTTATATCTCCCACATTACCTGGCCTGGTGCTGCTCAATGACACTCTGAAACTGTGCCACTGAACGGCCAGTAAGGGCTATGAAGCCAGTAAAGGCAGTGTCCATAACAGTAAAGAAGCTCAAGCCCCGATGATGGAATTGGGAACAAACAGCAATTTTAACTCCCTGATCTGAGCAGGAAATGGTAACTGGTTTCCTGCCAGCAAACCCAACCCCTCCAATCCAATGGGACAGAAATTGAGGCCAGACAAGTGTTTAAATTAATTTATGACTTAATTATATCTCAGAGGATCAAAACAAATCACAGCCTCAGCAGCCAATTCTGTCACCTTGCCTGGTCTCAGCTCTGGCTCACGTGACTTCCTTTCCATTTCTTCTGTGCTCCCTGCTCAGATCCAAGGTGCAAGTAAATGCCTGACATTAAAAAAAATTCTTTGCCTGCTCTCTGAAGCAGCAAGAGGAGTTTGATGTGCTCCGCAGTGGTGGTGAGGTTTGTTGGCAGAGAGGACATTTGATCAAGCAGGAGGAGGTTGTCTGGGGAATCTGCTGCCTTCTCCCCATGTCCGAAAGGTTTGTGTGCCACTCCATGATCCATCGAAACCCTTCAGTGAGCAACTAATTCCCACTGACGGGTCCCATCCTTCCACCACCGGGATTAACCCAGCCCTGGGTGAGGCAGGAATGTGATACACAAACCCCTGAAGGGTTGCTCCCCACCTCCCAGGCTTTGGCTGGGCTGGGTGTTCCACCAAGGACAATAGCACCAGAGTTGTGGGAGGGAACGGGGCCTTGCTGAGAGAAAACTCTCACCCCCAAATTATCAAAATAAGACTGGTTTGCTAATGATATGGGTTTCTATTTGACAGTGAAGTGGCTGAAGTTTTATCCCAGTCTATCAGCCTGTCAATCTAGTGGCAGTGGCCTTCCAGTGGCACATACATAGGAACATAGAGCTGTAACCCATTCAGTCCCTTGAGCCTACTGTGCCTTTCAGTAAGTTCATCACTGATCTGATCATGACCTTAACTCTGCTTTCCTGCCAACACTGATAGACTTTGACTCCATAGTTAGCCAAGAATGTAGCTTACTCATGCCTTAAAAATATGCAATGAGACCTCCTTCCCGACTCCACTGCTCTCTGGAAAAATGAATTTCACGTACTTACAATTTCTTCGTGTCTCTGCCTTAAATGGGAGACCATTTATTTCTAAACCACATTCTACTCTCTCTCGCAAGGGGAAGCATCCATTCAGCATCCACCTTGGTCTCTCCTCAAAATCTTTGCCGTTTCAATTAAATCACCTCTCATTCTCCTAAACAGTTCCAGCCTCTCCAGCCTTTCCTCATAAGGTAGACCACTCACCTGAGGCATCAGTCAAGTGAAACAACCGTGTATTGCTTCTATTGTTATCATGTCCTTTCTTAAATAAGATGACAAACATTGTATACAGTACTTCAGATGGGATCTCACCGAGGCCCTGTACCACCGTAGCAAAACCTCCCAACTTTTACATTCAATTCCCCTTGCAACAAACAGCAACATTCCATTCACATTCCTAATCACTTTGCTGTACCTGCACACTAATTTTGACATTCATGTACCGGGACATGGTGGCTCAGTGGTTAGCACTGCTGCCTCACAGCGCCAAGGACCCGGGTTTGATTCCACTCTCGGTTGACTGTCTGTGTGGAGTTTGCACATTCTCCCCGTGTCTGCGTGGGTTTTCTCTAGGTGCTCCAGTTTCCTCCCGCAGTCCAAAGATGTGCAAGTAAGGTAGATTGGCCATGCTAAATTGCTCACAATGTCTAGGGTGGGAAATGCAGGGATAGGGTAAGGGTTGGGATGCTCTTTGGGAGGGTTGGTGTGGACTCGATGGGCTGAAAGGCTTCCTTCCACACTGTAGGGATTCTATGACAGGAGATCCCTCTGTGCTACTACATTCCACAATCTCTCTCTATTGAAATATTATACTGCTTTTCTATTCATCTTGCCAATGTGAACAATGACACATCTTCCCCACAAATATTCTGCCATTTTTTTGTTCACTCACTTAACTTATCTATATCCTTACATCTTCTTCACAACTTACTTTCCTATTTACCTTTGTGGTACCGAAAAATTTACCTACCAGATATTTGATCCTTTCAATATTTAAGGCTCCAGCACTGAACCCTGTGGCTTTCTACGTGTTATATCTTGCCAACCCAAAAATAAACAATTTATGCCTAATCTGTCTGCTGTGGGCCAATCAATCCTCTATTCATAATCCCCAACCCCAATAGGTTACATTTTTCAGAATGTCCTTTGATATGATAACTTGTCAAATGCTTCTGGAAATCGAAGTAGACCACATCTATCGGTTCCCCTTTATCCAACTTAATTGTCACTCCCTCTAATAAAATAGTCAAACAGAATTTCCCTTTTGCAAAACCATGCTGACTCTGCCTGATTGCGTTCAGATTTTCTAAGCGCTCTGCTTTAAATTCCTGACAAATTGATCCCAGCCATTTTCCTAATGACAGCTGTCAATCTAACTGGCCTGTAGTTCCTGTTTTTTGTCTTCCCTCCTTTCTTGAATAGAAGTCTTGGGGGGGTTGGGGATAGCATCATTGAACGAATCACAGAAGAAAAGGCATACCAGCAACTCCAGGGCACTTTCCCCTCCATCTAGCGAATTCACTTTAAAAATATGTTATGAGTTTTATCCCTGCCAGCAGCTCCCTTCTTAGGCATTCTCAAAGTTTCCTATCTGCCTACATAGGGCCCCCTTCCTTCTATGGTGCTGCTGAGGCTCTAGAGCTCCTGGTCCTGAATTGGGCCAGAATCATTGGGAGCTTGCAACAGTGGCCATTTGCTCCATGTTTGGGGCCCCTATTTTGTCTAGATATTGGGATCTGGAAATCCTGTTGAGAGGGTGGAGAGTGTCAAGTTCCTCAGAGTGATGATAACCAATGACCTGTCCTGGACTTCCCACGTAGATGCGACAGTCAAGAAGGTACAACAAGGTGCCTTCTTCCTCAGGCAGCTCAGGAAATTTGGCATGTCCATAACCTCTCTCACCAACTTCAACAGATGCACGATTGAAAGCATACAGTCTGGATGAATAACAGGTGCACAACTGCTCTGCCCAGGACTGTAAGAAACTACAGAAGGTGGTGTGCACAGTCTAGACCATCACAGAAGCCAACCTTCCATCAACGGACTCTATTTACACAGCTCACTGCCACGGAGAGGCAGCCAACATCATCAAGGACCGATCGCACCCTCGTAATGACGTCCCACCACCTCTTCTGTCAGGCAGAAGATATAGAAGCCTGAACACATGCACCAGCAGGTTCGGAACAGCTTCTTCCTGGCCGTTATTAGACTAATGAATGGACTCTCTAGCCTCAAATAACGCTGATCTTGCTAATGTTGATCTTGCATATAGCGCACAGCCTGTGAAAATTAACCTGTATGCCTCTGTCTAAGTCTTTTTGATCTGCCTGTACCGCTCATAAACAAAGCTTTTCACTGTACTTTGGTACACATGACAGCAAATGAATCAATCAGAAATCTGCTGAAAAATCCTAACTCTCCTGTCAAAACCCACCCGCAATTAAATTCAAGCTCTTTTTCTTAAAACAAAGGTTCTCATACTGGACAGCAGTGAAATAAATGGCTGTATTCTCACAGCAAGATTCAGCTCAATGCAAACCTACTGTGGAGAATAATGACTTTCTCGGCATCTTCAATCTCTTTCAGAATTCACTGAAGATCTCATGGCTAGAACCTTTAACTGGTCCAGTTCACAAACAGATATATCACTATGGCTGTTACTTTTGCACAGGACCAGAACTGTTTTTACTAAGGTTATTATTGCCTACGCAAATATATCTCATTCAGGAATGTGACATGATTGGGCGAGGGTGTTTCGCTAATTAAAATTGGTTTATCAATTAAAGCTTTAATTGAAAATGCTGCCCAGTGAATACAGTACCTCGTTTATTAAGGGGTAAACTTTTTAATTGTTAATGGCACTTTGCCGTTTTCCTCCTCGGATGTGAAATGAACCTGCCATAAAACTGTCCAGCTGCCATTCAAAGAATTTGGACTCACAGGGTACATTCCTTGGTTTACCTGCGTATGGATTGATGTTTTCAGTCATAGACTTTGGTCTGCCTGCATATCGATCGAGCTTTACGGGGTACAGTCTTGAGGGTTAATCTGTATTCCTACTTACCTGAATATCGATTGGGCTCTCACAGATTTTCCCAGGAAATGCAACTCTCAAGTCAGACAGTTTTTCCCAGTCCCCCGATCCTCGCTCATCATCCCGGTTAAACCACTCGGTCCATTCCACATCTACAGACAAGGAACATTGGTTTGTTGAAGGCAGTGCAACGAAGGACACTTTAATGGATGAAATTTGACAAGAAGGGTGCTGAATGCTAAACGATTGCCTCTCCATTATATGAACCTCCAGGTTCTCTAATGTGCACTCGCCATTTGTGCTATTGCCATTAATATAGAATCTTGGCCTCATCATAGCTTCAATTCTGGTCCAACCAGCTTTGAGCTATTTTTTCCAGTCAAACTGAATCTAAAAAGACAACAGTTTGAAGTGTCATTCAGTGCAACAATCACAAAACAGGCAGGACCACCTTAACAGTTCTCCTAGACTAGCTGCATAACCACAATCAGCCCTGTCATTTTGAAGTTTAGCATACAATTTGTTAGCAGCTAATTGCTGCAATCCCCTTCATACAAAGCTGCAAACTTTACTAATCAGACCAAGGACTGAATGCCATTTCAATGCAAAACAAACCCAAAACCAGAAACATTCAAGCTTGAAGTTGTTAAAATCCTGCAGCTTTGAAACAGCAAGAACAGAATTTCGAGAGAAAATTATGCCCGAGGTTTTGCAATGTGTTTTGCATTGTCAGAGAACATTAAGATAAATGACATTGAGTTGAACATGTATCCGTGGTGTTTTAAACCTAACAATTGTGTTTGCAGTCAGCAGTTTCTTTTTAATCTCTGATTTTTTTTCTTAAGACTAAGAGAAAAGCAGAGGCTGTATTTCTCAACATGAGCACGATTTTACACGAGCTGTTTGCTTTCTCGAATAGTACACCCAGCTGCCACTAGACAGGAAGGGAAAGGAGGCCATTCAGCTTCTCCTGCCAATCAGTTGGATCATGGATAACCTGTGCCTCAACCCTATTTGTTTCATATCCTATGACAGACTTTCCCAAATATTAACCAATCCGTTTGCAAACCGAATGGAGCTGGCATCCACAGCACTTTTGGGAAAAATATCAGGTTTCCACTAACCGTTGTAGGAAGGAGTGTTTTGAATTTTACACACCTAAATGTCCAGCTCAAATTTTTAAGTTCAAGTAGAGCTGTTCTTACAAGTTATATCCTTATCAGCTGTAGGCACCATTAGAAATTGTTCACCTACTGGACACTTAAGTAACAAACATGTTCTTTCTTGCATAGTTCGTTGGTTTGTTGCAAATTTTACCTTAGAGCGAGCAGAAATTCCTAAATCAACAATAGGTTTATTGCAGTGTTTTGAAGTAGCTCAACAATTATAAACATATCTCCACATATCCTTAGAACTCAGGCCTTTCTGGAAGTGATCATTTCTTTCAGTTTTCAGAGACTAAACTGTGGCTTAATCAATCAAGCACAATGAACATAGATCAGTGAACAGACTAACATAATATTAGAAACATATATATTTACGGATCTTGAGAATTGTAAAATGGAAGATTTGGATAATTCCTAGGTTGTAGAGGATTTATCATGTAACTTTTTGAAACTCAATAGTGAAAAGGTCAAAGACTGTGGGACTGTGTGCTATTCACATAAATACAAAGTGAGTTTAGGGAAAGGATCCAGAGATCAGTTGACTATACAAAAAGCAGGGAGGCATGTTGGCTCAGCGGTTAGCCCTGCTGGCTTACAGCAGTGGGGATCCAGGTTCAATTCCAGCTCAGGTGACTGTCTGTGTCTGTATGGATTTCCTCCAGGTGCTGCTATACAAAGATGTACGGGCTAGGTGGATTTGCCATGGGAAAATTGGGTGTGGGTGGCATGCTTGTCAGAGGGTTGGTGGGCTGAATGGCCTGCTCCCATACTGCAGAGATTCTAAACAAGAACCCTAAGATCACAATTGACAGTTTCTTCAAAATCAAAGCAGAGGAAACAAACATTAGCACCAAAAGGAGCTGAGAGGCCTTAACCTTTGACAATGAGTTACTCAACAGGCCTTCACTTGAACCCTCTCTCCTCACCCAAGAGCTGAGGCTACAATACAAGTTGTGGCAGAATTAACAGTCTTGCTTATGAGTCAGAAAGTTTTCAAAGACTTCCAAATGTTCTTGTAGAGCCATTGCGTTCTGTTTAATGAGTAGGTTGGAGTGGCATGGAGCAGTCTACAGTTGTATGGAGTAGATGCAATATGAGGTCACAGGCGTATGGGGTGATATGAGGGTTGTGTGTGTTGTTGAGGGGAGGTGGATTGGTGGTAGGATGGTGGTTATCGGGAAATTGGAGCAATCGATCAGTCAGGATCTTACTCATGGGTGGAATAGGTTTGACAGGTCAAGCAGCCTGCCCCTGTTCATGTGAAGGGTATGAGGTGTGTCATTGGCTTTGGGTGATATGGAGGGATATGGGGTTGAGTGGGGAATGGGGGGGCTGTTAGAGGATAGAATTAAGGATGGGGTTTATAGTGGGTGTGGGTATTTAGGGGCTGGGCCAATGGCTCAGTAAATAGATGTGGGCATTTAATTTAGATGTCTTGGCAATAATCTACTTCTGTCTTTGGTTCCATGCCTGGCTCCAGGCTGTCCTTACGAGCCAACAATGCAAATAAGATCAGTAGGTACTGTGGGGCAAGAGGCAGATTGCAATATCCAGAATTCCCCTGACTCCCAATTCCGGCCTCATAGATGGAAAGCCATCTATGTGTGTGTACTGTTGCTGTTACTGTTCAACTCATTTTTTAAAGTAAGACCTCTTGGGATACATGGTGAATTACCATCTTAAGACTGCAGTCCTATAACTCTTGTTATTATTCCCTTGTCCCTGGTGTTCTCCTGCCACTTTTGTTCACATTTACGATGCTTATGTTTATCGTCGGTCTGGTCTCTAGCACATAATGGTTTGTTGAAATTTGGACATATTGGCCTGCGCGCTTCCTCTTCTGATAAAAGTAATCACATTTCAAAAACACATTTTTGGTGACTTCAGCAAAGTACTTTACTATAGAAAAATGTAACAGTCAATTTGTGCATAGTAAGATCCCACAGCCAACAATGGGTTAAAGAGTGGATAATTTGTCCTATTCATATTGGTTGAGTTGTTTGCAGCAGCAGGGGAATGCCACTGCTCTTCTTTGAAAAGTACTTGAGGTCTTTTGCATCTATATTTGGATACCTATATGATGTCTCTAATGAAAGATAGCCCTGCAGTAGTGCGGTATTCCTACAGTACTCAGTCTAGGCTACATGATCAATGCAGCACAAGGTGGACTTGGACCTATAACCTTCTGATTTAGAGATGAGATTGCTATCCAGTGAGCCAGAGGCTGAGATCTCATGTACTCACAAACATTGTGCTTCACCACACCTCTGGCCAGCTGTCTAGTAGCGCCATTGCACCTTACTATAATGGAGAGGATGCAGATAAAAGGGATTTTTTTTTTGTTTTGTTCCAGCCTTGGCCTTCCTCAGCTTTCAGTTTACCTCAGAAACCCAACCTTATTTGGTGATCTGTTAGCTCAAGCTTGGGAGTGATGTGTTGAGATCAAAAATCAGCCATGATCATATTGAATGGTGGAGCAGACTTGATGGGCCAAATGGCCCACTCTTACACACATTTTCTAGACTATAATAAATGAAATAATTCAAGTTCTGTCATTTTCAAGGATGATGAAATATGAAGTTTGGTTTAGAAATATAAAACACTGTAACATCAAAACTATCTTACCTTGTACCCACTCACTTGTTGAACCAACAGTAAAGTGATTGCCATGAGGGGAGTGGAATAGTTTAAACACTTTTGCAGCAGCAGATCCTCTCGCTCCTGTGGAATTATCAACAAAATTAACTACATTCAGCTCAAAATTGTGAGTTTAGTTCTTTAACATAAAACAACATTTTCCATTATGTTAGCTCTTCCAATTAAAACTTCAGTGACAAATAAATTCCTCCATGAAAATTCTTCACTAGATATTCTTGAGCCAAAAACCTTCAATGTCTGTGGAAGTTCTCCCTACATCTTACTATAACATTTCCATTTAGGTTACTCCTCCTGGGGCTATATTAAATTTGAGCCAAGTTGAAGCTGCAGGTTAAAGGCTGAATTTTCTGACTGCACCTTCCCAGCACCTGAGTCTCACCAGAAGGGGGCACACTTGGCCAACCATACGTGTACCATCAAGGACTCATTCACTTTAGTAAAGAGACAACAAAGTGTGTCTGATCTACAGCACAGTCTATTGAGAGATAAGGGTCCTTTATATCATCTCAATTCTGGTATCGTTCCTGTGAAACATCTTTGCACTCCTCAATACTAACATGTTTGTTTCATAATATAGAGTATCTCAGCATTGGTTTAGACTAGCGTTTATGCCCCTCACAAGCCTCCTTCTATCCTTCTCCATCTCGTGCTATTATCAGCATAACCTCATATTCCATTCTCCCTCATGTAGCTTGCCCTTAAATGCATCTGTGCTATTGACTGCAACTTGTCCTTGAGGTAGAGACTTCAACATACTACTCACTGTCTGGACAAAGGTCCCTCTGGAAGTTGAATTTTGCAGCATTACAATAGCTACCATATTTTATGGACGTCAGAAATGGAAACATCCTCTCTAATTGGTTCCACTTTAGCCTGCTCTTTTCCAGAGCAGGAAGTCCCACTCTGTCCAGCCTTTAAGTATACCCTCTCAGTCTGGTGTTGTCCTTGTGAATTCTTATTAGACCTTGTAATAACCCCGACAAGGTCCATGGGAAATCATTAACTCATCTCCTCATGAAACTCAGTGAGTATGGGTTCCCATGGTTTAGGGTGGCACAGTGGCTCAGTGGTTAGCACTGCAGCCTCACAGCACCAGGGACCCGGGTTCGATTCCAGCCTCAGGTGACTGTCTGTGTGGAGTTTGCACATTCTCCCCATGTCTGCATGGGTTTCCTCCAGGTGCTCTGGTTTCCTCCCACAGTCCAAAGATGTGCAGGCTAGGTGGATTGGCCATGCTAAATTGCCCATAGTGTTCAGGGGTGTGTGGGTTATAGGGGGATGGGTCTGGGTGGGATGCTCCAAGAGTCAGTGTGGACTTGTTGGGCCAAAGGGCCTGTTCCCACACTGTAGGGATTCTAATTCTAACAGGCATTGGCCAGCCCCCCTGGAACTCATCAACAGAGCCAGGAGGCCTGGGTTCAAGTCCCACCTGCTCTAGAGGTGTGTAAGAATGTTTCTCCACAGGCTGGTTAAAGCAGACCTAGCATGCAATGTCTATCTATGCTCTCAATACCTTTAGAGTGAGGTGGGCACCAGGCAGGGGATACAGTGCTTTATTCCACCAGCCCACCCCAACTCCATTTTTAGTTAGTCACTTCCCACTCTTCCTCCCACCTCACTTATGATCGTTCAGATTGCCCGTAATGGACTTTGCATTTAAACTTCTAATTAGCTTCACGGGTGGTCACCGTTGGTGGTTAATTGTTGAAACCAAAAAAAAGAGTTGTGGTGAAGAACTCTCCCTATTTATTTCAGAACCCTCTTCCCCTCCCCCATTTCTGATGAAGGGTTTAGGCCCGAAACGTCAAGTTTTCCTGCTCCTATGATGCTGCTTGACCTGCTGTGTTCATCCAGCCCCATGCTTGTTATCTCGGATTCTCCAGCATCTGCAGTACCTTTTATCTGTGGTGAAGAAGTTGTTCAGTTGTGTAAGATAACACTTCTGGATACAAGAAGATAAAGTGGTCCCAAAGGGGCCTCAGGTTGTAATGTTAATGAGCTGACCACTGAGGCAAGGCTAGAATTGAACCTGTGTTTCTAGCACTATGAGGTAGCAGTGCTAACCACTGGGCCATCATGCCATACATTGTTCCGAATCTGGCCCACTAAGGCTCAAAAATAGGTTTGATTTCCTGATATATCTGTAGATTTTGACAACAATCAAAAGAGAAAACTTGCCAGTTTATAAAATGTGATGTTAAAGTAAATAATGATAAGAATGTAGAATGTGCCTCCTCAGTTACCTTGGTAGATAACGTGATCTTCAGCAGAAGACTCAGGTGATCCTTTCACTGTGATGAAACTCCAAGGATGCCTTTGAATTGAAAAAGAAAGAACATTTACATTTGCATAGCACCACTTGCAACCATAATTGTCTTATTGCAATTTACAGGGAGTGCAGTACTTTCTAAGTATTGTCAATGTTGTAATACGGGAAATGTGGCTGCCCATTTGTGTACAACAAGATTCCACAAACAAAAATGTGGTAATGCTTGGCACTTCTTTTGTCATGTTGATTGAGGTGTAAATATTTCCGATGTATCCCGCGTGAACTCTCCTGTTCATTTTCAACTGATGCCATGGGATCTTTTACTTCCACAAGAGAGATTGGGCCCCCTGGTTCTATATCCCAACTCCAAGCCAGGGGAACATCCTTCCTGTGTCTCCTCTGTTGAATCCTACACAAATTTAGTGTCCTTCATTGAGATTACCTCTCATTATTTTACACTCTAGAGAAGATAGGCTGACTTCACTCATAGGAATGTTCTGCCATCCCAGGAATCAGTCTTCTGAACCTTCGCTGCTCTCCCTCTCTGGCAAGTATGTCCTTCATTGGGTAAGTGGACTAAAACTATACACAATACGTCAAGTGCAGTCTTCCCAACGCTCTATATAATTGCAGTAAGTCTTTTTTTACTGAAATCCCCTTTCTGTGAAGGCCAACACTTCATGAGTCTTCCTAACTGCTTGCTGCACTTAGATGATACCTTTCAGTGACTTATGAACAAGGGCATCCCAGTCCGATTAGCAATCAACACTTCCCAATCCCTCCTATTTAAGAAATATTCCACATTTCCTTCTTCCCTCCGATCAAAGTGGATACTTCATATTTATCCACATTCCATCTGCTATGTTTTTGCCCACTCAATCACTCTGTCCCCATCTCCTTCAATCCTTTTTTATATGCTCCTCACAATTCATCTTCCCATGTAGTTTAATATCATCAGCAAATATGGAAATTTACATTTTGTCCTCACATTCAAATCATTGAGGAACAGTTGGGTCTAAGCGCCAACCCTCTTGGTGCCCCAATAGCTGAAGATGAAAATAATCTATTTGTTCTTACTCTTTGTTGTCTGTCCATTAAACAGTTTTCAATCTATGCCAGTATATTGCATGTGTTCTTAATTTGTTTACCAGCCTCCTGCGTGGAACCTTATCAATAGCCTTCTGAAAATATAAATATACCTCATTCACTGATTCCCCCTTATCTATTCTGCTCATTACATTCACAGAATTTGTCAAATATGGCTTCCCTTTCATAAACCCATGTTGATTCTGCCATTCCTACCATTGTTTTCCAAGTGCCCAGTTTGGAATATATCTGTTACAACAGATTCCAGCATTATTCCTCCCATTGATGTCAGGTCTGTAGTTTCTCATTTTTCTTCTCCCTCCTTACTTAAATGATGGGGAATTTGCTACCTTCCAATCCGCAGAAGCTGTTCTGGAATCCACAGAGTTTGGAAGATGATCACCAACACATTTGTTACATCTATAGTCACAGAGATAGTAGGAACTGTCGATGCTGGAGAATCTGAGATAACAAGGTGTAGAGCTGAATGAACACAGCAGGCCAAGCAGCATCAGAGGAGCAGGAAAGCTGACATTTCGGATCTAGACTCTTCTTCAGAAGGGAAAGATCCTTTTCTGAAGAAGGGTCTAGACCCGAAACGTCAGCTTTCCTGCTCCTCTGATGCTGCTTGGCCTGCTGTGTTCATCCAGCTCTACACCTTGTTATCTCTGTTATATCTATAGTTGCCTCTTTCAAAGTTCTGAGATAATGAAGTGAATGGACTGATCATTTTTCAGTCCCATAAGCATTCCAGGATACATTTTTTTACTAATATGAATGTCAGTTCCTCATTCTCACTAGTTCCTCGATTCTCCAGTACTCCTGGGAGATTGTATCCTCCTCAGTGAAGACAGTGTGGCACTCTGTTAGCCTATTTTATATGCTCAAGTCTGTAGAATACAGCTAGCTCACAACACCTTCTGACTCAGAGTTGAGAGTACCAACAGCAAAGCCATTGCTGAAACTTCAATCCAAAGAGTTTGTTAAAGGCATATCTTAAGGGGCTAAAGGCAAAATGCTGCTTAACACTACATGATCAAAATAAATATTTGCAATCATTAGAAACCAATTCCCTCAAATAGCCCCCAAATTTAAACAAGTAAATATGAAGAATACAATTGAATATTAACTTGAATTTAGATTCTAGTTTTGATGCATCTTCTGACTACGAAAACTTAGATAACCAAATATAATGCTGTCCAATTAGTGAAAAGATCTTTGATGAGGCAAGGTCTGTCTTACAGCTCTGTTTCCAGTCTGGTACATTTAATCTCTGAATAGCCTGCTGAATAAGGAACTATCGGATTACATTAATTAAATTATTAAATCTTATCAATCAAGACTCAGTGTCGCATTGCCTCCTGTCAACAAACCACTTTAATTCTCTGATGATGTGATTATACAGGTCTTGCTGTCCACTTGCATTGTATCTCTGCACTGCTGTAGGGGAACTGGAGTTATCACATGCCACACCACACAGTGAGCAAGTACTATCAACACTAACTCTGGGACACACACCACACACTCACATACAGCTTCAAGTGTAGCACCAAGGAACGGCAGAGGTATAAAGAACTTTCCCCTTGGTTTATACAGAAGAAATTGCATATTGGGTTTGGCTGACCAGAAATATGCAAGGTACAGTTAACAGGGCTTCTAATCTGAAAAGATTTATATTTATTTACATTTAGATTTTATTGTCACGCACACCCGAGAACAGGAATATAGGAGTACAGTGAACAGTGTACAAGTTGGCATTCTCTGGTGCCATCGTAGAATGCAAAAGAGGAGAAATAAGTGAAATATCTAAGCCAAAAGAAAAGGAAATGTCCAAATCACTCCCCAGCCTCTGCCATGAGTCCTTGCTGCCAGAAGAACAAAGCCACAAAGCCTGGCCCTCAGTCTGTGAACCTCAGGTGTCCTGGGTTCCTACACGCTACCGCAGCTGGAATGCCACCACCTCCACCATCAGGGACCTGGGCACAGCCATGGCCTGGACCCACATCACTGCCACTGGAGCCATGTCGCCATTTCTTCAGCGCCACCTTGTCACCACCGAGGTCATCGTTGCCATGAGTCTGCGCTGGGTCGATCTCAGCAACACACCTTCCGCTAAAGCCGCTGGGTCCCAAATTGGCCTCCAACTCGACACTTGGGCCAACCAAGCGGGAGCAGCCAGAGCCTCGGTCTGGCTTATGTTGCCGTCAGCTCCGCCCCCTGGGACCACCATTTCGGCAAAGGAAGCCGCCAATGCTGATCCCCCGGGAAGGGATCGTTCTTGCTGCTGCAAACACTCCGGGACGGGAAACTAATGAAGTTACTCAGATGTAAGACAGACAGATTGCTAACATTTCGGATGTTTGAGGGCGGCCTGTGTTTGAAAGTGTAATGAAATTGATTCTCAGGTGATGCAAAGCTAGGAGGAATAGAAGGAATGGGAGTTTAATGAAGATGCCGAGGAAATTCAGAGCTGCTCATAAATATTTGTAGATGATCAGAATTACAGGAGGTAAGGTACAGATATATGTCAAAAAAAATCCCAGGCAGTTAGATCTCATGGTGGGACAACTTAGGCTTCTATTAAAAGGAGTCTTGATGACAGGAATGGCCTCCTGCTGTATTTATTGCTAAGATGAGACATGAAAGAATAGATGCTGGGCCGGCACTCATTGGCTGTCCTTAGCTAGGAGGTGACCCACCTTTTGACAACAACTGCTGTGCTTGGGGTATGGGTACACATACATTGCTGTTAGAGAGGGAGTCCCAGGATATTGGCCTGGGATTGGTGAAGGAACAGCAATATATTTCCAAGTTAGAAATTATTCCAACAACTGAATTAAAGATCACTCTAAGATTGCCCAATGCAGCTAGAGAAGCTGAACTTTTGTAGGAGGAAACATTAGTAAAGTCATCTGGATAAATTCCAATAAACTAACTATTTTCAATCTATTGATGAATAATGTTTGCTGTTGAGGACTTCCTGCCACCTTTCAACTGTAATTATGAAAGTATTAAGATTCTCTTGGAAAATGGGTGGGTGATTGAGATTGAGAAGTGCACTAGGCTAGAACTACCATTTGGCAGCCGAGAAGAGGTGAATTGTCACATGTGATCAAGTCCATAAGACAATATGAAATAGGAATAAGACTAGGCCCTTCAGCCCCTTGAGCCTGCTTTGCCATTCAGTAGGATCATGGCTGATCTGACATTCCTCACATCCATTTTTCTGCATTTCTCCCCACAGCTCTCGATTCTCCAACTGATCAAGAATCTATCTCAACCTTAAACATACACAAGGACTCTGTCCCCACAGCTGTCTGTCCAGAGGCTCATAATCGTCTGAGAGAGAAGAGTTTCTTCCTCATCTGTTTTAAATTGGTGCCCCTTTATTCACAATGCACTCTGGTCCTCGACTCTCTCATGAGGGAAAACTCCTCTCAGCATTTACCTTGTCAAGTCCCTTAAGAATCCTATATGTTTCCAAATGCTTCTAAACTCTATTGGAGAGAGTGCCAACCTGTTTAGCTTTTGCCCATAAGACAATCCCTCCATAACAAGGATCATTCTAGTGAACCTTCTCTGAACTGCCTCCAATGAAATGATATCTTTCTTTAAATAAGGGGACAAAAATTGCTCACAGTACTCCAGATGTGGTCTCACCATCACCTTACACAGTTGCAGTAAGACTTCCCTACTCTTATACTCCAACCCCCCTTGAAATAAGGGCCAACTTAAATACCTGTTTAACTCCTTTGCCATTTCCTTGTTGCCAAAAACACTCTTCACAGATTAATTTTTTAATGTTCACTTTGACCTCTCTCTTCCTTTTTAGACATTTAAAGAAGCACTCATTGTCAGTTTTTATATTCCTCACTAGTTTACCCGCTTAACTTATTTTTTGTGTCTTCATTATCCTCTTACTCCTCCTTTGCTGTTTTCTGAATTTACACCCCATTTTTGGGGCTATCACTGACTTTAGCCTCATATTCTGCTATTCAAGTCAAGGAATTAAAGTTCACCAAGTAGTCAATTTTACTTTATGATTTAAGATTTCTTTTTCCAAAAGAAATGCACATCTTAACATGTTTTACCTGAATCCGAGGTGTCTGAAATATTTGCTCCCCAGCTTTGACAGCACATTTTTGGCAAAGTCATCCAGAAGAGTTGATCCCTCGTCATTCACAGCTACTGAAATGATCATGCCTTCCTTTACTCTGTCCAGGTACTCAGCAAGGCGGTTACTTTCATCTTTGCTTTTATATGTATCAAATCTGCATTTTTTTTAAACAAACAAAGTATTTAATTTGTGCACATGGTATTAAAGTCATCAATCATCTTGAAGGCAGCTAAGAACAGAATGTACAGAGCTTGAACCCAACAAGAAACCCATCAGTGTTACACACATGCCAAACAGATGTAATTCAAGATCACATATTACAGGAGCAGCAGCAGCTGCTATCACTCCCTTTTGAACATTGGAGAGAAGATGTTGTATCTTTTATATCTCTCAGAGCTATGTAAGACTGACACAGAGTGACCTGGTGGCTCAGTGGTCAGCAGCGCTGCTTCACTCCACCAGGTACATAGGTTCAATTCCTACAACTGGCAAATGTCCATTTGGAATTTGCTCGTTTTCCTTCTGTCCTTTCCCTCTGTGGGTTTGCTTTGGTTTGTACCCACATTCCAACAATCTGCAGGTTAGGTGGAATGGCCTTGGGAAATGTAAAAGTAGGGTGGGGTATGGGTCTGGGTGGGTTGCTCTTCAGAGGATTGGTGTGGACTCAATGGGCTAAATGGCCTGCTTCCACACTGTACAGTTTCTATGACACTAGCTTCTATGTGCACAACAGGTTTTATTCACAATGCTTTAAAGTGCTTGCTCACATTTCAACTTCAGCTTCCAAGTCTTTCTGCAGTTTGTTTGCTTGTCTCTGAGTGCACACCCCAGGCTTAACCAATGAGGCACAGTAAGCATCGATAGTAAACAGATGCAATTAATCAAACTTAAAACATTAGAACACTACAGACAGGCTAGAAAGCTCAACAGAGTAGTTTGATCATACCTATCTGAGTGGACGACCTCTCCAATCTGGTTAATGACGTGCACTATGATTCCTCGATGACCCCAGCTTCTTTCAAAGTAGTAGCCACCTTCACTCATCCCACCAGGATGGAGGGTGCTATTTAGAAACGTCCAGGACAGTTTGTGAGCACCATGAAGTTCAAGTGTCCCTCCTCTACTAACTCCAATATACTTCAACCCAAAGTAGCTGTGAAGTCCTTCTGTTTCTTCATCCGACCTACAAATAGGGTATAACAGAGGTGAAACTCATAGCTGCATGGCACTTAAAACAAGAAAAGAACAAGCCTTTTAGTATTCATAAGCTATATGGGAAAGATATTTTGAAGCTGTGCTCCAGACATTGTAAGTAATTTTAACTTTATTTATAACCAAAAGTTGGAGGTTTACTCAATTTCCTCTTTCACATGTTGCTCACTGTTTTAATTCTCATTGAAGTCAATGAAAGTTAAAATGGGGAGATAAGTGTAAGAACTTCTGGATCAATAGTGTCCATTTTACACTTTCAGGGGAGTTTGTGAGTTTGATATTCTGTTGTTTAGAGTCAAGTAGAAGCCAACACAACCAATATGGATAATTTAAAAAAAATTATTAATTCATGGAATGAGGGTGGCGCTGGCTAGGCCAGCATTTAATGCCCATCCCTAATTGCTCAGAGGGCAGTTAAGAGTCAACCACATTGCTGTAGGTCTGGAGTCATATGTAGGCCAGACCTGGTAAGGATGTTCTAAAGGACATTAGTGAATTAGATGGGTTTTTCCAACAATCGATAATAGATTTGTGGTCAGCACTAGATTCCTAAAGCTGATTTTTTAAAATTGAATTCAAATTCCACCATCTGCCATTGTAGGATTTGAATGTAGGTCCCAGAATATTATCTGGGTCTTTGGATTAATGGTCCAGCGATAATACCACTAGGCCGTCACCTCAGTGGGTGCATTGATTCCTGCACCCAAATTTATGTGGCTCCTGATTAGTGAAGGTCCATGTTGCTAATTGGGAAAAACTATTCCGTACACTACTGACCTGCCATATAAAATGATGGTGACATCATTCTGAAATGGGCAGTCTTCACTGCCAATGTGCAATTCCCCACCGTCTTCAATAAGAATACTCCGTGTACGAAGAATGATAGTTTCCTCATTGCCATCAGAGATGACCAGTTTTCCTACAGGAGAAGATAATGAACAAGTAACACATAGCAGGAATCACGGGTGGCTCATGCGATGTTACAGTTGGCTAAGAGGTCATTCAGCCCACCAAAGATGTGCCTATGTCTCACAGCTATCCAATGAGTCCAATTCCTCACAATCGTTTAAATCACTTTTGAAATTCAGAGTTTGGAAGGGTGCAAACAAAGATTTCCACTAACATAGAACCGATGATTTAAATTATTGGGGCTATTCACTGGGAAGGTATGAAGATGATCTGATGCCTTTTCTGATTTTATGGTGTGGTTTTGCACAATATTGGAATCGGGGCTTTTTTTTTTAGGTGCAGACTTGATGGGCCGAAGGGATGTTTTATGTGCTGTAGACCTCCACGACTCGATGGCAGAAAGACTGTGTTCATTGTGAACACAAACGCACCCACACAGAAACACAGAACAGCAATGGCCAGGAACAAAGATGGCACTTCCCGTGTATCAGCCATGATCGAATGGCAGAGCAGACTCAATGGCCAGATGGCCTAATTCTCTCCTTTATCTTCCAATAATCTCACTGCAGAGTCATAACAAAGCACAACCCTCAGCTATTCAAAGCAAGAAAATGAATAAAGATAACCTCAATAACCTTGGTGAAGAACAAATAGGTTTTTATTGTGAAAATAGGATCATTTCCAGTAGAGCCGGCCTTCTTTAGGACTTTGCGGTTTTGGGAGGGGAAGGAAGGTGAGGCAGGCCAAGTAGGTAGGTACTGAGGAGATCTACTGCCCAGAACTCCACTCTGTCAGCCTCACTCCCCCTCGGTTCCAGCCTCCGAGGCCTTAGTGAGAACTGCAGCACAGGCTCAAACTCAACCAGCAGCTCATCGCAACTAGCTGATGTCACCAGCCTCATTTGCACAAGTGCTGGCGGCCATCTTCTCAGCAATTTTGGTTTCTGGAGTAACCACAAAGCTTTTTTATCCCGCGCCAAACGCAGGCTATGAAATTCAGCACCACAGTGACACATTGTCTGGCTGTCAGCTTACCTTCAAAATGGCATTGAGACACGTCGCAGTCTTCTAACTGTGTGTGACATTATTAGAACATCAATGGTGCCATTTTGAAGCTCAATACATCAACTCATGTCACCTCACAGCCTCGAACAGTAACACATTTGAGAATAGCAAGAAGGACACCATTCACCACCCTCAGCCCCCTCCCATGACACCAGCACCATTTAATCAGTTTTCATCGCACACCCAAGGGACGCAGCCTGGGCAGCATTTATTGCTCATCCCTAACTGCCCTAGAGAAGGTAGTGATGAGCTGCCTTCCTCAACGACTGCAGTTCATTTGCTGAGAGGTAGACCCACAATGCTGTCAAGAAGGGAGTTCCAGCAACAGTAAAGAAACAATAATATATTTCCAAGTCAGGATGCTGAGTGGCTTGGTGGGGAACTTGTAGGTGGTAGTGTTCCCATATATCTGATCTTGTCCTTCTAGATGGAAGTTACTGTCTAAGGGGTCTTGATGAATTGTTGCCATACACATTGTAGATAGTACTGAATGACAGTGATGGATGTTTGTGGATGTGGTGCTATCATCAGGCTACCTTGTTCTGGATGTGTCAAGCTTCCTGAGTGTTGTGGGATCCACAATCATTCAGTAACATTAAGACTTCATCAAAATCCTGATCTGTGCCAGGTTCTGGGGAGTCAGGAGTTTGACTTACTTGCTGCTGAATTCTGGGCCTCAGTCTGGGTCTTATAAGGGGAGTCCAGTCAGTTTCTGGTCAGTTGTAACTTCAGGATGTTGACAGTGGTGGTGGTGGTGGGGGGGGGGGGGGGTGGGGGGGGTCTCCAGCCATGGTAATACCCTTAATTGTCAAGGGGCAATGGTTGAGATGGTCAATGCACTTGTGTGACATTAATATTACTTGCTAATTATTGTCTCATGCTTGGATGTTGCCCAACATTCTACTTGCTATATTTGGACGCAGATTGCTTCACTATTAGTATTGCCATTGGTGCTGAAAGTTATGCAAACATTCTCAGCTCTGACCTTATGATCCAGGCTAGTTTAATATCTGTGCTGAGGACTTCAGAAAGTGACCAAGCAAAATTGTCCACTTGACATTTCTGGCTGAAGGTATTTCTAAAGACATCAGCCTTGTGCTTTGCTGAAAATGGTGCCCTCGACCTCTCTCGTTATTGTGGATGGAGGTATTTGTAGACCCCCTTCTGCCACTGAGTTATTGATTGTCTACCATCAATTATGAACTGGATGTGGAACTACTACAGAGCTTAGGTTTGATGCTTTGATTCTGGGATCACATAGCACATCAATTGCAGGCTGCATCCAGTGTTTGGCACACAAGTAGTCTGGTTTGGTAGCTTCACCAGGTTGATACCTCATCTTCAGGTATGCCTGGTCCTGTCATGCCCTCCTGCACTCTCTTTGAACCAGGGCTGATGATCCCCAGGCCTGATAGTAATGGTTGAGTGGGGGATATGCCAGGCCATGAGGTTGCAGATTGTGCTGGAGTACAATGTGATGGCCCATAGCACCTCATGGATGCCTGGCCTGGGTTGTTAGATTTGTTTGAAGTCTACCCATTCAGCATAGGGGTAGTGCCACACAATGAGGGCATCCTCACTCCAAAGGTGGCACCTTTTCTCCAAAAGAAGTGTGCAGTGGTCACGCTTACTGATAACATCATAGACAGACCCATCCGTGGTAGGCCAAATGGTGAGGATGAGGGTCATTTTCACGTTTCCCATTTGTTGGTTCCCTCGCCAGCTGCTGCTATGTCCTTTAAGGTTTAACCCGTTAGGTGATTTGTTGTG
This sequence comes from Ginglymostoma cirratum, assembly GCA_024137785.1. Lineage (NCBI taxonomy): Eukaryota > Metazoa > Chordata > Chondrichthyes > Orectolobiformes > Ginglymostomatidae > Ginglymostoma > Ginglymostoma cirratum. The sequence continues at coordinate 3,759,410 of JAHRHZ010000048.1, read as the reverse complement.
TTGTTAGTGGGAATATTAAGTGACCCTCCTCCAACCCCAGCCAGAGTGTTCAGGTACACTGCTGGTGTTTGCTGGTTTTTGGAATTGGGAATTTTGGAATCTGGAATTTTGAGTTGCTAACATACCTTTGGAGTAGAACAGTGCCTGGAATATGGCTCAGCCCCACCTTGAAGAATTCTGGGTGTGATTATACTGAGAAACTCCCATGTGCTGCAAACAAGCAGTTCGAAAAGCTAGGAGGAGGAGGGGAAGATGGGCCTCTGCGGGAGGATATACCCACTCACAGTCCTCAGGAAGCAGCTATACAACTACAGACTCAAGGACAAACAAGGCATTTGTCATCTCGGCTTCACTGAAACCTGCCACCGGCTGCAACCTGAGAGCAAGGAGTAGATGGCATTGTCAGAGGCTGTCACCATGACAACATCTTTATAGGAATTAGGCACTTTCCAAGGCTGGAGCAGGTGGTGTTTGCAACACCTTGGGAGTCTCCTGTCCACTGCTGCACGCAGCATGTCCCTGAGGCTCTAGGTTCCAGGAAAATGGAACGCATTGAGATGGACAGAAGCAGGCAGATTGAGCTGCAGGCTTTACAGGAACGATAGGCCCCGCCGGGGGCATAGCTGCATGCAGCCCACTTTGTGGGTGTCACAGTGTCAACCCCGAGATGTTGTACAACCAAAGAGGAAGCCACTTGCTCAATGTGAGCGGACACAGAGCCTCACGCTGGTCAATGCCAGCTTTCCTGGCGGCATTCACAATGGCTTTATCCAGTGGCTCTTCACATACTGTCTGTATTTCAGCTACAAATCCTAATGGTACAGGTGATTACTCGGTGAAGCCCTCTGGGTGACAATGGCTCTGGTACCCAACACTGTCTCACATCAACATCAGGTACACCTCTGCCCCTGACCCTGCCTCTGCTCCCTCCTTCGCCAGCTGCAGTAAAAGCTGCTCTGCCACAAACAGTATGGCACAGTAGATCACTGGGATGCTGAACCCACTGCCAGGGCTCATTTGGAGGACCCCTGCTGTACTTGGCACAGCACCAGTCTGGGTTCTTGTAGCTTACTGCATGTGGCACCACGTGGCTACCCTGGGTACCAGGTCTTTGTGCCAGCTGCATGGTGAGCTGCTAAGGAAGAGGAGGAGGGAGAGGGGAGGAGTCAACAAATGCTGATCTAGCCTGACCATGAACCCCTCCTTCTACTGATGGAGCCAGTAAATCCGCCCCCTTTCCACATTCAACACTAACTCCACACCTGCCCTGTTCCAGACAGTGATGGTACCAGTCTGGCAACAATAACAACATAAAAACCACCACAAAACAAACATTTCAGCAAAGTTTAAAAACTAAAACACATCATATCGCAAACTGAGGTCAACCAATCTGCCTTGCGCTGCCTGGCTTCCATGAGTGTCTCTCGGACCTAGTGTTGCTGGGTAGTGCCATCCCAATGGCTGCAGCTTGGTTGGGGGTAGATGGGGGTGGAAGTCTGTGACTTCCATTGGGTGGGCAGGGAATGCAGAGGGACCTGTAGGTCATTCTTAAACAGCTCCTGGCCTTGAGGCCCTGGCAGTAGACTGAATCATCTTGGTATGGGTGGCAGCAGATTCTGTTGCCTGGTTGGCAAGAAACAGTCGGTACATTGCATCCTTTCTCGCTAAGATATAAGAGGTTTGGGCTCCACACTCCTGAGCGCCTGCTCCCCATGGCTGGAACTTTACAAACCTGGTAATCCAGTGGGGGACAGCAAGTTGACTGCTATTTCCATGCAGAAAGCCCTCATCCAAGTAGGTGCTGGATCTGTTCAGGTGGACGAAGTGGTGAGGTGTTGGAGGAGGATGGCATGGTCACCGTGTCAAAGAGAGCTCGAGATGGATGAAGCAGGATAATCTGTGGCTTTGATAAGACTTGCTTTGGTGTTGTACTGGGGTGAAACACCACCAAGTGACTGAAAGAGGGAGCGCCAGAAAAAGCTGGCATGGATTTGGGAGGTGGCAGCATGTCGAAGTTCTCTGGAAGGGAAGGGGTGTTACCTTGCAAGAGCTGTGTTTTGAAGCAAGGGGGCGATAATGGCAGATTGAAAGGGAGAGGGGGAAAATCTGTAGAAAACAAAACTGTATCAGCTAACATGGAGACCAGTAGGAGAATTGGGTGGTCAGCAGTTTGGAGAAATAGGGTCAAGGGAGCAGGAGATAAATCTCAAGACATTGGAGAGGACACAAGGGGAGTTAGGAGAGGAACTGGAGAAAGAGGTGAGGAATTTTGGCTCAGTAAGCTAAGGAAACAGCAGGGGTAGTTGACAGGATGGAGTCAGTGTCAGTGAGTCTATGATTTGCTCGCCCTTACGACTGATGGGGGCGGAGCAGGGGACAGGTGTCAGAGAAGATGGTGTGCAATCAAGAAAAGAATGTTTATATTTAAGGATAATCACGGTGACCAATTATTAGGAGAATTGGTGGTGGAGGTGGTTTTGGTGCATTAAGTCGTGTGAGAGTCTCAGGGTCCACTTGATAGGAAATGGCATTTGAAGTTGATTGCACTGACCACGTTCAATAACAATTTGCTTGCTGCTGCATTGGAAATACTTATGCAAGTCTATGTCCATACCCATGTTTGGATCTTGCTCAATTTTGTTGTAATTTGAAAAGTAAAGGTAGAGAAACATGTCCTCAATAATCTAATTCACAATTTACATTCACGCTAATTATATGAATCCCAAAGGGTAAAGTTTTTATTTCTTTTTATTCTATAGTATGAACAAAAAAAACTCCCTTAAAGCCTTTAAGAAGTGGTTAAAACGTACCTCCGTCAAAGATGCGAATAGAATGGACTGTAGCAGAAGAAGACAGCAGCAGTTTCCGATTGTGTCCAATGTTCACTCGATGTTCCTTATTGTGGCCGGGATTCCAGAGGTGGAGATCTGGGTCCTGGTCAGGACAAGCTTTATAACACAAAACAGATTGCCATTAGTTCACAATCCAGTGTTCTCGATATGTAATACATAACCGGACACATAACCGATCATCCTTAGTCCAAAACATGCCTGTGTCAGGCAGGTTTGCACAAGTATTTACATCTCACACTGAGCAAGGTATCATGCATTGAAGCTGTCTTTGCTCTGCCCATATTCCTTTCTTCATCTTATCACCTACTCCTTGGAAATTCATTATCATGGAATACAGTTTAGAAGCAAGCCATTCAGCCCATCGAGTCCACACTGACCCTCTGAAGAGCATCCCACCCAGACCCAACCCCATGTCCTATCCCTATAACTCTGCATTTCCCATGGTTATTCCACCTGGACACTATAGGCATTTTAGCATGGCCAATCCACCTTATCTGCGCACCTTTGGACTGTAGGAGGAAACGGGGCTCCTGGAAGAAACCTGTGTAGATACAGGGAGAATGTGCAAACTCCACACAGACAGTCACCCAAGGGTGGAATCTAAACTGGGTCCCTGGTGCTGTGAAACAGCAGTGCTGAAGATTCAGCTGCTATGCTGCCCTAAAATTATCTTGATGTAACTGTGGTAAGTGAGCAAAATGTCTTGGACAAAATATAATCTCTGCTTTGCAGTTAAAAGGTTTATTAGACCTGCTTGAATCATTGTGGAATTGTTCTAATCCAAACATTAATGATCATGTAAATGTTATTAATTTGCTTCCTACTTTAGTATTCAGAAACTGAGCAAATAATTGCGAATAGTGAATGAACAATTGGACAAAGGACCTGTGTACGCAGGGTAGTGAAATCATAAATTGGTAGCTAGGACAAAGAGGCCCTCCTCATTCCCCAATGATGAAGCCTTCGGACAATTTTCATGGATTTAAAAAAAAAGTCAGAATAGTTCCTTTCACAGATTTTTGGAATTTAAGTGTAAGTCCTGTGCTTCAGACACAAACAAAGAATGTTTATACTTGTCGAAATCTCTGACGTCATCACGATTAGACCATTCTGAACTATTTCTGACAAGCAATCTCTCTCTTTGCTAATCCTAGAGAGAGGATGGGAGGTGCAGAAGAAGCTGGGACATTTTTTTATACAGCCTAGGAAGCTGAGGGGTGGCCTTATAGAGGATTATAAAATCATGAGGGACATAGATAAAGTGAATAGCCAAGGTTTTTTCCCCTAGGGTGGGGGAGTTCAAAACAAGAGAGTATATTTTTAAGGTGAGAGCAGAAAGATTCAAATGTGGCCTGAGGGGCAACTTCTTCACACAGAGGGTAGTTCATATATGGAATGAACTGTCAGAGAAAGTGGAAGATGCAGGTATAGTTACAACATTTGAAAGACATTTAGACAGGTACATGGATAGGAAAGGTTTAGAAGGATATGGGCCAAATGCAGACAGGCGAGACTTGTTTAGTTTGGGAACCTTGGTTGGTATGGACGAGTTGGACTGAAGTTCTGTTTCTGTGCTTAATGACTGTAAGTGGCTGATTGCTGGGGGTAACTTAGTCTGAGTCCTGTATATTTAGTGACATTCCAAGCATCCATCCCTACTGCAAAAGAAAAGAGTTTAAAGAGCGTGAGAAGTGAGAAGAAGGACCCATTTGATTTATTATAAGGGCGTTATTAAGACCATAAAACATAGGGGCAGATTTAGGCCATTTGTTGCATCAAGTCTGCTCCAACATTCAATGAGATCATGCCTGACCTGATAATCCCCAACTGAACTTTCCCGCCTTTGCCCCACAATCTTTACTGATTAAAAATCTATCCGTCTCAGCCTCGAATATATTTAATGATCTAGCCTTGACAGCCCCCTGCAGTAAACAATTCCACAGATTCACTACCCTCTGAGAAAAGAAATTCCTCCGCATCTCCATCTTAAATGGGTGATCATTATTCTGAGATTTTGCCCTTAGGTCCTAGAGTCTCCCGAAAGGGAAAACAAACTTTCTGCATCTACTCTGTCAAGTCTCCTAAGAATCTTAAAGTTTCAATCAAGTGGCCTGTATATTCATCTAAATTCCCAGCTTTTTGCTCTGTAGCTAAGGTAAACCTAGTGAACCTTTTCTGGACTAACTGAGTGAGCATTCTGCTACAGCAAATTCATGTTTTTAAAAAAAGGTAAATATCCAGTTTGAAATCCCATAGTTTAGGGATTAGGTAATGGGCAGCAATCGGATTGGCATATCTTTCATATCTTTCAGTGCTCGCCCATTGGTTCCAATCAAAACCAATCCCCAAATGATGGAAAAGCATCTTCTCCAGGTGCTCTCCAGCCAGGTACTATGTGAAATCAACCTATACAATCTCAATCCATTTCTTAGTGAGAATCTTTGAGGCATAAATTTCAGCTGATTGCTCCTCTTTGTGTTCTCCATAAGAGGACTGCCACTCTCTTGCCAGGCCTACATCACTGCCTTTACTTCACAGCCCTGCCAATCTTCTTCTTACACAAAATCATCCAATTTTCTTCAGTAGCCCATTATTGAACTTGCCTCCCTTGCACCCTAGACCCTCACCACTCTCAATACAAAAAATACTTTTCCTCACACACCATCTACTTTTTTAGCATCTGCCTTGTATCAGTATCCTCTAGTTCTTGATCGCCACGCTGTTCCCTCCCTCTCTTTCTATGTGGATAGATCTTGATCACATTCAATTTTGCGATTTATCAAATCTACTAGTAATCAGAACACAACAAATCACAGCAGCTGCTAGAAATTTGAAATAAAAACAGTAAATATTTGGAATACTCAGCAGCAACTGTGAAGTGAAAAACAGAGTTAAGTTTTTTCAGACATGAGACTTTGAACGCCAATGAAAGTCAGAGTTGAAATGGTTTTCTCTTCACAAATGCAGCCTTACCTTTTCTCAAGCTTCCCTTTTCCAAGAAGGCCTTCATCCTTGGAACTAGCCACTCCAATCATTTCTGTAACTTCCCTAAGGCTTTCCACTGCTTCCTTAAATGTGATGCCCCAATTCTCCAGTTGAGGTTGAGCTAGTGTTTTATGAAGGTTTATCATAACTTGCTTGCTTTCATGCTCTTTGTCCCAATGTATAAAGTCTATGTTCCTATGTAGCTTTTCTCCACCTTCCCTGTCACCCTCTAAGATGTGTGCATTTATAACCCCAGTTCTCTCTGTCCATCCTCCCTTTCTCCTTGTTCTTCTTCCCAACATGTATCAAATCACTCTCGTCTGCATTGAATTTCTTCAGCCACATGTCTGCCCATTTCCACAAGCCTGCCTATATCCTTGAGAAGTCTATCCCTTTCCTCCTGTCAGTTTACAAAACTTCCAAGATCTTTTAAATTGGCTTCTGAAATTGTGTTTTTCGCACTCAAAGCCTGATGATTAATATGTACCAATCAAACAGTGCTGCCGGTACTGATCCCTGGGAATCCTCCTTGTACATACACGCATCCAGCCTGAAAACCAAACCAATCTGTTTCCTGTCACTTAGCCAGCTTTGTATCCATGTTGTCTCTATAATTCTACAATTGCTGACAAGTCTATTATGGGGCAAATTGACAAAAACCTTTAAGAAGTCTATTTAGGCCGTATCAACCACATGATCCCTCTTTCAGCATCTCTGTTAACTCATCAATTAACACAATAAAGGATTTGATTAAAGAATTTCCATAGCCACTCGTTGGGTAAAATGGTTTACCATCATGTTACAGTTGCCTCTTTGGAAAACCACCTTAAATCAATGTCCTCTGGTTGTCCAATTTTCCACAATTTTTCCAACTGTTTTAAAGGGGATGCCATTGAAGGTGGCAAGATAGGTGAAGAGAGCAATTAATAAAGTATAGAGTGTCCTTGACATTATTAATAGGGGCATGTAGCACAAGAACAAGGAGGTTATGTTGAATTTATAGAAGACACTTGTTAGACCTCAGTTGGGGTATTTTGTACCATTTTGGGTGCCACATTATAAGAAAGATGTGAATGCATCCGAGACAGTAGTGATTTACAAGAATGAGAAACTTCAGTTACGCAGATAGATTGAAAAGGTTGAGACTGTTCTCTTTGGAGAGAAAAAGGCTGGAGGAAATCTGATAGAGGTTTGCAAAATCATGAGTGGGCTTGATAGAGTAGATAGGGAGAAACTGGTCCCACTCAAAAGAACAGAAAGAAAGGGGCTTGATTTAAGGTAATGTGCAACGAAGCAAGTGTGATGTGAGAAAATGCCTGTTCACACAACGAGCATCGCCTGGAAATGTGGTGGAGGCAGGTTCAATTGAAGCATTGAAGAGGTGATTATTTGAATAGAAATGGTGTGCAGGGATGTGGGGGAAATGCAGGAGATTGGCATAGAATCAGTGTAAACATGATGGGCCAAATAGTCTCTTTCTGTGCTGCAACTATTCTGTGATATAGTCTCTGTCTAGACCTCTCAATTTTGAACACCTCTTCCATTGAATAATCTGCACGTACCCACATGACTGTCGACTTGTTGTCTCTAATCTTTTTCTCACCAGTAAGGTTAAACCATGTTGCTGGGTTTACCTTTAGACATTTTTTTTTGAACAAGGGTGCAACATTCACAATTCTCCAGTTCTCTGGCACAAACTCTGTTACCTGAGGAGGCTGAGAAGTTTATGGGCAGCATCCTCCACACCCTTCACTCTTATTTCCCTCAGCATCAACTGACTCATCCCATTTGGTTCTAGTGGCTTGTCCATTTTAAGTACAGTCAGCCTTTCTAATACCTTCCTTTGTCCATTCAGTGAATGGTGAAGCATTTTGTATTTAGCTTTGACAAGAAACTTGTCATCCCTCAGCCATGTCCTCTGCCTCTGTGAATTTATTTCCTAATTGGTTCTGCCCTTCCTTCTTACCACCCTTTGACTGTTTATATCTTACAGGAAATTTTAGGATTCCTTTTGCCTTCTCTGCCCTTATCCTGGTACACCAGTTAATTAAACAGGCAGTGGTAGCAAGCAGTTAGGAAGGCAAGTTGCATGTTGGCCTTCATTGCAAGAGGATTGGAGTTCAGAAGTAGGGATACCTTACTGCAGTCATTCAGGGCCATGGTAAGACTACAGCTGGAATAGTGTGTGCAGTTTCAGTCTCCCCACCTAAGACAGGATATACTTGCCACAGAGGGAGTGCACTGGAGGCTGATACACAGGATGGCAGAACTGTCCTGTGAGGAAAGATTGCTTTCACTGGGCAGGTATTCACTCAAGATTGTTGGCAATCACTCACTAATGAGTCTGATTGTCCGCCAAGGAAATCCTGTGTCACTGGTCATGGGCTCTGTGGCTCCTTATGTGGCTGAAGACCCCAATCCTAGAGCCACATCTCCAACCATACATTTGACAGGTGTTTGCAGGAGGTGGAGTTGGTCTCAGTCCTTGAGATCATTGGCATTCCTTTCTCCAGTTCCTTTTCCGTACTTCATCTTGCTGCCAGGCGTTTGCAAAGAACTGTGTCCCTTCACACAAGAGTTTAGTCCAAGTTGATTTCTTCTGAATGAGGGTCTCCCGTGTATTAACGTTGCATTTCTTGAGGGAAGCCTCCAGGGAGTCTTTGAAACCCCTCCCTTGTCGTCCTTTCATTCGAGTACCTTCCTTGAGTTGGTTGAAGATGATTTGCTCCAGTAATTGGAACCCAAGCATCCTAAACACAGAGCTAGACCAGAGGAGTTGGTTTTCGATGATCATGGCTTTGATGCTGGTGCTATTGTTTGCTTCAAGGATACTGATGTTAGTCTGTATGTCCTCCCAGCTGATGTGGAAATTCCTTCTCAAACAACATTACATCTCAATGGTCCTGAGGTGGCATCTACATATAGTCCAAACATTGAAGCCATATTGAAGATTCGAAAGGATAACTGCCTTACATGCAAGGATCTTGGTATCAGCACAAAGATTGAAGACTATTATCCTTTTATGTCTGAACGTGATGCTTGCAGATTGGATACAATGTTGAATATCTCTGCCTCAATGTCAGCCTTAGATAACAGGTAGCTTCCCAAGTAGGGGAAACGTTCCACCTTTGGGAGGATTTCTCCATTGATCTTAATAGAGGAATGGGCCGGAGCTTGATCTGGAATTGGTCCAGAACAAGCTTCCCAGCGGTGTTGACATTGTCAGCAGGATGGACGGAAAACATTTTATCCTCAACCAGTTAAAATCCAAAAAATAAATGTATCCAGAGTTTAGAAGAAAGAGAGGGCATCTGATTGACACACCATGTGCAAGGAGGATAGTTCCCCATGTTAGGAAGTCCTGAACCGGGGGCCACAGTCTCAGAGCACAGAGTCGGCCATTTAGGACTGAGATGAGGAAACATTTCTTCACTCAGAGGTTCGTTGAGCCGTTGAATTCACTATCACAAAAGCTGTCGAGACTGGTATATTCAAGAAAGTGATTGATAAATTTTTAGACAAAGGCATCAAAGGATATGGAGAGAAAGCAGGAATGAGGCATTAAAACAGAGGATCAACCATGATCATGTTAAATGGTGCAGCAGAGTTCAAAGGGCCAAGTGGCCTAATCCTGCTCCTAGTTTCTACATTTTCCTATGACAGATGTTAAGCTAACTAATCTGCAGTTTCTTACTATCGGCACCAATTCTTTTTTAAACACAAGAGTCAGAATTTGCTGTTTTACCAACACTTCTGCATCATCAGAATTTTGGAAACTTAAAATCAACGCATCAACTATCTCATGAGCCAGAGATAGTAGGAACTGCAGATGCTGGAGAATCTGAGATAACAAGGTGTA
>JAHRHZ010000048.1:3715491-3734714 GCA_024137785.1 Ginglymostoma cirratum | reverse complement strand
TGAAGGAGGGTCTAGGCCTGAAACATCAGCTTTCCTGCTCCTCTGATGCTGCTTGGCCTGCTGTGTTCACTCAGCTCTACATCTTGTTATCTTGGCTGGATTTAGCAGCCAGATTCAGAAAAGTAAAATAACTGTCACTGTTTCAGTCACTTAGAAGAGATTGATTAACAAGAAGTGGCCATTTTTCTGTAGACCATGTCAGTGGTCTCAGGCTGAGGGCCGAGGGGAGGGTTGGGGTGGTGAGTGGGAGAGTGGAACCCCATCGGAGGAAGAGAGAGTTTTGAAGAATTTTGTGACAGAACATGGTGCTGAACATGCGTCAATGGAACGGACAGAAAATCCATGAAATGTATCTTTGATGTATCATCAACAACTTAAAATATAATTTATCACTTTTATCAGATACTGATTTATCTGTTAATTCGAGATTAATAAGTTGATTTTGGTTTGAATATAAAGGAAAAATAACAAAACAAAAAAGCCTTGTCCATCAGTTTCTTCCAATGGGATCATTTGGTTCATTTCAATTTATCGCTCTCCCTGGGGATCACCATCTGTCTCATAAATCTCTGCAACATACTCTCTCACTTGCCACCTTTCAGGGTTGAGAAGGCCTTGGACTTATAGTTTTTCGTTGCAACTCAGACCTTTGGTAATCAGCATCAGATTAAAACTACATTATGGAAGTTTTTAATAGTCAGCTATTAGAGCAGAGCCTAAGCTAATCCAATGATGGTCTAACCATAGCCATGATGCTAAACATAGAGGGGTTCCATTTCTTCTTTGGTTGTCCTCAAGTAAAGGCATAGGAATGAGGGAACTGGTAAGTCCTTTAATTAACATAAAACTCAGTTTCATAATTTTGAGGTTTCGAACATTTGACATTATACTTTTTTTTTGCAACCTCCATGTGGTCAAGTGTTTTGTTAACAGCAACAGTTTTGATAGTCTTTTTGTTACTTGTAAGATGTTTGTTGAGTCTGCTTTTCTGAAAAATAAAGCTTATTTTGTTTCCTTCTTATGATTTTCTTGATCGGATCAAAATCCCAAGTCCCAGCAGAATGTCTTGCACTCTACAGTCAGACAGTAAGACAGAGCTATTTTAGTTCCTATGTACAGAAGCATAAACAGTCTTGCCACATCTTCCAGTACCTCAGGCTCAGTGTTCTTAGTGCACGCACTACATTTAAAAAAGGGTTCTATTCATGTTGTGCAGTTCATCTCAGACCCTGCCTTAGCAGACTAGAAATGATTTGTCAATCTGTCCCAATCATCACAGCTGTTCCCACAAAGGCAGTTGGCAGTTTATGGGAAGTAGATTAGTGGCCATCTGCTCACCTTTCTCGAATGGTTTCCTGGATGTAATTAGCAATGGAGTCAGCTACCTGCAGAGTATGGGCTGTGTCAAAATACTGCCTGCTCAAAATGTCTCCAGAACATGCGTCCACCATGACAAATAGCAACCCTGCCTTCTCGGCCAGGAAGACTTCATCATTCACCTACGGAAACAGAACAGCAACACTGTGAAAAAAAAAGAAGTTCTTGGGATTCAATAGTATCCAATGTGAAATTTCCCAAAATAATTCAGGACTACCATTCGAGAATATGTTTGGGTTAGTTTGGTCAACCTAACTCCCAATTGGTTGAAAAACAATGAATTATTAACATTTTTGCCAGTCACCACATTGAGATAATTGCTCTTGCTGTGTAGCTACCACACCAATGATGCAAAGAATGTGGTTTTAAATTCCACCAGAATTAAATTCTGTTTTACAAATGCTGGAAAGAAGAAGCTGACACCAGTAAAAGTGACCATAGTTTGGACTGTTGCTAAAAGTTATCAATCAATAGGGAAGGAAACCTGCCTTTATTATCCAGTCTGGTCTATTTGAGAATCCAATCACACAGCAATTCAGTTGCCTCTTAACTTCTGTCTGAAAGATCGAGCTTTAAAGCCAGTGAGTTTAACATCAACTTTCTTGCCCATCCTTAGTCACATTTGAAACTACAGCCTTGACAACATTATCAAAATTATATTATAAATAGCTCTGAAATTTAATATTTTTTCAGCTATGACCTCAACCAGACTCATTCCTAACAATGTCATCTTTTTAAATACAACATACCAGATCTCATTAAATAAAGGAGCAGACTTGATGGGCTGAATGGCCTACTTAAGCTCCCATGCCTTATATTAGCACAGAAAAACATCATTTTAGCCAAAGTCATGTGAAAGGAAGGAAAAGGGAGGCAAATTAAACAAGACAAAAAAAAAGTGTCATGTTCCTCCTGCAAGGGTCTTCACCACCAATCTCAATATATAAGCCTCCAATCTAATTACCTAATCTTCATCTTCTGTCATCCGACACAACTCCTCACCATCCTCGATTCCCTGAATGACTTCCTACATCCTCCCCATAAACAGAGCTGAAAGAAGGATCGAGAAAGGAGATCTGTCTCATTCTCCAATAACGTATCACTGATTCCTGATAAAATGGAAACAAATATTGCAGAAAGATCCATCCATGAATTAGTCAAAAGACAGAAAGTGCGGGGGCTTTGTTAAAGATTGTTTCACTGCTGAGACAGTGAAATATGGGTTTTTCTGGCCATTGAGGTCTTAAGCAGTAATGCTGTTCTGAAGCAGCTTGCCATAAACTGGGTCATTTAGCACACAGCTGGTTCTTCTGTATCTCAGTTCTAGAAAACTAATGACATGTTTATATTGTAGAATGTCTTCAAGTGAAAACAAACTTCTGTAATTAGCTGGAGCTCTTGGAGCCATGGAGTCAATCTCATTTTTGTTGTGAATCACAACTCTGAAAAATACACAAAGTGTGACTTCATTTCTGGCTGCCATGTAGCTGCTGGTTCCTGGAAAGGCCTCAAAGAGATGTTAGCAAGCACTTCACAGCCAGAAGGAGATGGAACATGGCAGCACCAATTGCTTTGGCCTGGCAGAATGCTGAAAGAACAGTGGACACCGTCAGACTGTCCTGATACCTCAGACCCCCTAGAAATAGAAAGAAAGGTGGCAGCATGGATACAGCATTAGCTGGGTGTCAGGAAACAGAGCATGGTTGTGGATGGATTTATTTTGTGTTGGAGGACATGATAATAATGGGGGTTCCCCAATACGACCACTGCTTTCCTTGATCTATACTAATGACATAGACTTGGGAGAACAGAGCACAATTTAAACATTTGCAGATGATAAGAGACTTGGAAGTATTGTGAACTGTGAGAAGGATAGAGAGACTTCAAGAGAAGGTAGATCGCCTGGTGGAAACAGCAGAACCCACGGCAGATAAAATTTAATACAGAAAACAGTGAAGTGATATGTTTTGGGAAGAAGAACAAAGAAAAGCAACATAAAATAAAGGGAAAGATTCTGAAGGGTTTGGAGGAGCAGGTGTATGTGGGGATATGTACTCAACTCACTGGGGTAGGGCAACTGAAAAAGAATGATAAAATGGTTAACAACAATGCAGAATCTTGAGCTTTCTAAGGATAGATAGAGTCAAAAAGAAACAATGGTGAACATTAATAAAAAACTGTTTCAGCATTAATTGGAATATTGCATTTGTTTCCGAGCTACACATTTAGGCACAAGCTGAGGGTTTTGGATAAAGTTTGGAAAATATTTACAAGAATTAGTCCGGGGATAAAGTATCTCAGTTACATGGTTAAATTCTGCTTCTACTTTAGTTGTGTGGGTATCAAAGTCTAATATCTATATTCGCCAACTATCTAAAGCAGGCATAACCTACTCAAATGTAGTCTGAAAATGAAAACTTATCAATGGCAAGAATGCAAAGATAAGAAGATTTTAAGTGTTGGGGCTGTGACTATTTCTTTTGACAGTTTGTACCTTTGGAGAAGCTGGGGCTGTTCTACACATAGAAGAGAAGACCAAGAAGGGTGGAGCTGGATGAACATAGCAGGCCAAGCAGCATCAGTGGAGCAGGAAAGCTGACATTTCCGGTCTGGACCCTGCTTCAGAAATGGGGGAGGGGAAGGGGATTCTGAAATTAAGAGAGAGAGAGAGTCAGATGGAAGATGGATAAAGGAGCAGATAGGTGGAGAGGAGACAGACAGGTCAAGGAGGCGGGGATGGAGCCAGTAAAGGTGAGCGTAGGTGGGGAGTTAGGATGGGGGTTGGTCAGTCAAGGGAAGACGGACAGGTCAAGGAGGCGGGGATGAAGCTCGTAGGTAGGAGGTGGGGGTGGGGGTTGAGGTGGGAGGAGCAGATAGGTGGGAGAAAGGACGGACAGGTTAGGGACGAGCTGGACTGGCTTTGGGATACTGTTGGGGGCGGGGAGATTTTGAAGCTTGTGAAGTCCACATGATATTTGTTTGATGTGCTCAAGGTGGTCTGCAGACAAAGTAGACAGGGAGAAACTGTTTCTGTTGGTGGATAGTTCAAGAACCAAAGGGCACAGATTGATGACTGTCAGAAGAACCAAATGAGGACAAAATGTTACACAGTGAGGGGTTAGGATCTAGATTGCACTACCTAAGAGTGGCAGAAGCAGGTTTAATCATGGCGTTGAAGTATGAATTAGTTAATTCCCTAGGGAGAATTATCTTTGGCAGTCTACAGGGGAAATGATGAGTTGCTCTTATCAAATGACCTCTTTTTCCACTGCAACCTGTAATTCTATGGGGCCTCAGGTAATCTCATTCAGTTTCTGGTACAATATCAATTCTTGACAATTTAGACACCCAAGAATGAGAATCTTCGATGACTGTGACATCTTGCTGACACCAAGATCCTTGTGAATAAGGCAGCCATTCTTCTGATTCTTCTACAAGGCCCTGAAACTTGGATTATGTACAGGCACCGTCTGAAGGACCTTGAGAAATACCATCTACTGGGATGGCAGGCATGCTAGTGTTAGTGCCCTTGAAGCAGCTAACAGCAGCAACTTCGAGGCCATAGTCACCTAAAACCAACTCTGCTGGGCCAGCCACGTGCTTAAGATACCCAAGTTCTGACTGCCAAAGCAAATCATCTTCGCCCAGATCAAGGAAGGCACTCAAATGAGAAGAGGGCAGAAGGAGCTTTCAAAGGCTCCATGAAAGCTTCCCTCAAACAAAAAAGCAACATAGACGTGAATGTACGGGAGACCTTTGTTCAGAAGAAACCAGCTTGTGGAAACCTTCTGAAAAAGTTACACAATTCACTGAGAACACATGTTGGCAAGAGGAAGTCTGGGAAGGAACTGGAGCAAGGAATGCCAACGATCAAGGACAAGGACCAAACCCACCTCTCAGAAATACCTGCCAAATGAGTAGTCAGAGACATGACTCTAGGATTGGCTCATCAGCCACACAAAGACCCACAGAGACAGAGTCACATGACCAGTGACACTGAATTTCCCAGGTGGACAACCATACTCATTTGTGAGTGATTGCCAATGATGTCTATACCATAAATAAAAGGGAACACATTTTTACACTATCTACTTCTACGAAGATTGGGGATGATACATTCTATATCCCACACTGATCCTGCGCTAGGTCCATGGAAATGCTAAATTTGCCCTTTGGAAGAGGCAATCAATTGATGTTCTGCAAATGATACTTTTCCTAGAACTAAAGATTGACTACCTGCATTTTTATGCAGCCTGACATAAAGCTGAATTAAGGATTATATTAAATCTTCTATTCCTGATGGGTCCAGTGGTACAGTGGTAGTGTCTTTGCCTCTAGGCCAGCAGGTTTGCCCTGAAGATGTGGCATATGATGTTCAAGCTGATTTCATTAAAGCTTCATAACAGTCAGCTGATTCAATATTGTTTGTGGCAATAGGGTTAATCAAAGTTACCATTGATCTCCATTGCTTCTGAATAGGTGAGTAACCTGTTTCTGCTAAGGCACCCCAGTGGTTTGTAAATGTTACCTCAGTTTGTTAAAAGGGTAATTTAAAACCTAGCATCAGTAAAGGTGTGCACAAATATTTCTGATTGTTGCCAAGACTCAACAGATTCACTATTGGGAGTGCAGCTGTCACTATCCAAACTGACCCATATATGACTCCTGTAGCAAACCAGATGGTCAACTCATAATTGAAATCTGAAATGGGCTGGACAGCTACTCAGTTATATCACAGGGTTGGGTAATAAATTCAGACCTTTGCTGTAACACACAATGGTTGTAAGGAAGCTGGCGAACGTGTGGCCCGAGGGACTTTCTCTTCCTCTCTCCATTGTCACTCCATTCCCTCTCAAAAACAAACGTTACAATTCTAAAGGGGGTGCTGGAGGACAGGGACCTGGGTGTATTTGCGCACAGATCATTGAGGGTGGTGGGACAGGTGAAGAGAGAGCAGTCAATAAAGCACACAGTGTCTTCAGCTTTATTAATAGCAGCTTATAGTATAAGAGCAAGGTGGTGAGGTTGAATTTGTGTGAGACATTTGTTAGACCTCAGCTGGAGTACTGTGTATAGTTATGGGCACCATACCATGGGAAAGATGTGAATACATTGGAAAGAATGCAAAAAATATGATTTACAAGAATAATTCCAGGAATGAAAATCTTCAGTTATGAGGATAGATTGGAGATGTTGGGACAGTTCTCCTTGGAGAGAAGCAAGCTGACAGGAGATTTGATGGAGACTTTCAAAATCACAAGGGGGCTGAATACAATAGATAAGTAGAAACTGTTTCTGCTTATAAAAGGAACACAAATGAGAGGGCACAGATTTAAAGAGATGTGCAAACAAAGCAAGGGTGATGTGAGAGTCGTTAAGGGTATGGAATGTCTGGAAATGTGGTTGAAACAGGTTCAGCTGAGGCATTCAAGAGAACTTTGGATGACTATTTGCATGTAAATAGAATGCTAGGGCATAGGGATAAAGCAGGAGATTGGCACTAGGTAATGGTGCTCATTGGAAGAGCTGGTGCAAGCGTGACAAGTCAAATGGCCTCCTACTGCACTGAAGCACTGTGATTTGGAGATATACCTGGCTGAGGAATCATGACCCTTATCTCCAGCAGTGCTGTTATTAGTCCATCTGGTTGCAAGCACCACATGCATTATAAGAACATAAGAACTAGGAGCAAGAATAGGCCATCTGGCCCTTTAAGCCTGCTCCGCCTTTCAGTAAGATCATGGCTGATCTTTTTGTGGACTCAGCTTCACTCACCCGCCTGCTCACCATAACCCTTAATTCCTCTACTTTTCAAAAATCTACCTTTGCCTTAAAAACATTCAACAAGGTAGCCTCAACTGCTTCACTGGTCAGGAAATTCCATAGATTCACAACCCTTTGGGAGAAGAACTTAGTCAACTTAGTCCTAAATCTGCTTCCCCTTATTTTGAGGCTATGTCCCCTTGTTGTAGTTTTACCCTCCACTATAGCCTGCAGAAATAACAGCCTGACGATACACCGTGTCCCCAGTAATCATCTTCTAGTCTACAGTGTGGAAAGAAAATTAATACAGCTCCTACAATTATCATGCAACATACAGCTCAACCAATTAGGATGTAGGTAGCTACACTTAAAAAGTAGCTACAAGAAATTAGATACTCTCAAGATGAAGAGCATTTCAACAGTGTGACAAATTGCCCTGGTGGAGAGCATCACAGTAAGTGACAGGTGCATATACATGGAGATTCTGAAATTATTGCACTTAGTCAGCTATGCATTACTAAAGCAAAGATTTTAACAAGGGTTCTCAAGATAACCAGTTGATAGCATGAATAATATAAAATCAAAATTAATTATCGGGGAATGCTGTGAATAATATTCCGTGAATAACTGTTTTTGCTGATTAATGATGTCATTCTGAATTCAACGTAACTGTCAAAGTGGGGCAAAATGAAAAGGAAATCTCAAAAGAACTGACAAGTGTGACAAAATGTGAAGTTCTTTTTAAAATATTTATAATATTTTCCAAGAGAACAGAACGAAAAAAAGGTCAATCAACTGATCATGCCTGCGTTGGCTTTCCATTGCAGCAACCCAGAATTAATCATAGAATTCCTACAGTGTGGAGGCAGGCCATTTGGCCCATTGAGTCCACACCGACCCTATGAAGAACATGCCAACCAGACCCATGCTCCTACCCTATTCCTGTGACCCTGCATTTACCATATAATCCACTTCACCTACACATCCCCGGACACTATGGGCAATTTACCATGGCCAATCAACTTAACCTGCACATCTTTGGACTGTGGGAGGAAACCGGAGCACCCAGAGAAAACCCACACAGACGCAGGGAGAATGTGCAAACTCCACACAGACAGTCGCCTGAGGATGGAATCGAACCTGGGTCTCTGACGCAGCAGTGCTAACCACTGAGACACGTCTAATGCTGAGTAAGGTGAGGGCCCATGGTGCTGCTGAGTAAGGTGAGGGCCCATGGTGTTTGAGGTGAGTTACTGGCATGGATTGAGGATTGGCTGTCTGACAGAAGGCAAAGAGTTGGGATAAAAGGCTCTTTTTCAGAATGGCAACCGGTGACAAGTGGTGTCCCGCAGGGTTCAGTGTTGGGGCCACAGCTGTTCACTTTATATATTAATGATCTGGATGAAGGGACTGGGGACATTCTGGCGAAGTTTGCCGATGATACGAAGTTAGGTGGACAGGCAGGTAGTACGGAGGAGGTGGGGAGGCTGCAGAATGATTTAGACAGTTTAGGAGAGTGGTCCAGGAAATGGCTGGTGAAATTCAACGTGAGCAAATGCGAGGTCTTGCACCTTGGAAAAAAAATACAGGCATGGACTATTTTCTGAACGGTGAGAAAATTCATAAAGCCGAAGTACAAAGGGATCTGGGAGTGCTAGTCCAGGATTCTCTAAAGGTTAACTTGCAGGTTGAGTCCATGACTAAGAAAGCGAATGTAATGTTGTCATTTATCTCAAGAGGGTTGGAATATAAAAGCAGTAATGTGCTTCTGAGACTTTATAAAGCTCTAGTTAGGCCCCATTTAGAATACCGTGTCCAATTTTGGGCCCGACACCTCAGGAAGGACATACTGGCACTGGAGCGTGTCCAGCGGAGATTCACACGGATGATCCCTGGAATGGTAGGCCTAACATACGATGAACGGCTGAGGATCCTGGGATTGTATTCATTAGAGTTTAGAAGGTTGAGGGGAGATCTAATAGAAACTTACAAGATAATGCATGGCTTAGAAAGGGTGGATGCTGGGAAGCTGTTTCCGTTAGGTGGGGATACTAGGACCCGTGGGCACAGCCTTAGAATTAGAGGGGGTCGATTTAGAATGGAAATGAGGAGACATTTCTTCAGCCAAAGAGTGGTGGGCCTGTGGAATTCATTGCCACGGAGCGCAGTGGAGGCCGGGACGTTAAATGTTTTCAAGGCAGAGATTGATAAATTCTTGATCTCGCAAGGAATCAAGGGCTACGGGGAGAGTGCGGGTAAGTGGAGTTGAAATGCCCATCAGCCATGATTAAATGGCGGAGTGGACTCAATGGGCCAAATGGCCTTACTTCCTCTCCTATGTCTTATGGTCTTATCCCTTGTTCTGTATCAATTAAAAACTAACACTCTGTCCTACCCTTTTCCACAGCACTGTATCAATTCACCCTTAAATCCGCTGCCCTGTATCAGTCCAAAGCTAATCCCTGGGCTCTGGTCTCTCTCCATGGTGCCATTCTACCACAAGTAAAAATTTTTAACCGATTTTTCCTTCCCCATAAAAGATGCAATGATCTCTGCCTCTTCCTGTGATCTTAACCACTCCCTGTGGCAAAACATTACATGTTGTAACAGACCTTTGTATAAAATATACTTGGCCTTTGTATTTTTAGATTCACTAGATTAGTGTGTGCATATTATTCACAAACTGAGTGCTTTTCACTATTTCATTAAATTTCTTGCGATGGTCCGGTATTGACCCAGCCTACTATCTGGTTTTTATTTCTTTATCTGTCCCTCTGTACTCAATCCTTGGTCAACTAACAAATCTCACTTCTCTTGACACTTGTTCCCATAACTATCCTGCTGTTGTCACCAGGAAGCTTTGCAAATCCCAGGGTGCAATAGCAGCTTTTAAAGCTTATTATTTGAGGCGCAGGTTAAGAGGCTGACTGCAGCCACTGAGGGGAATAAGGACAGTGTTCTTCAATTTTGGAAGAGCTTTAACATCAAGAATGCAATTGACACTATCATGAAGACCTGGGGTGATGTCAGTGAGGACAGCTTGCATGCAGTTTGGCAGAAGCTTCTCCCAGATTTTTTTCAAGATTTTAAAACCTTTGATTCGTCAGAGGAGCTCCCAAAGATCAAGGAACATTTTGTTGATCTTGCGAAGCAAGCTGGATTTGAAGAAATGGAGAGTAAGGATGTTGAAGAGCTGCTTGAGTCCCATTGTGAAGACCTCTCTACACCTGATCTACAACAACTTGTCACTGACGGGGAAGTGGAAGCTGGAGATGAAGAATATAAAGTCCAGGATACAGCACCATGAGAGTTTTGCACTTTTGTTTTGTCTTCTATCCTGAGGGAAGTTGAGAAGCTCTTGCAGCTCTTAGAGGACAACAATTAAAATGCAGAACGCAGCAGGGTAGTAGTTTGTGGAATAAGATCTTATTTGACATGCTATGATCAGCTTCTTCATGAAAGAAGAAAAAAGGGCAAAGCAGCAAATACTGGATGTCTTTTTTTAAAAAACAACCCCCATGAAACAAACAGTCAGAAGACAATGAACCATAGCCATCTACTTCTGGATTAACTATTTTTTGCCCTAACCCTGCAACCACAGTTGCACCTGAAGGTGGTGATGATGATGATGACAACCTCAGCCCCTGCATTAGCAACCTCAGAACTCCTCCCCATCAGCTCATCTTGATATTTTTTACAAGATATTAAATTTACTTTTTAATTCATATCAATAATGAAGTAACGTTTATTCAAATTGTGCTGTCCTTTGTGTTAAGCTTTTGAGTGACTTCTGTGCAGTTTTGAGGGTTTTTTCCCCAAATTCCACTTTTCCCATAGGCCCCATTATTTCTCTAGCACAATTTTCTATGATGCAATGTTGCACAAGAATGCAACTATTGTGTTATAGCAGAACTGACTGTATTTCCTTAAGTTGAAGGATCAATAACGACAGCGATTGATTTGAGGTGGAAGACCTGTTGAAGGGATGAGAAGAAGAAACTCTCTCATCCAGAACGTGGCAGGGATCTGGAACTCACTGCCTGAAAGGGTGGTTGAGTCGAAAACTTTCATAATAAGTAAGCAGTATTTAGATATTTGCTGGTGTTATCACCTCCTTTAGGGCTTTGGGCCATCAGCTGAAAAACAATATTAGTGTAGTCAGATCTCTACTAACTGGCACAGACGTGCTGGGGCTGATGGCCTCTTTCTGTCCTGTAAATATCTGAGAGACGATAAGCAATTTTTTCCCTAGGTTTGGAGGCGATGTCATCCACCTTAACCATTTTATCTTCTTTTCTAGGCACAGGCTGACCGGCTTGGACATGGGTCACTTTTTGATTTGAACCACTCCCCTTTCCATTACTAATGTAGTGTCAGTCCTCCCATTTGACAAACTATCACTATTTCCTTCAATCTCTTGATGGTGGTAGTAATAATAGTTGCCTGCCTGCATTAAAACAAACCAGGAGCAGAGCATAAAATCCACTAGGTGGCCATTCCTGCCATCCATCTGCCCACTTATTGAGGCACATAAATGGTCTCTTCCCACCCATGCCAATATTTTACCCGTGATTGTGGGTTGGTTGGATTGTTGGGGGTGGAGGGAGTCCATGCCATGTGTGGGGGCCTGGCAGGAAGGGGAGTGCCTCCCAGCAAAGGCACCCCTTCCAGCAACTCAGTCTGCTCATTAACTGCACAGTGGCCTCAAGTCCAGCCAGTCAATCTGCTCACTGAGGACCCTGACCCCCTCCCAACTCCCCAATGTACCCAGGGTCCTTGGCATGGTGAGACTGCCTATAGTTCCACAGTGAGCACCACTCCCAACTGGGGGTGATGAGACCACAGAGCGGTCACAGAGATATGATTGGTCAGTATCTTTCTAGGTCTAGACTTTCTCCCAACAAAGGGACAAAGCCCTCATCTTAAATAATCCTGTTCACACAATGAAACAGCTGTGAGGAAGGGGGAAGCCATCAAGATTGTTAGTGCTATTTGACCAGAGTGGTGTAGGAGTCCCTGTAAAAATACAGGCCATAATTCACCATTTGCCAGAACAATACAGGGCCTTAGAGGGTTAAATAACAAGAACAGGTTGCATACTCACAACTTGCGCACCTTGAATCCAGAAATGTTCAGGGCAAGGTTTAATGAGGTGTTTAAGGCAATGGAAGGAATTTTTAAAAAAATCTATTTTTTAATCAACCTGTACAGAGATGCTATTACACATCTCTGGAACAAGTGGGGCTTGAACTTGGGCCTCCTGGCTCAGAGGTAGCACTGTGCCACAAGAGCCCCTTGGAAGGAATCAATAGAGTAAACAGACAGAACCTATTTTCTCCAGCGGGGAGTCAAAAACAAGGAGGATAATCCTAAACTTAAACCAGATCATTTAGGAATGAAACTAGGAAATACATCTGCACACAAAGGGTAGTGGAAACCTGGAACATCCTCCTCCAAAAAAAAACTATTAGATGACAACTGAAATTTTCAAAATGGAGATTGATTGACCTGATAGAAATCAGAGTATCAGGTGACAGGGAGAAGAAGGTAAATGGAGAATGACACAACATACTTGGGAAATTGTACTGTTACTAGCTCTGAGATAAAAGGTACTGCAGATGCTGGAGAATCCGAGATAACAAGGCGTGGGGCTGGATGAACACGTCAGAAAATGATGAAGGGTCTAGGCCCGAAACGTCAAGCTTTCCTGCTCCTATGATGCTGCTTGGCCTGCTGTGTTCATCCAGCCCCACGCCTTGTTACTAGCTCTATTGTTCCCGAGGTATCACAAAAGTTAAAGGTTTAATCAAATTACACAAAATCCCCCAACTTACTTGCCTGACAAACTTGGGTTAATAGAGTACATTGGCAAGCATTCTGTACTTAACAAGAAACTACTGTTTATTACCAAGAAATCAGTTCTAACCACAGCTAAACAAAATATGTCTTATCAACCTAAATCCCTACACCCAGGTGTAGTCAGACACAGGAAAACAGAAAAAAATGTAGATGCTATGAGTGGAAGGGAAAAATAAATTAGGACAATACAGTTCGATAGCACCAGTGACAAGATTCAATGAAGTGTATTTATGCTTCCTTCAAGCCATTTTGATCACTGATCATTTTCTCTTCAAACCTCTTCTGGGGTTTGCTGCAGACATAAGGCGTGAACTGTTTGTCCCTCAGTCTCTGGTTAGGGGCAGCAGCTAGCAAATGGTGAGAGGGAATAGCTAACTATCTTCCTGTTCTCTATTATTACTGCACAAGGAGAGAGATAACATTGTCTGTTCAGAGTCTGGAAGTTTTCTGCCATAGTATTGCTCACACATAGGTTGTCCATTTGCCCAAGGAGAAGTTATTATGCTGAGCTCCCCTGATGCACACAACTGTTCCTGATAGTTTTTTCAATCACAGACTGTCTCTGGGGAAAACTGCCCCGATCACTCCACCAATTTCCCCTCACTACCTGAGCAAAACAGCAATATAAATAGAACTCAGTGATTTCCTGCAACTCATTTTAAAACTACAACATCTCCTTCTACAGGCTCCTCGGTTTTAATCTTTTTAGTCCACAATCCAAAAATGAAAACTAAAAAGATGTGCTGTTTATACCTAATGGAAAAGCAGAGTGTGCTTCAGAGGCTGTATGTTCTACAATTCCTCCTGTTCCTATATTTGCCTCACATTATAAACAGAAATGTTAGATAATAGCAGAACCATTTTACTCATGAATATCCCTCAGAGTTTCACCTGTTCCTCTCCTTTCCTCCAAAAACTGAACCTTAAACTCTGGTTAGGTCACAACTAGAGTACTGTGTCTAGTTCTGGTCACCACACTTTAGGAAAGGTGAGGTAACAGCCCTTAAGAGTGTGTGGAGGGGATTTACCAGAGTGGTTCCAGGGATGAGGGATTTTAGCTACACAGTAGCAAAAACTGAGTTTGTCCTTGGAGCAAAGTTAAGGGGAGATTTGTTAAAGGTGTAGGAGATTATGACTGGTTCAAATAAGAGACACAAAGAAAGAGGGGTATTCCCTTTAGCTAATGGCACAAGGGAATAGCCATTATTTGAGATTATGGACCAGAGTAACAGGGCAGGGTGGGGGTACGTGAGGAAGTGTGGGATGGGGGGAAGGAACGTGAGGAAGTGCGGGGGTGGGGGGGAAGGAACGTCAGGGAGTGTGGGCAGGGTGTGAGGAAGTGCGGAGGGGGGGTTGAGAGGAAGTGGAGGTGTGAGGAAGTGGAGGATGATGTGCTGAAGGGAGGGAAAGGATGCGAGAAGAACATTTCGACACAGTGAGCACTAATAGCCTGAAATTCGCTACCTATGGAGGGTGGTGGAAGCAGAGATGATCATAGATTTCTAAAGGAAATTTGATGATCACTTGAAGGAATTAAATTTGCAACAGGGAACAGGACTGATTGGATTGTTTTACAGAGTGCTGCCTTAGATTTGATGGGCTGAATGGCTTCCTTTTGTGTCATAGTGACTCTATGACACTTGCAGTTTTCTTAAAGCTTGTACCACCCTCATGAATTGAGCTGGAATAAAACAATGAGCAGATAATTATTTCTTATTGCTGTGGTTGAGGAGTAAATATGTTAGGCCACTGGGGTCAATGCCTCTGCTATTCTTCAGAATAGTACCATGGGACCTATTACTTACAGGCGAGAGATTTACTGTGGCCTTAGATTTACATCTCATCCGAAAATGCAGAGGGACAGGACCAGCGAATAATTAATGCCAATATTCAAGATTGCCAATAGACTACTTACAAATAAATGTTTGCACTCATATCTAGGTCTGTGTTTGCATAAATAGTGGCTGGAATTTCTCAGCAGTTCCCCAGCTGTTCGGGAGATTTGTGCCACAGTCTCAGAGTTCAGATCTGTTATGAATTTGCACATCTGAAATAGCAGTCATTCAAGATTTTGCTGTTATTCTTAAAATCTGGACAATAGTGGCTATGTCATAATGATTGCCCATCCCTAGTTACCATAAACATATTAATCCCAGAGAGTGGGTCTACAGTCACGTTTAAGTCAATTTCAGGGCCACGCCCCAAACTCGAATTAACCAACAAATGACGGGATTTATTAAAAATCAGCTCCTAGTTGGCTCAGAAGCTGAATCTATTACTGTGACCAGCACACCAACATGTAATCAACTTCCCTTCCCTTCAAAAAATATAGGTTGTTGTCAAGTCCAGGTCTTGTCGAACACCATTTGGTTGATAAATTCAGATTAAAGAAGAAAAACTGTTTTTTGTTCCTCTTTACCTGTTTAATTCTGTATCAAAATACTTTGACAAACTAATTAAATGAAATTCAAGAGACTGATTGTATCATCCTTTGAAGTTCCAATCTGAAAAGGAAGTCAAATTCAACATGAACTAATTTGTTTAAAGTTTTTGAGAAGATTTGTAGCTCGGGTTGTGGATGAGGTTGTAGACTTGCTCGCCAAGCCGGTGTGTTTAATTGCAGACGTTTTGTCACCCTGCAAGGTAACATCGTCAGCGTGCCTCCGGTGAAGCGTTGGTGTTCTGTCCCATTTGTTATTTATATGCCTCAGTTTGCTGGGATGGTTGGTATTACTTCTGGTTTTTACACTGAAGAACAAAACGGGAAGTAACGCCAACCACCCCAGCAAACTGAGCCAAACAGATAACAAGTGGGACAGAACACCGGCGCTTCACCGGAGGCGCACTGACGATGTTACTTAGCAGGGCGATAAAACGTCTGCAATCAGACGGCTTGCCGAACTAACTTGTTGCTGTTACCTTAATGAAAGAGAATTTACGCCCATTTTGTATGTCTCCTGTGCTCTGTGACTGAATCTCAATCTTGATGTACACTCTGTGTGGGTCACTTGTTATAGCAACCTAGGGAGACAAGAGAGCATTATATCATACCATCTGAGTCTTAACAGTATGATGAACATTTTTGTTAATTCAAACAAACAGGGAAATATTGAAAAACTGTATGAAGATTTCTGGGACATCTCATGGTAAAAAGTAAAACACTCACTAAGCACGATCGTTTGATTTTTCTCAGGGTGCTAGGAAATCTCTTATGACACTGCCCACTATCAAATGAATGATAACGTCTATTGTGCATTAAGTTGCTTGGCTTTTGTTACTTTGGGTGGAATTAATTACCTGCTCCCCTGGGAGGTTTGGTGGCAGACAGGAATTTAACCAGGCAGGAGGGTGTCAGTTTGAGAATCCACTGGCTCTCCACCTCCAGCCAATTAAATATGTGGCAGGAAGGACAGCCTCCCCATCCTGCTGCCAATTGAGGCCCTGAAGTGGGCAACTTGGAAAATCTAAAATGCAAACCACGTTTGGCTGTTTGCAGGATTGCTGTGTTGGGGGCATTGCCACATTCAAAAACACTCGACTCCTGATTCAGGGATCTGCTTTCAGGACGGGCTCGGGTGGGAACCACTTCCTGCTGTTGCTGCTAACTCCTCTCCTGTCCTCTCCATTCATCATCGTTCAATCGTATCCCTTGGTGATTCTAGGGCACTCGGTGGGTTTATTGTGATCACTACTGCCCGTCAAACAGCTGGAAGCCTCCAAGTGCCCACAGCTCTTGTGGGGAAGAGATTTCCTCTTCCAAGCTCTTTAATCCTAAAGGCCAACACCACCCAATTAACTCAGTGAGTCCCCCAAAGATGGCAACTGAAGTGAGACATTATCTCCTCCATTGGGAGGATGTGGCTTGTACAGCTGTGGAAGCAAGTGTATAGAAAGCAGCTGGGAGGAAGTGGAACTGAGGTTTCTGAGAGAATTAGAGGCTTATAGTGAACATTAGTTGACAATATATCCCAAATAAAGACCTAATGGAGATAGTTGACAAAGTGAAAGGACAATCATGTAAGGGTGTGGGAGGGATGAAGCCAAAAAAAAAAACAGTAGAGTCACTGATGTACTGGACAGTGAGTGAGAGAGAGGTATTTGGTAGAATTGGAATTAAGCATGCCCCGGCATGAAGATTTCAGATGGATGTGAGGAAAGGGGTGATTTAGGGATGCGGGTTCGAGAGAAACACCTAAGAAATACAATTGTTAATATTCTAAATGTTTAACCTGCATGGGAAGAGCCTTGAGAGTTTAATTCCAATTGCTTTGAAGTCTCTTGCAAAGAACAAAGTTTATAAATCTTCTCAGGATGGAAAAACATATTCCTCACTAAAATCAGAAATGTGTTATTCGTGCACATCAATGGGGTGGTTTGACTGAAATGAGCAAGATCCTCAATGGTCTTGACAAAGTGGACATGGAAATGACATTTCCTCTTGTGGGTAAGTCCAGAATGAGAGGGCATTGCTTTAAGAGAGAGAGGGTGAAGGAAGTAGCATCATTGAATATTTTTAAGGCAGAGGTAGCTAGATTCTTTTTAGGGAGGAGATTCAAAGGTTATCAGGGACAGATGGAAATATGGAATTCAAAACACAGACAGATCAATCATGACTTTGTTGAATGGCAGAACAAGGGGCTGAATGGTCTACTTCTGTTTCCATTTCATGTGAGTGCCAGGAAAAGCCTCAAATTGTATGTACTTATCACGCAAATATGAACTATGAACTCTTTCAAAATCTGTTCTCAAGTCTGTAAGTATGGGTTATTCAGGTAGGATGAGATCCTACAGTGGAAATGTTAAGGATTTGATGGGTAAATTCAAACACATTGATAGTGTATTTTTCCTAATCTCTTAGTTGAACAAACTGAGCTTCACATCAGCCTAATGTCCTGTTGTGTGAACTAGGGTTCTGTGATGGTCATAGATCTAAGAATAGCCACTTAAACACTCTGGCGCTGCAGGTAAAGCAAAGGCAAAAGGCTCTCTCACTCAAATGCCAATTAGCCACTGCCAAAAGGAATCAGGACAGAAGAGTTTTAATCAACCTACAAATACTGGTAATGCTAACGACAGAACACACTGCAAAGGGAGCTTAATGGTCCAGGGTATTCTGTCTGGAGTGTAACAAATTGGTGAATATTGCCCGGGGACTGTTCATAACAGGAATACAAATAGATTTAGAAAATAGAGCTAGTTTAATATATGTAGAGCAATTGGTTCTATTTTTTCTGACCAACAGATTAAAATATGTACAACTGGAGTCACAATGTTTTATCATCATTATCAAGTACCACATTTACCAGACCCTTCATGATCAAAAACTAGTCAGTTAACCATATTCTCATCACGTTAAACTACAATTACAATGATATAATGTTGCAATTATTCAAATATGGCTATCAGTAAAAGCAAGAATATAAAGTTCAAGCCTCAGGCTGTGCTTCATAACAAGAAACTTTTAACATGCGATTTAATACAATTAAACCACATTTGCAGAAAGGTCATTATGCTCCTGTTAGGCCATACCTCGAATTTTAAAAATAGCATACAGTTGTTGCTAACGTCTAAAGTTAAGGAACTGCAAGTGAACCTACATTGCAAACAAATAAGATAAATTCACCAAGTTCTTGGGCTGCCTGTGAACAGCCACATTTGAAATGAGAGAGTCGGAGAATTGGGGAACCAGGGTTGGAGTCTTAATCTGATTTGCTCTTTCTTTTAAGTCTCACCACCCTCAAAGTTGAGGGATTGTCGACTTGACTTGACTGTAATAATTTTGATGTTGTTTTGATAACCATCATTGTATTACAAAAATCTCTTTAACCGAAACGCATTTTACTTCAAATATTCTCTGAGCAATGGGTCACTTGCTGTTAATTACCACATATGACAACCAAGATTGTCAATAAAGACTGCATGACAAACCAAGTGTATTTGTAATCTTAACTCGTCAAATAAAACAGGTGCGTAATCCTTCCCAATTCAGACAAGACATATGGGTTTATATGCAGTTGGACCTTCCAGTCTCTTACAGAAGAAGTGCTGTATACAGTGAAACTGTGAGCGAGAGCATGGAGCCACTAAACAGCCCAGCCCACCTCCTCTCCATTTAAATGAACACAAGGTAAACTGGGTGGAGCTCATTACAGATAACAAGGTGTGGGGCTGGATGAACATAGCAGGCCAAGCAGCATCATAGGAGCAGGAAAGCTTGACGTTTC
>JAHRHZ010000048.1:3686361-3710491 GCA_024137785.1 Ginglymostoma cirratum | reverse complement strand
GTCAGCTTTCCTGCTCCTCTGATGCTGCTTGGCCTGCTGTGTTCATCCAGCTCCACACCTTGTTATGTAACATTAACAGTAATGTCTTGTTCACATTAAGACACTAACGTTTTGATTTAATATTAGCCAAAACACTCAGAACCAATAAAAGCGAACTTTCTGTGCAATAAAAAGGTGCAGGTAGAGTGTTAACTGCTCCTGTGACACAGTTGGATGAGATGCCATCGAGTATTACTGATTTTTAATTTATTCTGTCATTAGTTGTGGACATTGTAGTATCTGCTGGTCACTAACCACTGTCACTGGTCGTCCTTTCTGCTCTCTTTAAATAAATGAAAATGATTTAGGTGGGACACAATAACAAAAATAATAAATTCACTCGGTCAAATCAAATCTACCAAAAATTGGAATCCACGCATCATTACTAGGGTTGGCTATGTACTCTACCATAATTACAGCAGCCAGGTTTGTCACTTCAGCATCCACCAGGCCCTTGTGCAAGAATAAATATTTCTCCATCCAAAAGACTGTGTGACGTCATTAGATAAGAGAGGCTGGATAGGCTGGGACCTTTTTCCCTGGAAATTTTTTTCCCTGGAACGTAGGAAACTGAGGGGTGACCTTATAGAGGTTTATAAAATCATGAGGGGCATAGATAAGGTGAATAGCCAATACCTTTTCCTACCAGAGTACTGGAGTCCAAAACTAGAGGGGCATATATTTAAGGTGAGAGGGGAAAAATTTAATAGGGAACTGAGCGGTAACCTAATCATGCAGAGGGTGGTGCGTGTACGGAATGAGGAAGTGGTAGAACGAGTACAGAATCTATGCCGAACACCGCAGTGCAGTATGGAGGAAACACTGCTGCACAGTTGGAGGTATCATCTTTCACACAATCTATTTAACATCTGGCCTCACCGGTGGATGGAAAAGATTCCAGAGCACTATTTGAAAAAAACAACTGAGGAATTCTCCACCATTTTCTGGTCAATTACTTATCCCTCAACCAACATCACAAACAGATTGCCTGGTCATTGCCTTGTTGCTATTTAAGGGATTTTGCTATGCACTAACTGGTTACAGTATATTCTGCATTACAAAAATGACAACATTTCAAAAGAACTTAATTTAAGAGTGAAGCATTTTGAACTTCCTTGAGGTCATCATAGGAGCAACGTCAACGCAGGGGACTTTTAAAGTTGTGAATGTAACTTGAGTCGCGCAACAGGTAATAATTTTCTCTCAAGCAAATGATATTTGTTTATCTGAGGTGGCATGGCTTGGATATAACAGCCATGACTTTTCCAGAAATGTACATTCAGTGAAAAAAAAGAATGAATGATACACTGGTCCCTACATTGCTCAGCTCTCACAAGATCCCCAAACTGGTCCTATATTGGGATATAGAAGTTAGGAATAGGAGTAGGCCATTCAGCCCTACTTCACCATTCAATTCAATCATGGCTGATTTGGCTGTTGTCTCAGACCCAATTTTTCACGTGTGCATCCCATAACCCTTGGTTCTTCTAACCTATCATAATTTTACCCCTTCAATCAAACAGAATTGTACATTTTTTTAGGTGGCAGAAGAATTGCAGTATTCCTTCTCCTCCTTACTGCGAGACATTGTGAACCAATTTACATCACCATCTTGGATCTCTAGCAGGATCCCACTGTGATCTTAAAGAGGTTACTAGGAAGTTAAGAGGTCCATTCATCATCCCAGGACAGATTATATTGATCCAGTACACTCATGCAATCTATTACAACAGCTGTCACTCTCACCTGAGCCATACAAAAAGGTGCATTAAACAAGGCAGCCATTCATACCATTGCTTCAGAATGGCAATACTGTTTTGCTGTACACACTGCAACATACAGGATAACAAGCGTGGGGCTGGATGAACACAGCAGGTCAAGCAGCATCATAGGAGCAGGAAAACTTGATGTTTCGGGCCTAGACCCTTCATCAGAAACATACAGGACATACATACCTGAACAATGACCATCAGTGTCCGAGTTAATCCGAGAGCTCTTGACTGAGCACACGTTCAGATCCTTCAATCCTGGCACATGGCTTTGCCAGTGAGGAGTGTGGGATGGGGAAAGTGAATCTGAGGTGACAATCTGACCTGATCGTTTAAGCAGGCACCACATTGGTTCATCGAAAGATGACATAAATTCTACTTACATCCAGGTGGATGTCTACCTTCCTGTGAAACCCAACTTATGACTATAGGATATGGCAGCACATATGATGCATCATGAATTCTGAGCACTGCTTTTATCAATGGAAGGATTGACCGTGCAACAGTAAACGGTGTAGGAGGAACCATGAATGCCATCAACAAAACTGCCTGATGTTGCTGCAAGGAGATTGGGGTTTTGAAGGTCTGAAAGAATTAAAGATTCTTGTCTGGAAGTAGACCAAGCGTAAACAATTGCAAACTGAGAACTGGTTCGTCAGGCTAACGAGTAAGACAAACCAAAGAGGGATTCCAAATGTGTAACTTGTTATCTTGACATTTACTTTCACTGTCACCCCCACCCCAGCCTACATAGCCATGCACCTTTTCAAAGTTTTATTCTTTTGTCCAAACTACAACTTCTTTAATTAGTTCATAATACCGGCCTTGGCAGACCTCGGTTAATTTCATAGATCTCTTTTGAAGGGTTTCTTTTCCTCAAACAAAATGTTTCAAGGCCTAGGTGAACGTTGTGGGCTAAATGACCCCCTTCAATGCCATTCTGATTTGATTGTGTTCAGTAAAGTTGTTACTTTCAGCATCCGCAGTACAGGCTGTTTTATTTTGGATTTAGTTGCAAGATCAGGCCAGACCTCGAGGTGGTTCTTTAAACTGTATTTGTTGACACTATGCACATGATCTAAATAGCGGGCATCACTGCCTGGACCTGCTCTAGTTACAACCACTCGCACAGTTTCTAACACATGATTCCAGAAGTCACAGTCAATTCACAGCATATCTCTAAGGCTTATCTGCATATTTAGTAATACCTATCCCTACGTGGGCCATTAGCCTAGAGACGGTGGGAGCTTGTGATGAGATTGTATACAAAGATGAAAGGGCCCAATCATCATGCGTATCAGGACATATACATAGCATCAATATGATCGGGTACTTTGGGTTGGGGTGTGAATATGGGAGAAAGAAATGACTGAACAACTTCTGCTGCATGTGACTATTTTTGGGACACAGCCAGAGGGCCTGGGAGCTCTCAGTGTGAGAGATTCAACACTGAGCATCTAGAGGGTGAACAAACAAGTCTGAAGGGAAAGTGGAATGAAGTCACAACTTCTGCCCAAGGAACACTGCAATTGGATACTCAAATGTATCTTGGAAACTGGCTCTCAAATACCATGCTGTCATGTTTTACTCATGTCAAATGAAACTATGGTGCAGTGACAGCTACGGACAATTGCAAGGAGTCCTAAAGGACCGCTAGGGGATATCTATGCCCAGAATTAGAGCAAACATAGGGCAAACTGCACAATATGAAGCATTGAATAGGTTTTGGTTAAACACTAGGAACAGCAGGCCACTCAGCCCATAAACTGTGCCTCACCATTCAATTAGATCGAGGCTGACCATCTACTTCAATATTACTTTCCTGCATTTATCCCTCGAAGTCAGTAGTCTCAGGAAACCTACCCATTTTTGTCTTGCTCAATGTTTGAATTTCCATGGCTCACTGGGTACAGTATTCCAAAGACTTTCCAACGTCTGAGTAAAGAAATTCCACCTCATCTCACTCCCAAATGGTCTGTCCCCTATCTTGAGGGAATGTCCCCTGGTTGTAGAGTCACCAGCCAAATGGAGACATCTTATCCAAACCCATCCTGTCATATCCTGGAAGAACTTTGTAAGTTTCAAAGAGGTCACCACTTATTCTATGAAACTCTGGAGACTACAAGTCCAGTTTCCTCAATCTCACCTCATAAAACCATCTCATCATCCCAGGGATGAATCTGGTGAACCATTGTCACACTCACTTATGGCAAGTATATTCCTCCTTAGAGAAGGGGATCAAAACTGTACACAATATTCCAAGCAAGCACTCAGGACACCTATTAGTTACAGCGAGACATCCTCACTGTGTACTCAAAGTCTCTTGCAATGATAGTCAACATAGTATTTGCCATCCTCATTCCACATTGCGTCTGCATGCTAACTTTCAGTCACTCATAAACAAGGACTCTTAAGGCTCCTATGAACATCTGTACTTCCCAACATCTCACCATTTAAGAAATATGCCACTGAAACCACTCAGGACTTCTTTTCTTCTGCCCTGGCTGTTCTGGATGCTAAATTGTACTGCTGTTAGTGTAAGCCTTATTTCTGAAAAAAAAATCTCGAAACACTCGGAAGACCAATCTTGCATTGCTACTGCGCGGATCATTCTGAATCATCATTAGCTCTCTTACTGATATCAACTTTTGTAAATTAGCAGATCTTTTAAAAATTGAATTCTAATCCTCCATAAAGAAACATGACTTCATTTTTTTTGGTTTTTCAGTCAAGGCCTCTGAATGACTCATCCAGTAACATAACCATTATCTCTGGGTATGGAAGCGCAAGGTGGTTTCAAATTAGTTTTCAAAGATTCTGAATGTTTATCTCTGAATTTTTTTAAAAACATGCTGCTTCTAATTTGAAATTTGCAGCAACATTTTGGCTGACAAAACTACCAACCTGCTGAAGCAGGGTCTGTTTTTATCATTTCTTTTCTGTCATCTGAGCTGTGTCAAGTGAAGACTGAAGAATTATTGTGTTATCTGGACAGATTTACACATAAAATTGACACACTAATCCCATGGCTTATGAATATGCAAAGCATGTGCCTTTATAAGTGAATAAAGGTCAGTTAGCTGGTTTTGCATTCTGCATTTTGATTATTTATAAATAAACAACATTGCATTTTGTCCTTTAGAACTTTAGCAGTGGTGCACATACTTAAGCAATCTGTCAGAAGGCTTAATGTTCAAGTAATTGAAGGATTTCAGTGGATAATGTGAGTGTTGAAAGTTGCAGTCGAAAAGCTTACTCTAGATATGAATTCCACATACATCTGGATGGACCTTTTTTTTAAAAAAACAGTGGAAGTGCTCCGTAATAGTTTCAGGCGTTAGAGAGGTTTTTCATCTATATTTAGTCTTTAAATTGTAGGGGGTTGCAACAGACTGGCAATTTGAACTGAATATAGAGGGACACCAATGACTCACAGCAGTGAAAGAGAATTCAGTTGCAGGGCAGTTTTTAGTTCTATGTAATTTTTACTCATATATGTGTAATTCACAGAAACAAAATCGCAAAGATGTGCATAATTTGAGGTTGAACTGATTTTGTTCCACTTTTGTGAAAGTACACAAGACCAGGTAACAGAAAGATAAACAGTCTATGCAGTGATTTGTTCTATTTTGGATCCTGTGCTCATGCAGTTTTCAGAACCCAGCTACAGAAAGGATACTTGAACCCTGGAGAAGGCAAAATGTGGATGTACCTAGAATAAGCCAGGCACAAAAACAGAATTAGCAAAATAAGCAAACTTGTTTAGGGTCATAGACAAGGTCAAAAAACACACAACGCCAGGTTATGGTCCCCCAGGTTTATTTAAAAACACTAGCTTTCGGAGCTCTGCCTGTGAGACTCTAACATGGTGTCATGTGATTTTTTGGCCTTGTCCACCCCAATCCAATATCATAGAGTCATGGAGTCATACGGCACACAAACAGACCCTTCAGTCCAACTTGTCCATGCTGACCAGATATCCTAAATTAATCTAGTCCTGCTTACCAGCACTTAGCCCACATCCCTCTAAATTCTTCCTATTCATGTGTCCACCCAGATGCCTTTCAAATGTTGTAATAATACCAGCCTCCACCACTTCCTCTGGCAGCTCATCCCATACACAGATCACCTTCTGCGTGAAAATGCTGCACCTTGGGTCCCCTTTAAATCTTTCCCCTCTCACCTTAAACCTATGCCCTCTAGTTTTGAACTCCACAGCCCAGGGAAAAGACCTATTTATTCAATCCATGCCCCTCATGATTTTATAAGCCTCTATAAGGTCACCTCTTAGCCTCCAAGGCTCCAGAGAAAACAGTCCCAGCCTATTCAGCCTCTCTCTATAGCTCAAACCGTCTAATCGTAGCAATGTGGATTTCACAAGCTTCAAAATCTCCCCTCCCCCTACCGCATCCCAAAACCACCCCAGCTCGTCCCCGCCTCCTTAACTGTTCTTCCTCTCACCTATCCCCTCCTCCCACTTCAAGCCGCACCCCCATCTCCTACCTACTAACCTCATCCCGCCCCCTTGACTTGTCCGTCCTCCCTGGACTGATTTATCCCCTCCCTACCTCCCCATCTACACTCACCTCTACTGGCTCCATCCCCGCCTCTTTGACTTGTCTGTCTCCTCTCCACCTATCCTCTCCTCTATCCATCTTCTATCTGCCTTCCCCTCTCTCCCTATTTATTTCAGAACCCTCTTCCCCTCCCCCATTTCTGAAGAATGGTCTAGGCCCGAAATGTCAAGCTTTCCTGCTCCTATGCTGCTGCTTGGCCTGCTGTGTTCATCCAGCTCCACAACGTGTTATCTCGGATTCTCCAGCATCTGCAGTTCCTATTATCTCTGATACAACATCCTTGCAAATCCTTTCTGAACCCTTTCAAATTTCACAACATCCTTCCTATAGCAGGGAGACCAGAATAGCGCACAGTATTCCAAAAGTGGCCTAACCAATGTCCTGTACAGCTGCAACATGGCCTTTCTTCACTCTCCTATCTACCTGCAACTCCACTTAAGAAACTATGAGCCTGCACTCTGTTCAGCAACCCTCCCCTTGACCTCAAGTGTATACATCCTGCCCTGATTTGCCTTTCCAAAATGCAGCACCTCACATTAATCTAAATTAAACTCCACCTACCACACCTCAGCCCATTGGCCCATCTGATCAAGGTCTCGTGTACTCTGAGATAACCATCTTTGCTGTCCACTACACCTTGTCACTTGCAAACTTACTAACCATATGTCCTATGTTCACATTCAAATAATTTATATAAATGACAAAAAGCAGTGGACCCAGCACCAATCCTTGTGGCACACCGCTGGTTACAGGCCTCCAGTCTGAAAAACAACCCTCCACCACCACCATCCGTCTTCTACCTTTGAGCCAGTTCTGTATCCAAATGTCCTCCCTGTATTCCATGTTAACCAGTCAATCATGAGGAACCTTATCGAGCACCTTACTGAAGTCCATGTAAATGATATCAGCTGCTCTGGCCTCATCAATCCTCTTGTTACTTCTTTGAAAAACTCAAACAAGTTAGTGAGACATGACTTCCCACGCACAAAGCCATGTTGACTATCTCTAATCAGTCCTTGATCTTTCAAATACAGGTGAATCCTGTCTCTCAGGATTGTCTCCAACAACTTTCCCACTACCGATGATAGCAAGAACTGCATATACTGCAGTGAGAGTCAGAGTCAATAGAGTGTGGAGCTACAGGAACACAATAGGTCAGGCAGCATCACAGGAGTAGGAGAGTCAACGTTTCAGACCTAGACCCTCCATTAGGTCCTGATCAGGCACTCCAGTCATTAGTTCTCTGGCTTTTCCTTACCACCATTCTTAAATAGTGGCACCATATTATCCAGCCTCCAGTATTCCAGGACCTCACCTATGTCTATCAATGATACAAAGTGAACTATGTAAAATTACAAAAACAGTTTTGATACAGCAAAAAAAACCTAAACATTGTTATTGCTGACCAGGGCAAACATCCAAGATTGGTTTCAGAATATTAAAGGTCATGGTTAACAGAACACTTTTGCAGCACTAAGTGAAGAATATGCAAATAATAACCACAATCTGGTGAGTTGGAATCAGTGAAACTTACTGAGGGAACGCGATAAAATACTTGAAGAAACTTGTTATATTTTGCTGACAAGTTAGCATTTTTTGCCCATCCCTAACTGCCCTTGAGAAGGTGATATAATGAGCCTCCTTGTGTTGCTGCAGTCTCTGGTACAGGAACACTCTAGACGCAGTAGGAAGGGGATTCAAGGATTTTGATCCAGTGACAGTGAAGGAACAAGGATAATCCAAACTCAGGCTGTAGGAAGTCTTGGAGGGGAACTAGCAGGTGGTGGCATTCCCTCACCCCTGCTGCATCTCAAGGTTGTAGAGGCCACAGATTTGGGAGGTGCTGTTGAAGGACTTTTACTGAGTTGCCGAGTGCAGCTTGTAGACAGTGTACATTGTTATCATGTTTGACTAGTGGTGGAAGGAGTGAATGTTGAAGGTCGCAGATGAGGTACCAATCGAGCAGGATGCTTTATCCTGGATGGCATCAAGCTTCTAGAGTGTTGTTGGATCTGCACTCTTCCAGGCAAGTAGGGAGTATTCCATCACACTCTTGACCTGTGCCTTTTAGATGGTGGACAGGCTTTGGGGAGTCAGAAGGTGGGTTACTTACTGAAGTTCCTCCTAGTCTCCTACCTGCCCTCCTTGTCACAGTATTTGTGAAACTGTTCCAGTTGAGTTTATTGTCACTGGTGGCCTGCGGGATGTTGGAGAATTGACTATGCTAATGGCCTTGAATGTTAAGGGGAAATGTTTAAGCACTTTCTTATTAGAGGTGTATACTGCCTGGCACTTGTGTGGCACAAATATTACTTGCCACTTACAAGTCCAAGCCCGATTTTTCTCCAGACCTTGCTGCACGTAAACATGGGCTGCTTCATTATCTGAGGGACCATGAATGTTCTGAACATTCCACAAACAGGGATTATCCGCATTTATGACCTTCTGATGGGGTAAGGTCATTGATGGACCTTCTAAAGATGACTGGGTCTAGGATGCTGCTAGAATTTTTGCAGTGATGTCCTGGAGCTGGGATTATTGTGATTTTTGGAGAACAATCATTTTTCTTTGTGCCAAGTTTGACTCCCAGGAGTGGAAACATTTTCCCTGATTCAAAGTTACTCAGGTTAATTAATGTGGCCATCGGTCAAATGCTGTCAAGGGCAGTCACTCACTTCACCTCTGCAATTCAGCATTATTGTCCATGTTTTGATCATGGCTCTCACGAGAACTGAAGCTATGTATCTGGGCAGAACCCACGTTAAACATTAAAGAGCAAGTGCCACTGAGTAATCCTGGTGAGAATAGTTTCCACCATTTCACTGACAATGACGTTAGACTGATAAAGGGTGAAACTGGCCCCACTGCATTTTCCCAGCAGTTTAGGGACAGCAATGAATTTATGTGGGCAACACCCACTTTGACAAACCCTTGTTAATTTTGCAGCTAAAATGAATCAGCTTGGTTTGACTCTCTGCCAGGCTGGAGAACCAAGGACATGAAGAAAGGGCAATGTAGCAGAATTAGAGCAGGAAATGCTCTTCCAAAACTAGCACATCAGGCTTAAGTGTGTTGAAATGTCTAAGTCAGATGTCTCCTTAATCTCTCATGCTGACCCATATCTTTTCAAAATGCTGGTATTTACCAATATCTGAAAATGTCACATTTGACACTTAATTTCCTTCCCGATGTTTTGGAACATGTCACTGTCATCGCCTTTCCCTTCATATCTAAATCCGTCCTGTCTGCTTTCCACTTTGCCCACAAGATCGGGATGGGGTGGAGGGAACCTGGTCAAACTCACTGTCAACAGTCTGTGCTGCTGTAACCATGACTCACTGACCTTACTCAATCTCACACAGTCATCAGCATGTTTCTGTTTGAACTCACACTTAATCCAATCTAGCCAATGCTGGAAATCCAGCTTTTCTCCTTCCTTCATAGTTTCAACTCATTTTTGCATTGCTAAATGCCTGGAACAGACCTGAAATGTAGGATGGTCTATCCTTCCTGCAGTCAAAGAGTCAGGAGTTTGCTGTTATTCTCATTTAGGAGACCTGGCTTCATTTCTGGGGCAAACTCGACCATCTCCAAATATTTCTTAGCTGGACAGGAAACCAACATCCTAATCAATCACAGCAGTTATCAACTTACGCGATAGCATGTAGAAACCTCCTGCTGAGCTCAAACAGATGGTGTTATTTCAGCATAATAGATGTGACTGTTTCTTGAAATATATTCAAATGGTTTCCACTTGAACTAATTTGCAGGAAAACAACTTACAAGTTCACATGTCTGTAGCTCGGTTATGTTCCCAAAGTTGGCTACTCTGTAGGTTTAATTCATAAACTGCTCACAGGTACAGAGAGAGGTCATTTGACCAGCCTGTATCTATGCAGGCTTTCTGCTGGAACAAGTCAGAAAGTACCTTATTCTGGAGCTCTGCATTTTTATTTTCTTTTCAAGTGCTTTTCCTATTCTCCTCCTCCTCTGATTGTGGCAAAGACAGATTCATTCACAGGCAATGCACTGCATTTTCTAACAATCGTTGCATTTAAAAGAAACTCTGCCCCACATAACATTTTCTTTTACCAATCACCTTGTGTTGGTGACATAAGTACAGGCCCTTCGGCCCACCAAGCCTGCGCTGACATACATGACACCGATCTAACCTAAAAACCTTTCACCTCTACATGATCTGTATCCTTCTATTCCCTCCTCTGGTTTTCACCCCGTCCATCATTCTTTTTCTCTCAGCCTTCTCTTTAAGGAGAAGAACTCCAGCTTCTTCAATACATCCACGTAACTAAAGTGGCTCTATCCCAGAACCACTCTGACAAATCTTTCCTGAACCCTCTCTACAACCTCTGCATGACATACTGTTGAAAAAAAAAATTGAATTGCTGAGTTACAGAGGGATATGGGCTTTCTAATATGTCACTCACTGAAACCTAGAATGCCAGAGCAGCAAGTTATTAGGAAGGCAAATGGAATGCTGCTGTTTATGGTAAGAGGATTGAAATATTAAAGTAGGAACGCATTGCTACAGTTGTATAAGGCATTGGTGCAACCACATTTAGAGTCCTGGGCTCATTTTTAGTCACCTTAATTCAGAAAGAACATAACTGCACTGGAAGTTGTTCAGAGAAGGGTCCCTTGACTGATTCCTTAGTTGAGGGTGTTACCTTATCAGGAAGGTCAAGACAGGCTTGGCCTGTAGCCTGTGGAGTGTTCAAGAATGAGAGGTGATCTTATTGAGGCATA
The DNA here is from genome assembly GCA_024137785.1 of Ginglymostoma cirratum. Lineage (NCBI taxonomy): Eukaryota > Metazoa > Chordata > Chondrichthyes > Orectolobiformes > Ginglymostomatidae > Ginglymostoma > Ginglymostoma cirratum. Next base: position 3,699,342 of record JAHRHZ010000048.1, on the reverse strand, counting down.
AGATTCTGAGGGAATGTTAGGGTGCTTCTCCCTATGGGATAGGCCGGAACTAGATTAAAAATAAGAGGTCGCTCATTTAAGACAAGAACAAGGAGGAAAATGTTTCTCTCAGAAAGTGTTAGTGGTCCTGTAGAATTCTCTTCCCAGAAAGCAGTGCAGGTGGTGGGGTGGGGGTGGTGGCATTGAATGTTTTTAAGGCAGACATAGAAAGATTCTTGACGAATGAGTTAATGTTTTTGGGCTTGGCAAAACTGTGAGCAGGATAGAGATAGAGCTCAAGTGGATAAGGACTGATTGGTGACGTGAGTGGACTATTGTATGTTAAATTTAATACAGAAAGTCAAGTTGAGGCCATATTACGATCAGCAATGATCTTGCTGAATGGTGAAACAGGCCTGAGGGCCAAAGTACTCACTCCTGCTCAAAGTTTGGGTGCTCAGAAACTCCGGTTAAGACTGAACTAGTGTTTTATAAAAAGGTTTGTTTTAGCTTTCCTGCCTTTGTACTTTATTACCTACAATTATAAATCCCAGGAACGTACGTGTCTTTTTCACCCTTCAACCTGCGCTGCCACTTTCAATGATTTGTGCACTATATCCTCAGGCTCATCTGTTACTGCATCAGCTTTAGAATTACACCCTTTATGTCCCACTCTCTCTCCTCAGTCTTGCTGCCTTCAGATTTCTTGACATTAAATTTAACTTGCAACATTCCACCCATGTTGCCAGCCTGTTTGTATCCTCTTAAACTCCATCCCTATCCTCCTCTCAGTTCACAATACTTCCAAATCCTGTCAACTGAAAGTGTCAAAATCGGGCCTTGGGTATCAAAGTGCAGATTATTAATGTATAACAAGAAAAGCAGTGTTTCTCGTATTCACCTTTGAAGAAACCTATTCTACACCATCTTCCAACCTGAAAAATAACTGTTCATCACTACTAGCTGTTCCAAGTTCTTCAGTCAGCTCTTAATCCATGTTGACACTGTCACTTTTATTCCATGATCTTTAACTTTGCTCACAAGTCTCCGATGTGACACTTGACAAAATGTCTTTTGGAAATCCATGTACAACACATCAACCCGATCTGTTAGTTCCTCAAAGTAGGGCAGATGGGCTAATTGACCATGACATTGTTACACAGGAAGCCACTCAAGATTTGGGAGCAGAAAAGATTGCCACTACTACTAGTACAATCTAGTGAGGGGTCGGATGCTGTTCTCTGCAGCAAAAAGCACGATTCCAGACGGTTGTTTTCCTGGTGCCAGGGTATGGGTCATCACTCAGGACTAGAGGGGGACTTGCAATGGGACTGAGAGGATCCAGTCGCCATGGTCCATATAGGTACCACAACAGATAGTTCTGATTCATGAGACACTGGCACCCTCTTTGGGGAATGTGGGATCTACATCATTGGGACAATCTAAACCTGTACCATGCTGAGGCCTATGTTCTAATGGGCCACATAACTTGGCAAATAGAGACCTTTTAATTAAGTAGTGGCGCAAGGAGTCAAATTTGGGAAGATGTGGTCATCCAATGTATAGACAAGTCAAGGGGAAAGGTATTGATACTTGAAAATGATAAACAGAACATGAAAGGAAGGAATACAGAGTACATATTTAAGAGTAAGTCAACAAATCAGGCCAGATGTCACAAAAGCAATAAATAAGACAAAACTGAAGTCTATCAGAATGCACAGTGTTTGGAACAATACAAATGAACTGATAATGCAATGAGTAGTAACTATGTATGATCTGATAGCCAGAACAGAGATATAGCTGCAAGAGTACAGTTTGGGACTTGAACCTTGTAGGCTCAGGACATTTACAAAGGAAAGAAAGCTGGAATAAAAGTGGAGAGGTGGCTTTGTCAAATACTGGTAATATTAGCATGATGGACAGAAGTGACCCGAGTTTAGGAAACCAGGAGGTAAAAGTGGTTTGGGTCAAGATGAGGACTGACAAAGGCAAAAGGTCACTTGTGGGAGTGGTGTACAGGCCACCTAATGGGAAGATCATAGATGTTAAAGTAGACCATTGAGTCTGCTCCACAATGTAAAGTGAACATGACTGATCTGATAATCCACACTCCACTTTTTTGTCATTTCCCCATAACCCTTGATTAAAAATCGATCTCTCGCTCAGGCTTGAATATACTTAACAATCCAGTCTTGACTGCCCTCTGTGTCAAAGAATTCCATAGATTCAAGACCCTCAGAGAGAAGAAAGTCCTCCTCATCTCTGTCTTAAATGTGTGGCCATGTTCTGAAATTACACCCTCCCAGTCCTGGACTCTCCCACAAGAAGAGAAACAGCTTCTCACCATCTATCCCGTCAATCCCCAAAGAATCTTACATGTTTCAATAAAGTTGCCCTTCATTCTCCTGAACTCCACTGAGTCCAAGCTACTCAACCTCTAAGAAAATTCAACCACAACAGAATCAACCTACCAGCTGGACTGCCTCCAATGTCAGGCTATATTTCCTTAGGTAAGGGGACAAATACTGTCACTGTACGTTTTAGCTCTCTCTCAACGCACAAGTCCATTTTCAGTATAACCTGCTGTCTGGTCAGCCCCAGAATGTGGTTTCCTAAGAAACCATGTGAAGACTTTCTGTGAAATCCTTTTCCAGGCTATTTTTACCCATCTGATTTTTCTCGCTTTTGGTGTAGCTTAAAATTGCATACGATTATTATACATTTTGGACAACCTGTTATTTCTTCTTTTATGGTACACTGTGGTTATGTGAGCTGTGCATAAATCACATATTGAAAGCATTCAAGTTCAGTGCATAATAGGGATGGCAAAAGGAATGTTGGCCTTTATTTCAAAGGGAAAGGAGGTGGCAAATGAATGGTATAGGCATTTTCCACCAGTCTTCGCCATAGGAGGATGAAAGTAACATTGCAAACATAGCTGTAATAGAGGAAATAAAACAGAGGGAGGAACTCAAGAAAATTCCAATCACCAGGGAAGTGTTAATAAATAAAATGTCAGAAGTACAGCCTGACATCTCCCTGCGTCCTGATGGACGTCATTCTACAGTGTTAAAAGAAATTACCAAATGAGATAATTGAGGCATTGACCTTAATTTTCCAAAATTCTCCACATTCATAAAAGGTTCCATTTGATTGAAAAATATTGAATATAACTCCTTTATTAAAAAAAAGAGGAAGACAGAGTGTAGGAAAGTATAGGATAGTCAACTTCACATCTGTCAACAAGAAAGTGTTAAAAAGAATTTTTAAAGATATTAAAGCAAGGCACTTACAACAGTTCAAGGTAACCAGGTTTTGTGAAAGGGAAATAAATTGGGCTTCTTTGAAGTAGGTTAAAAGTGGAACAGCCAACATACTGTACTTATATTTCTAGAAGGTATTTCACAAGGTGCCACATCAAAAAGTTATAGTGGAAAATAAAGGCTCATGATGTAGAGAATCATGCATTGTCATGGGCAGAAAAATGGTTAGCTAACAGGAACCAAAGAGTAGGTGTAAATGTTTTGTTTCTGGTGGGAGATTGCAGAGCTCTAAGGTGCAGCGGGATCTATATCTCCTAGCTCATGAATCATAAAAGGTTAGTATCCAGGTGCAGGAACTAATCAAAAAGATAATTGTAGAAACATAAAATAGGAGCAGGAGTAGGCCATTCAGCCCTTTCAGCTTGCTCTGCCGTTCATTTATGATCAGGGCTGATCTTTCAACTCAGTAACATGTTCTTGCTTTTCCCCATCACCCTTGATTCCTTTAGCCCCAAGTGCTATATCTAACTCCTTAATTAAATTTTATAATTTATTGTAGAGAATTTAACACAAAAGTAGACAAGTTATGCTTCAATTTTACTGGGGGCCAGTAAGAGTACATATGTACACACAGTGTACAGTATTGGTTTCCTCACTTAAGGAAGGCGATAAATGTATTGGAAACAGCTCAGAGGAAACTCCTATGTGGAATGGAGAGGCTGATATGAGGAATGGTTGGACTGGCCAGGCTTGTACACTCTGGAGGTTAGAAGAGTGAGAAGTGACTTGGTTGAAACATAAAATACTGAGGAAGCTTGACAAGTCTGGTTGTAGAAAGGATTGTTCTACGTGTGGGAGAATCTGGAACTAAAGGGTTCAGTATTTATGAGGGGTCACTCACTTGAGGCAGCAATGAGGAGATTATTTTTCCCCTGAAGATCAAGTCTTAGGATGTCTTTTCCTGAGAAGGTAGGGGTAGCAGAGTCTATTTTCAGGGCAGAAGTAGATAGATTCTTGCTAATTAAGGAGATGAGAGGTCATCTGGGGTAGGTGGGAATGTGGAGTTGAGGTTACAATCAAAATAGCCACGATCTTATTTAATGATGGAGCAGGCTTGAAGGACCAAACTCTTGCTCATAATTCGCATGTTCCAACAATTTATAATTAGAATTGAATGTACTTAATTTGACTTGGTCTATATAAATGACAAGATATCACAATGAGGCAAAGATTGCAATTTGCAGTAAGTGGTAAAACACGATTTTGCGATCTTAAATATAATAAAAAAGTGAAGTAGTCAGGAATTTGCTTGCATGATTTGCACACTGATTATAACTCAGACTTCCAAAGTCTACTCACTGTCACAATTCTGACAGAAAGATTTGAAAGAGTGCGTTTAATGAAAGCTTTGTCACTGTTTACCTGCCAGCAGTGCCTACATTCCATAAAGAACGGAAGGCACATTTTACATAAACTGTGGTTATAAATGACAAGAATGATTTGTGAATGCCCAAACTTCATTCAGTAAAAGACAGCTGAGGTACATCAACTTTTACACACCTCTGGCATCTCATGCATGTAGAGGATAGCGCTCTCCATTCAGATATATACAAATACTTTGAAGAGAAGTCAGATTTTGATCAGAGAGAAATCCATTTTCTTAGTTTACTGAACTACCCATAATGTGTTGAATTAATTGTACAATGATGAAATTGATAGCACAGCCATTTAATAATAGAGAAAGACCAGCTGCTTCCCAGCACAGCGGACCAGTCCAGACCAGACCAGACCAAACCAAAATATTTCTCCTCCCCAACCCTCAATCTTCCATACTGATTACTGGCGTGTTGCCACCCAACAAGTCCTAACAAGTATGGTTCTCTCTTCGTATTTTCTCTATGGGCTGGTTCCCTGAAAACAGCTGAAATATAAACATTACATGAGCAAATACATAAATGTATAGGAAAAAGTGAACGGAGGTCACTGAACAGTGATCGTTCTAGCAAATTTCAAGCTAATTCTTTGCTGCTGTGTATTGAATAGCCATTTCACCTCTCCTTTCCTGAACCTTAATCCGACAACAGAAATGGAAACGTTGCTACATGATGAATTTGCCTGGCTTCCTTTGAGACCTGTTTTCAAATTGGCTGTAAACAGTCAGCACGGGATACAACATTTATTGTAGCCATAAGGTACTAATCGAAGTCAGTTTCAATGCAGCTCCTGGAGGACATGATGATTGCAGAGTACCAAAACTGTCGCTAATTCTACGATAATGGGGACTAAATTAGCAGTCTCATTCAAAACAGCCACAAGCATGGCTGTTGTGGGAAATGGGAAATGTTACAAGTGGCAGGAGGGAAGTGCACTCGAGGTTATTGTGAAGGCTTATTGTTAGCTTAGTGTAAACACGCTTTAGCCTACAGCTAAATTGAGCTGCATCAGAAGTGGGAGTGTTGCGTGTGATTTGGCGGCCAAAAAAATAAATCATTAAATCACAGAATGTCAAGGCAGAGAATCAAGTTATCTATCCCATCATCCGTTACATCAAATCATTTAATCTACTACCATTCTCCGGCTCACTCTCCATACCTTTTAATATTAGCTGTTTTCAAACAATAATTTAATTTAATCTCTTTGCTGCTGGAACTGGGAAACAATATTCAACAGTCCCAGGCTATTTGCCTTAACAGCATTTTCACACAGCCCTGCCCAAATTCATTGTTCTCTTCAGAAATATTCTAGAACCACAACAGCAGGACAGCTAGGGCTACACCCATCTTTCATTTCTGTCAATCATCATTCTTAAATAGATGATGAGATACATTAACCCATTCATCAACTAAAATACCTCAGACAAACAAGGAGTAGGAGTAGGCCACTCAGCCCTTCATGCCTACTTGACCATTCAATAGGATTGCGACCGATCTACAGCTATTTCTGTTATAACGTGTGCTCAATTGACAAGAATCGGCTGTAACGCGACTGATGAATACTGGATGCTGTTTGGATAATGAAAACTTTCCACTGTACAGGTATAGCAATTTCCCTATAACACAATTTCCTATAGCACAACTTTCTATAGCATGAGGTCGCACAAGAATGCAACTATTTATGTTATAGTAAAACAACCTGCAATTTTAATCTCAACTCCACATTCCTGTATAACCCAATCATTGACATTTACGACTGTGGTAAAAATGCAGCTAAACCTCAAATAAGCTTGTTGGTTATGAAGGGTGAAAAGAATTCCAGTCTATTTGCTTTATCACCCAAGCTGATGAGCAGTGGCCTAATTGTTATTGTGTAATAACAGGCCAGAGCCAAATCTAAAGCATCGAGTCTCACTACAACCCAATTCAAGGCAGATGGTGGCAGAGCGCTCCTGCCATTGGATTATTAACCCAAGGCTAATGCTCTGGAACACAGTTCAATTCTCACTGCGGCATCTGATGAAAATCAAATTCAATTAATAAAATCTGGAATTGAAAGTTTTGGTCTCATTAATGGTGATTGTGGAACTATTAATGATAAAAGACCCCACTGGTTCAATAATGCTCTGCAAGGAATGAAGTCTGTCATCCTTACCTATGCTGGCCTATATGGGACTCCAGATCTGTTGAAATATGGAAGATATGGTCTTTCAAATGAGTGTGTTAAGTGAAGCCTTTGCAGGAGCACTTTTAAAAATCCCAAGACAAAAATTTTCCAAGAGCAGAGATGTTCCAAAATCATCCCTAAACCAGCATAATTTAAAAGAGATTACTTGGTCATTTACCCGATTGCAGCTGTGGGATCTTGCTGTGCACACCATGATTATCATGTTTTGAACATTCGAACTGCAAATTAACTTCAAAATAACTCGATTGATTGCACGTCCTGTGTTTGTGAAAATCACAAAGCACAATAAATTTTTTTTATTCCTCAAAGCTGTGCCTTGGTTTCAAAGCCCCAGTCATTTCACTCTGGCCACTAAAACTGGAATGTGAATGTACCACTAACTGGAAATAGGAAGGAGTGAGGGCATAGCTAAATCATAGCCAAAATACAGAAAATTATTTCTTCAGCTACTTCCAGCTTTCTAAATGGGAACTGAACATGTCTACCATTCTGTGTCGCAACACACTTCACAACATTTTCTTCAAATTATTTTCTTAGCAGTGACTCAGAATTAGGGTGGGAACAGTTTAATATCCAGATCAACTACTGCCAACTTAGGTAAACTTACGGACTTATTTTTCAACTTGTCCCAGCCTGTATCTGACACAGTGCTCGATATAGCTCTGACATTCCTAAGCACTCTATGCCTTAGCACACATGCCATTTTAACACATTCAGCCTGGACTAATACGGAAGTCAGTGATTACACTGTCATACTCTCAGATGTAGCAAGCTGGGTAGACAAGATGCACAATTTTATTGTGGTGTGTAGCTGAGCAGTGACAAGGAGACTGGATGTAATGACCAAGTTACTGACGCTGACCATGGTCATGCTAAGTTGTTGATAACACGTTGTGAGCTCTGCATGGTCGATGCCTGTGACTGATTTTAGTACCATCACAAATCTCAAGGCAGTAGGAATTGGGAGAATGGTCAGTCCAGCTGAAATCTGTACAAGTTAATCAGCAAAATCCCATAAACTGCTACATCCACAATTCTGACGAGTAGCAAGCCTTTGTACACTGAGGATTGTTCAAGCAGATGAATTGTGAAGCTTAGAAGTTAACACAATTATACAGCATGGAGCATTTCAGTCTATTGTTCCTCTATAAATTTATCCTTTTCAAATATTTACTCAAATCCCTTTTAAATGTTAATCCTAAACCTGATTCCACCAGCCCTTTCAGGCAATCCGTTCCTGATCAGAACAATATTTTGTGTAAACAAAACTGTTCTCAAGCACCAGTGATCTTAAAACTGTGTCTCTACTGATTTGCCTGCCAGTGCAAACCTCATACTTCATACCTCACATGTCATTAACCTTTTCTGCACCCTAACATTCTCTACTCTCTCAACATATCTAAAGTCCCACGTAACATGTAGAAATTTAAACAGAGTCTGGCTAAATTCCATACGTGAAAACATTGCCATGGTTTGAGGAAGCTAAAAGCCTCCATGGGCTTTAGATTTTGAGGCTCAGTTTTCAGTCTCAGTGGGGCTCATACCAGATAAATGGTCTGGGTGAAAAGAAACGAGGCTTCCAACTACCTGACTTGCTGCAACACCATCCCCCTTTCATTGTCTAAACCCATGTTAATCACGGAATTGTTCCAGCGAAGGAGGACATTCGATCCATTGGGTCTGTTCTGGCTCATTAAATGAACATCATTATCTAGTGCACGTCACCTGCTTTCTCCCCCTTGTATGCAATAATCATCCAATGACAGTCCTGACAAAAGGTTTCGGCCTGAAACATTGATTTCTGCTCTTTGGATACTGTCTGACCCGCTATGCTTTTCCAGCTTCACATTTATTGACTCTGGCTTCCAGCATCTTCAGTTCATCCTGTCTCCCTGCCTTGAACGCCTCTGTTGAATCTGCCTCCACCACATTTCCAGGCAGTGTTTTCCATACTCTAACCCTTGCTGTGTGAAGATGATTTTTTTCATATTACCCCTGCTTCTTTTGCACATCACTTTAAAATATTATACCATTAAAGGTGCAATTTAAATGCAAGTTGCTGCGAGAATTTCTTCCACTTCTGATCATCTGGCTGCTAGAAAAGACTTGTAAAATTCCCTGAGTAGTGAACTTTGGCTGCTCTCCCTCCATAGCAAGAATATTCTCTTAGGTAGGGACACAAACTGCTGGGTTTCTCCAGCAATTTTTGTTTTTGATATTTCTCTGAAAGCTGGTATTCTCTTAGGTACTGCATAAATATTTGTCTGTTGTGCAATCACCAAAACCTTTATGTTTGAACAGCAGATACCCAGCCTTGTTTCTTCTTGAACCATGTTGCCATATTGGACAGAGGATTGGTAGATGCACAGTACACTTGACATCAAGCAAACGGGGGAAGCCAACTTTGCTAAAATCATAGAAGAGCACACGCTCAAATGAGTCAGACTGTAGGAGGCCAAGTTTGACTTCAGTGCTGAGTGGGTGGTAGGACCAGAGAGTTTGGATCTTTTGGCAAAACGTCTGGAGTTGACTTTAAATATATTGTATATAGACAGAGGCATGGGGTTTGTGGGGGGGAAAGGAGTGGGGGGGAAGTGGGGGGAAGAAAGAGTGTAGGGGGGAAAGTAAGAGAGGGGTGGAGAACGAGAGAGAGGGTTGGGGAGAAGAAAGGGTTGGGGAGAAGAGGAGACTGACCTTTACTCGAGTATATATGGAACTGTTGGGTGATCTGTAAATAGTACTGCAAAATTAACATCTCTCACCACAGGCAGGTTACCGACTTTTGTTTGATAATGCTCCTATGAAGAACCCTTCATGAGAGTAAAGGTGGTATACAAATGCAGGTTGTCGTTTTGGGCAGGATCAAGAGGCTTTAGCCATGATGGAAATGGCAATATAAGAGAACCACAACTGCTTTTTCAGTTTAGACTCAGGAGCTATTCTGAACAGCACCCAGATACAAACTGTTGATAGATTATTCAACTGAGGGGAAGGGGACATCAAAATCAAACCCAATAAACATGACATCACAATGTGAGTGGGCAGAGTAAATTCTCATTTGTAAATGCTGAGTCACACATTTGCCTGGGTGGGGAATACAGGGGGAATGTGAAGCGGAGAACACACTGCACCTGTTAGAGAACCTCAATTATTGTTGAAATGGGAGGAACACAAGTCAGGGCACAATCCTGCTGGACAAGGCTCCTTCACCCGAGGAGGGGTCTGTTCTGAGGAAGGGTCACCGGACCAGAAACATTAACTCTGTTTTCTCCTTCACAGATGCTGCCAGACCTGCTGAGCTTTTCCAGCAACTTTGTTTTTGCTCCTTCATCCGACTTCCTTCCCTACTCCACCTTAACGGTGTGGATTAAAACCTACCTTAACAGGTCCACCTCTTCACAGAGTCTCTACAGAAACCAAAATTCCAAACCCTGCCAAAATAGACCATCTCTGGCTGTAGGTACTGAGGTCAACTGCAGCATCGTTACCATCAGCCTGTCCTAGATCAGCTGAAGCAGCTTGGAACCACACCGACCTTGTCACTTCAGTTCAATAATGCACTGCTCTCTCACCAGGCTCTTATAATTAGTTTTACTTTTCCTCTGAAGTAGTTTGCAAAAATTATTAACTCATCCTCCCTTGGAAGGAGGAGTGCTTTAAAGTGGTTTAAACAAAAAACTTTTGATGCACATGAAACCAAATCAGGAGCCAGATGACTTCAGCAGCCCTCAGTTGAGCAGAGCTCCCACCCGCAAGAAGACATTTCTAAAGTTCACTCAATCTGCACCTGAAACTTCAGACTGAGAAGTGAACACATTAAAACTGGGAGGGGTTCCCAGTAAATTACCGGTTGAAGTTGATCGGATAGAGGACAATCTGTTCAGGCGTTCGGCCATTCCACCGTAATGTGTAGGCTTGTTCCAGCATGACGACAGGTTGGTACTGTTGATAAGATGCCCCTCGATTTACACCCTGCAGCTTCAGTGGGTGGTCTGGGTATGAATCCTTTGTGATGAGCAGAGACAGGTTCTCTGGGCGCCAGGCCTGAACATACAGCTGATTGGATTAAGAGAGAAATTGTGCTTTAATAAAAACAATAGCATGTTTCGATTTTTTGTTCTCCTACAGCTGGCAAGGACACCTTTGTTGTTCCCTCCTTCTGAATATAAAATGCCAAAAGGAAAAGACAGCCTGTCCTAGGTACTCAATATGCAACACCTCCATCTTGATGTCATCACTTAGAATGGAAATTGTAAATTAAGATAACAAGGTGTAGAGCTGGATGAACACAGCTGGTTAAGCAGCATCAGAGGAGCAGGAAAGCTGACGTTTCGGGTCTAGGCCCTTCTTCAGAAATGGGGGAGGGGAAGGTGCTTCTGAAATAAATAGGGAGAGAGGGGGAGTCGGATAGAAGATGGATAGAGGAGGAGATAGGTGGAGAGGAGACAGACAGGTCAAGGAGGCGGGTATGGAGCCAGTAAAGGTGAGTGTAGGTGGGGAGGTAGGGAGGGGATAGGTCAGTCCAGGGAGGACAGACAAGTCAAGGGGGCGGGATGAGGTTAGTAGGTAGGAGATGGGGGTGCAGCTTGAGGTGGGAGGAGGGGATAGGTGAGAGGAAGGACAGGTCAGGGAGGCGGAGATGAGCTGGGCTGGTTTTGGGATGCGGTTGGGGGAGGGGAGATTTTGAAGCTTGTGAAGTCCACATTGATGCCATTGGGCTGCAGGGTTCCCAAGTGGAGTATGAGGTGCTGTTCCTGCAACCTTCGGGTGGCATCATTGTGGCACTGCAGGAGGCCCAGGATGGACATGTCGTCTGAGGAATAGAACTCTCCCTCCCATTCCTCAGATGACATGTCCATCGTGGGCCTCCTGCAGTGCCACAATGATGCCACCTGAAGGTGGCACCCCCATTTCCTACCTACTAACCTCATCCCACCCCACATCATGCATGCAGAGAGTAGTAAGGGCATGGAATGCCTTGCCTGCAGCAGTTGTAGATTTGCCAACTTTAAGGGCACTTATATAGTCGTTGGATAAACATATGGATAATAATGGAATAGCAGAGGTTAGATGGGCTCCAGATTGGTTTCACAGGTCGGCGCAACATCGAGGGCCGAAGGGCCTGTACTGCGCTGTAATGTTCTATGTTCTACGTTCTAAGGGTGGGGAGGGAAGAATGTCTTTGGTGGTGGGGTCGGATTGCAGATGGCTGAAGTGTCGGAGGATGATGCGTTGGATCTGGAGGTTGGTGGGGTGGTACGTGAGGACGAGAGGGATTCGTTTTTGGTTATTATTGCGGGGACAGGGTGTGAGGGATGAGTTGTGGGAAATGCGGGAGACACGGTCGAGGGCGTTTTCGACCACTAAGGAGGGGAAGTTTCGGTCCTTGAAGAACGAGGACATCTGAGATATACGGGAGTGGAATGCCTCATTCTGGGAGCAGATGCGGCGGAGGCAAAGGAATTGGGAACAGGAGATGGCATTTTTGCAGGAAGGTGGGTGGGAGGAGGTATATTCTAGGTAGCTGTGGGAGTCGGTGGGCTTGAAATGGATATCGGTTTCTAGGTGGGCTTGAAATGGATATTGGTCACCTCCCAGTCGAGAACCATTTCAACTCCCCCTCCCATTCCTCAGACGACATGTCCATCCTGGGCCTCCTGCAGTGCCACAATGATGCCACCCGAAGGCTGCAGGAACAGCAAATCATATTCAGCCTGGGAACCCTGCAGCCCAATGGTATCAATGTGGATTTCACAAGCTTCAAAATCTTCCCTCCCTCTACCACATCCCAAAACCAGCCCAGCTCGTCCCCGCCTCCCTAACCTGTTCTTCCTCTCACCTATCCCCTCCTCCCACCTCAAGCTGCACCCCCATCTCCTACCTACTAACCTCATCCCACCCCCTTGACCTGTCCGTCCTCCCTGGACTGACCTATCTCCTAGATAACAAGCATGGGGCTGGATGAACACAGCAGGTCAAGCAGCATCATAGGAGCAGGAAAACTTGACGTTTCGGGCCTAAACCCTTCATCAGAAATGGGGGAGGGGAAGAGGGTTCTGAAATAAATAGGGAGAGAGGGGGAGGCGGATAGAGGATGGATAGAGGAGAGGATAGGTGG
>JAHRHZ010000048.1:3660582-3681361 GCA_024137785.1 Ginglymostoma cirratum | reverse complement strand
CTTGACGTTTCGGGCCTTAAGGGTCTAGGCCCGAAACGTCAAGCTTTCCTGCTGCTATGATGCTGCTTGTCCTGCTGTGTTCATCCAGCCCCACACCTTGTTATCAAGTATCAGAGTTCGCCAGCCATGTTCTAATTACGTCCTACCACCAAGGCAAGTGTTTTGGGATGTGCTGAGGCTGTGAAAGAGGATATATAAATGACTGTACTTCTTTCTTCACATTGTTCCATAGCCCAAGGCTCACCACTTGCTCAGTAACTACAGCAAATCAAAGTCAGCCTCAAACAGTCCAATCTGTCCCCAGTGAGATGGCTATCGAGACTTGCAAACATTCAGAAATCTATAAACATTTGTCTTTCTGAGCTGGAAATTTCACCTGGGCATACTTGCCACTGCAGATCACTCCATTCCACCTGGGCACACTGAGGCATCCTGGATGGCGAACCAGGTAGTTGTCAGCCCTAGCTACAAACGTGTCAGGATACCCTGTCATTGAACCATCCAAATCATGGAATATTGACGTCTGGTCACCATCAAGACTGTTTGTTCCAAACCACTGTCCTGGTTTTCCAAAGAATACCTCAAGGTTAACCTGTATGGAAGGGCAGAAAACAGGAAAGCAGTGGGCACAGGGGCTGAGATGAAACCGCGCTCAGTCCAATAACAAGGCTGGCATTCTTTACTATGGAGAAGTGCTACAATCTTGTTCTGAGGGATGAATGCCTTTCCTTGTCCCATTTCTCTACAGTACCAAACAAAGTTGGATTTTAGAAGGGAAGGTTATATTGCAAGTCATTTCAGAATATACACGCACATATCTATATATTCTGTATGCACGTCATACTATATATGGCTCAGTATCAAAATTGAGTCAGCCACATTCCTCAAATAACACAAAGATCAAGTTTGTTGTAAACTAAAGTTACTCAAGCGAAGATATAAACATTATTGATAAAACGTTTATACTAAATAAAAAAACTTTGACCAAGAAACAGTTAAATTCAGAAAAAAAAACACAAATTGCCCAAATGCTGGCCTGTAGTAAAAGTCACTTTGCACATAAGCAATTGGCACAAGGATGTCTTCCTGGATTAGTTATGGCTGACTGAAGTTTTTTTAACCTGGAGACAGTTGTAGTAGATCCTGGATCCACATTTTCAAACACTTGGGTAACTAAGATTTCCCCCAATCCTTCACTTGATGGGAGAAGACCTTCGTGTAAGTTTTCAACTCTCAATCTTTAATGAGAGGAGTTATAAAGAAAGCAGAGAGGGGCAGAGGCTATTGCCGCAGTCAAGTTATCTAGCTGTCTCCCTGTTCAAATTGAATAGCTTATGACATCCACAAACTGGAAGTCTGGAAGTTCTGCAGACTTGGCGTCTTGAGTCCAGCAGCTTGGGTCTTTTGCAAAATGCAATATATTCTGTGCAGTAGCTAGCTTCCTTTGCAAACTATCCTCTCCAAAAATTCAAGATATAGATAAATGATATTCCAAAGTTAAACTGCAGATAACTTATCTCCACAACAAATTAGAAAACCGAGAGGTCTTTCAAATTACCAAAGGGTCGGATAAAGAAATGTAACACGGATGGGGCTAAATTGGATAACCCCCTAAAAGCTGGCACGGGTAATGTGTCACAGGATTAGCCTGCTGCACGAATGGCATTGACTAAAGGAAGTTGGCAATATTTAAAGGGGAGGTGCCTTCTGGCTGATGCAACTACTGCAATTCATTCTACAACTAATTTGGATCTGGGAAACAGACAAAACAGATCAACTCAACAGAGTGCCTCCAATGTTTTCTGACAGTAAACCAGATGAGTCATCTCTCCACCTCTACTCTCTAATATGTTAATGCTTGGAGCACACGGGACTAACACCCAAATTGTAGTTGGATCTGGTAACCTTCATAGTCAAGGGAAGTCAAACCGGAGGAACAGGATGCAGTGTACAAAAGCTCTATGACCCCAAAGGGGTGGTCAAATACCGTCTGTCATCAACAGACCTATCTGCTTCATAACCTCAATGACCCATAGCCCATCACTCAACTGCCAACACTCTCCATTCTTCACATGCAGCAGGAATAGGCCCTTCAGCACACAGTGTCATTCTGAACACAATGCCAAATTAAACTATTCCCTTCTGCCAGCCCTTATTCCATGTCCCTCCATTCCTTGCACATTCATGTGCTTATCTAAAAGCTCCTTAAACAAACCCTATTGTATCTGCTTCCACCACCACACCTGGCAACGCATTCTAGACACCTATCACTGTAAAAAGCTTGCCCCTCATCTCCTTTGAATTTTCCTCCTCTCACCTTAAATGCATGCCCCCTAGTATTAGACATTACAACTCTAGGAAAAAGATTCTGACTGTCAACTCTATCTATGCATCTCATAATGTTATAAACTTCTGTTAAGTCTCCCTTCAGCCTTTGCTACTCCGGTGAAAACAACCCTAATTTTTCTAGCCTCTCGTTATAGCTCATACTGTCTAATACAGGCAGCATCCTGGTAAATCTCTTCTGCGAGCCCTCCAAAGCTTCCATATTCTTCATTTAACATGCCATATGCTTTCTTCACCAATATCTACTTGCATGGCCACTTTCAGGGAGCTCAATGCTTTCTGCCAATGTTTGAGAATATATAACAAGTTACTTTTGGACTTACGTTCCACTCCAACTTGACTTGAGACACATTGTTTTGGGGGCTGATTTGCCAGGAGTTTCTCATAAAAAATGCAAGTGCGCTGGAGTACCGCTCATGGACAGATATGTAGTTCTTAAATGTGCACTGAGTAATTCTGACCGGACCATCATAGATCTGGAATCCACGGATAGGGAAAGTTCTGGAAAGCACAAATTTTACTTAGGTCCAACATATCTAGCAGCTTTAGTTAGCACTCAATCCTTTAAGAAGTACATGTACATATAAAGTGTTTTTAAAAGGTTGGTCGCCACATATTCTACCTGTTTCTTGGCAGGGTCCTGTACTCCCCATGTGCTCCCTTGCCCCAGTATCTGTTCTGTCCTCCATTACAACCAACATTAATACTTTCACCAACAAAGATCGATTTTGTCACTTCCAAGCTGGACCCCTCATCAGTTGGAAAAGTTCCATCGCTATGGAAACAAAAGGACTTTAGCAGTTAACAATCTTTGCTATTATTGGCTTTAATCAAATGGCAGTATCAACTGGAATAAAAGAAAGCTTGAGTAAGTTCAGTGTTTGCAGAGATTTGTGCTGAGGTCATTCATTGTATGATGGATCTGAAAGCCGAGCTGCGTTGTTAGAAGAGATAACTTCATCTGCAGATAGCCAAGAGAAACTGCTCAGGCATCTCCATACAAGTCTGAAACACCCTTGTTTTTTCAGCAAAACAATGAATAACATGTTCATGCTGAAATCTGTAAAGATTAAATTGTGACTAGAGAAGTGGTGAGATCAGACAATTTTATCTTACAGCTAATAGATCCAGTAACACCATGGGGATAAACATACTTTTGTCTTAGTGATGATACAGCTGCTTCTCAGTCAGAAGGTGCAGGGTTATCAGCACACTTCTGACAGTCCCAGTGAGTGGAAACCAGAACCAAATAAATACAATCTGTGTGTTTGGTTAGACCCCCTCCAGCTCACCATGATTATTGGGAGCCCAGAGCGCCTTCCCACTATAAAGGATTGTCGACTGATAGAAAGATTACAGGAGTGGAAGGAGCCATTAATCAGCTTGCAGATCCTTCCATTACCTAACACAATTTCATAGAATTCCTGCTGTGTGGAGAGAGGCCATTCAGCCCATCAATTCTACAATGACCTTTCAAAGAGAATCCTACCCAGACCCAGCTCACCCCAAGCTATTCTTGTAACTCCACATTTCTGATGGCTAACCCCCCCCAAGCCTGCATATCCATGGACACTACAGGGTAATTTAGGAAGGCCAATCCACTTAACCTGCACATATTTGGACTGTGGGAGGAAACCGGAGCACCCAGCAGAAACCCAAGCAGACACAGAGAACATGTAAACTCCATAGTCACCCAAGAGGGGAATCGAACCTGGGTACCTGGCGCTGAGGCAGTAGTGCTAACCACTGAGCCACCATACCACCCCAACTATGTGTGGGAAGTGCTTGAAAATATAAAAGCAACAATAGTCATACGGTTGTTTTGACAAATGTATGCTCTCTGCGGGAAGCCTTGCCATTCGGAAGTGTAACTTGAGAAATTGTGGGCATGCTAATAATTTTCTGTCCTGTTCAATTGCTGTTGGAAGACTGGGTTTATTCCACTTACGACAAAACTAACTGAATGTATTAGAATCAGCACTGTTCTGAGTCACCTGTAACAAGATAGAGCAAGGTATAAAATCACTTTGCATTCATCCTCAGAAGCAGCAGTGTCACCTGTTATCATGACTGATGTCGTCTGTTACATAAAATGAAGAAAGTGCAAAATGGGCAAACAAAACCCATTAGTGTTCATTTTCTGTACCCAAGAGCATCCTGTTACCATGACAATAAATTCAACACTACGCACAACCTTACATCAACATCTTCATTAACATTACAATCATTAAGCAAGGCAATCGGTAAGATGGATGGAGTGTATCCCGATAGCATGTAATTAACTTACGTTAGAATAGTTAACCTTTGAGGCCCTAATTTGCCAAATTAGATTTATTTATAGATTTTAGATTTATCATTTTGGTAGAAATCCAGAAACATTGGCTACAAAAGCTTCCCACTGTCTTCTAATAATTTGCTTTTATACCTACCCACTTTTCACTGTTCCCCTTTTCCATTACAACCAGCCAAATAACAACATCCCATTCTCTGCTCATGAATAAGCTCCAATAAAAAGAAAATGTCATCACTATGAAGTTACACACTCCCTGACTTGCACACAGCATCGAGGCTGACACTTTGCAATATCGAGGCAGAGAAAGAGAGCGGGCTAGAAACAAAAAGAGAAAGAAAAGGAGAGAGCAAGGGAGAGCGAGGGAATCAGAAAGAGTGACAGAAACACCTATAAGCACACACAAAGGGACCACACAGGATAGCAAGAGAATGTTTTCAATTGTCCTGTATTTTTATGCACTTTAATAAACTTAAATAGGGATATATTTGTAAATCCTGCAGGGCCTTTGTGACTTTGCAAGATGTTTTCTCTTGGCAAAAAAAAAATCATGAAATGTCCAACAATTGTCAGTTTTGAATATTGACAATGTTTACCAAATATATGCTAAATATATTTTGGTTATTTCTAAAGTATTAAAATTGTAGACTTGTGCACTTTGCCAAATTTTTCCCTCAGAAATTCCTGTTCACGTTTGTGATGAAATATCATTGTCACATGGGGATTGCAACCTCCAGTGCCATCGTTTGAGATAGCACATTGTCTCATAGTGACCAGGTAACATATTTTACACTCTTTTATAGTGGAACCTAATTGCAGAAATTGTGGTTTTATAATGGGATCGAATGACACCTCTGTAACCTGGTCTAACTGACCCCAAGCCTCTAAACCAACTCATGAAGGAAAGCCATTGTCCATGCAAAATTATGGGAAATCATTTGATAAATATTTAAAAAGTTTTCATAGAATCACACAGTGCAGAGGAGATCCTTCAACCCATTGAGTCTGCACCAATCAAAACTACTCTCAATTTACACTAACCCCGCTTTTCAGCACTTCACCCATAGCCTTTAATATTATGACACTTCAAGTGCTTGTCCAAGTGCTTTTTAAAGGTTGAGGTTTCCCACCTCAACTATCCTCCCAGGCAGTGTATTTCAAACCCCCACCAACTTTCAGGTGGAAAATCTTTTCCTCAAATCCTCCCTAAATCTTCTGCCTTTCACTTAAAAATTATGGCCCTTTGTTATTGACCCTTCAACTAAAGGGAACAGCTGCACCCTGCCCATGCCCCTCATAATCTTATACAACTCTATCAGGTTCCCCCCTCAACGTGCTCTGCCCTAAGGAAAACAACCCAAGCATACCCAGCCTCTCCTCAGAGCTGAAGTACTCCATCCCATACAATTGCAATTCAGTGCAATCTCATTCTTCCCATTGTATGGTCACCAGAATTACATATAGTAATCCAGCTGTGGCCTGACTAAAATTCTGTCCAGCTCCAACATGACCTCCCTGTTTTATACTATATGCCATGACTAATAAAGGCAAGCATCCCATATACATTTCTAATTACCCTATTAAACTACCCTGCCATTTCCAGGGATCAGTGGCCAAGCATCCCAATATCCCTGAGCTTCTTAGTGTCCTGCTATTCACCAAGTATTCCCTTGTCTTGTTCCTTCTTCCAAAGTGCATCACATCACATGTTTCAGGAGTAAATTCCATCTGCCACTGATCTGCCCTTCTGTCCAATCCATCTACGTCCATCTGTAACATAACACTTTACTCTACACTGTCAGCCACCTGGCCAATCTTCATGTTATCTGCAAACTTATTATCCCCCCACATTCTCATCGACATCTTTTATGAATATTATAAACAATAAGTGACCCAGCACGGATCCCTGTGGTTCACCACTGCATGCTGGGCTCCAGTCACACAAACTGCCTTCTACCATCACGCTCTATCTCCAGTCACTAAACCAAATTGGATCCAACTTACCAATTTACCCTGTATCCCATGCGCTTTTACCCCCTTTCAGTCTCCCAAGTGAGACCTTGTCAAAAGCCTTACTACCCTCATCTACCTGGTCACCTCCTCAAAAAAAATTCAGATTTGTTAGAGATGACCTCCCTTTGACAAAGCCATGCTGAGAATCACTGATCAAACTTTGTCTCTCCAAGTCCGGATTAACTCTCCCCTTCCACATTTTCTCCAATAGTTTCCCTATCACTGATGTCAGACTCACTGGTCTGTAATCCCCTGGACTATCACTATCACCCTTCTTGAAAAATAGAACTACATTAGCTGTCCTCCAGTCCTCTGGCACCTCCTCTCTGATCAGATAGGAATTAACATTTTGGGTCAAAGCTGTTGTAACTTCCTTCCTTGCCTCTCACAGCTGCCTGAGATACAATTCATCTGAACTGGGGATTGTTCATTTTCAAGCCACCCAAAACTTCCTCACTCCCTATGTCAAACCATTCAAGAACCACATAGTTCCCAAATTCTGCACCAACAGCTCGTTCTCCCGACCAAAGACAAAGACAGACATGAAGTATTGTTTAACACATTACCAATGTCCTCTGAGATAACAAGCATGGGGCTGGATGAACACAGCAGGTCAAGCAGCATCATAGGAGCAGGAAAACTTGACGTTTCGGGCCTAAACCCTCTGTCCTCAATGTCCTCTGGCTCCCCACAGAGATATTTCCCTTGATCCCTAATGGGGCCTACACTTTCTTTGGATATCCTCTTCCCTTTGACATACTTCCAGAATATCTTCGAACTCTCCATAATTTTACCCAACGTTTTCATGTCTTTCTTAAGATCCCCCTGCACTTTCCATAATCCACTTTGGGCCCCCATTGATTTGCTGCCCTTGTACATGTTAAAGGCCTTAATCTTTTTTATCTAGTCCTGAGTATTCCTAGACATTGAGGGTTCTCTGGGATTGTTGCTCCTACATTCAACTCTAAAGCAAGCATGTTGGGCATGTACACATCCTTAGGACCTTTATGAAAACCTCCTGCTGTATATTTACCCTCAAGTAGTTGTTCTCAGGCTATTTGGCCAGACCCTGCCTTAATTTAATAAAATCTACCTTCCCTCAATCCAAAACCCATTTTTTTTAAGACCATCACTCTCCTTTTTCATAAGGAACTTTAATTGTATGGTGTTGTGGTCACTATCACCAGTGCTAATGCTGAAGGTGGCTCACTGGACTCGAAACACCAACTCTGTTTTCTTTCCACAGATGCCACCAGACTTGCTGAGTTTCTCCAGCAATTTCTGTCTTGCATCAATAAAAAGTGTTCCTCACAGCCACCTCGACTACCAGTCCAGTGCCATTTTCTTTTTTCAGCAAGCCAAAGGTTCTGACTTCAAACTAAATAGGATTTGATTTAGAAAGAAGATCATTGAGTGAAGAAGAGAAATCTCCAAAGAAATTTACCTTGCGAGAGTCAGGCCAATTCCATTGTCAGAGAACCTGGAGAAGTGTAAAAGAATGTGGTCACTATCCTGGATTACATACAACCAGGTGTCTCCAATAACCAGCACAGCATTGTGTTCCTCAGTGTTGTACATTTTTCACAACTAGCAATATAATACATTCAGCACTGCTGTATATCTAGCTTGTTAAATTGTTACAAACACACATACCCAGAGTTGCGGAATATAATGTCTCCTCCTCTAGCCCAAGCTCCATGGTTATTATTTTTGAAGGATACGAGGCCATCAATAATAGCAGGAACCCGTGGCTTTCTCGGGTCAGCGTTCTGATGTGGGCGAAACCTATGTCAAAGATACAAAAACAGATGGTTTGTCCTGTCGTGGCCATACAAGAAATCCCATGTTGGAAACAGATGCTCCTGTCATCAAGATAGACAGGAACTCAGGCCCTAAGTACTTTATAATCATCAGAAGCCAAGATTCAGCAGGAACAGAAGGTTAGGTATGACAGCATTAAGCACTGGCCAATCATTAATCATCTGTTATCAGTTGGACACAGTTCAGAAAAATGGGTAGGGTCATAAATAAATCACAAGAATTTTCTTTAATTAAGTGTTTCTGGTCAGAGTATTTCCAGCAAATTAATTGAGCAAACACAATGTTACTGCTGCAGCTTCTCAGATAAAATGACCAGTGAAGTGAGATGCGTTTTGAGGTGCGCTAGATGTTACACTATTGAAAGGGCTGGTTGAAGAAGAGATGAAATTGATTCATTTTGCTGCAAATGGCACGTCGTAAAGACAACCCCAATGAAAATAGACAGTCATATCCTGAAACAATAAGCAGTACCTCACATTTGTAAATTAAAACAATCATATGGATAAAACAACTGTCTAGTTATTATTCAAAATGTCAAAGTGCCCAGGAAACTATGATTGTCCAGGTACCTGTATTAATGTAAATGTAGTTAGATACAAATGCATTGAGAATTTAGCAGTGAACTTTGACCATTACAGTAGAATCACAATAAGTTGAATCCTGGGGAAATTGCCCACAAATTAATGTAATGTGGACATTCAAGATCACTGAGGAGGTGCACATGTATGTCAGTTTGGTCTACAAACATGCTCAATGTCAATAAAACCAAATGAAAATGCAGTGACACAATAAATGTGAAAGATGTCGTTATTTTGCAATTTATTTGCAACTTGCAATGGGCTGATCTTGTAGTAATAAGCATTTTAAAGAGTTCACTCTGAAGAAACTCAAGTAATCTTTTGCTGTTCAGCTGCTGTTTTTAGATGTCCATCACGACATGGTTACAAACATCTTTGTGTTTTCAAACAGCCAGGTAAAGTCCTGGAACGTCTCTACGGCCTTTATAGTTCTGGCTGGGGAAACAGACAGGTGAGTGAGTAGGTGGGTATTCATCAGAGTCTTGAAGAGGTCATCAACCTGCTTAGGCTCCTCAGTCACATAGCTACCAATGTCTCATCTGTCAGCTCAATTGTGTAGTGCATGGTGTGGACCAACTTAATGAAGACTTCCACATTTGTTTCTACTGGAATTCCAATGCTGGGCTCCCATACATGAGGAAATAGGGACATCCCCCTGCCAGGCTGGTCAGTCTCACTCTGCTCCTTCTAGGTGTCCTGTGGAGGCACAGCCCATTTGAATTCACAGTGGTGGAAGCAGTAGGGATTGTGGATTCCAATATCCTCATCTAATGCCTTCTACATTAAGGTGGCCTTGAAAACAATTGGTCGTTCTCCTGCCTCTTATCAATGGCCTCGATGTACCTGCAAACTCTCAGGGATAGTGCCTGATGACTTCTCTACAAGTCTGAGCTGCAGTGTGACCTGACCATCCTCCATTTGGTTGGTGTGATCACATGACAAGCTTGCACATGCTAATCTGAACCTCAATTTACCCCAGATATCCTTCAATCAGATTCCTATTCTGTCAGTGGGAATGGTTGAAATCCTCTACACAACTGCAGTTTTGGGTTATCCAATACAGACTCCTCACAATTTCACTGTATTTACTTATCGCTATGTATTTTATGGGAGAAAGTGGCATAATGAGCCAATGCTCTGGGACATAAATTCCAATCCCACCACAGCAGCTGATAGAATTAAAAAATCTGGAATATAAAATTACTCAGCGAGGGTGACAATGGTTACAGAAATGCTACAATTAATCATCACACACCTTCAGGCTCACAAAGGGCAGCAACAGCCTAGTGGCACGAGTTATAATGGTATATTATCACTAGACTGTTAATCCAGAGACCCAGGTAATGTTCTGGGGACCAGGTTCAAATCCAAAGACTGCAGATGAAATTTGAATTCAATAAAAATCTGGAATTAGGAGTCTGAATACCATGAATCCATTGTTGGAAAAACCCATCTGGTTCACTAATGTTCTTTAGGGAAGGAAACTGCTGTCGTTATCTGGTTTAGCCTACATATGACTCCAGTTCCATAGCAATGTGGTTGACCCTGAACTGCCCTCTAGGCAATTAGGGATGAGCAATAAATGCTGCTTAGCCAGTGACACCTTCATCCTGTTAATGAATATAATAAAAAAAGAAACTCCATTTACCAATAGACCATACTCAAAAATCAAAACTCAAAAACAAATGATATTCTAGCATATATAAATCTCACATTACATCGCACCAATCAAGTTGATCATACACAAATTTCTTAAATAAATCATGCTGGTTCTCCTTTACTAGTTGATTTCTGTTTCTAGTGATTGTTAATATTCCCCCAAATACTATGTACTAAAAGCTTTTCACATTAGACTGTCTGGCCTAGATTTCGCTTTGAACATTCCACTTTCCACAGTCCGCTCTGCTGGTACCACCCTGTATAAGGAGGAGTGCAAAGTTGTAGTCAATGCCTCAACAATATCCTCCTTCACTTTGCTTAGAATCTTCAGCGTCTCACCTAACCAGGCTGACTTATCGACTAACAACGTTCCGAGTACCCTACTTTTATCACTTTTTGATCCTGTCATGAGAATTATTGATAACTTCCAAATTTATTATATATTCAGCAAGTTTGTCATCCCTTTTAAAATCTGATGCAAGGCAGGTATTTAGTGCCAGAGTCAAGATGTCTGTCTCCACCAACGGATCTGCATTTTATTCCTAACCTGTTCCACTGCTTTTCTGAAACGCTTTTACTAATCATGTTCCCACAGAAGACATGGATTCTCTCTTACAATAGCTCATTGTCTCCTTGCTGCTTTCAATAGCTTTGTCACTTCTCTGTACTTTTTGTAATCAGACTGATTCTCTTTTATTATCAGGCTGATCCTCAATACACAAAGTCAAAGTCATACATATGTCCCATTTCTCTGCTTCACTCTGCTCAAACTCTATCATCCAGGGAGCACTGCCTTTGATTGCCCTTCCTCTCCTTGTGGTAAAATACCTCAATTACCCTCAACGCATCACCTCTTCAAAGGGATTCCATTTCCACTTATTTAAAACAGTAATGTTAAAGCAAATGGCTCAAATAGAACAAAAGATTGGAGAATGTAAAATGTAAATGAGTTTAATTCAAAAATAAGTCAGTTTGAATGTCCTAAAATAATACATTGTTATACCTTGCAAAGTCAACAGTAAGAACTTCCCTGGGATCTTCGGCATTGGACTCAGTTGTCTTCACTCCACTGCCAATAAAAAGTCCAGCCTGGGAGATAAAGGAAAGTAGAGCTCAACCAATCGAGAAGGATTGTTCAAAACATTACAAAATTACAATACTTCTTGATCGATACCAGAACCTGACTACAAATTATACAAAGACAGGACACAAAATGACAATGTCAGGTGGAATTAGGGATTCTGCATTTTACATCCACCCATTCGGATTGGGTTTTTTTTTATTGAAGGAGGAAGATGCTCCAGTGAGTGAATGAAATCATCATTGTATTGAAGTTCTTCCACACTCCAACTCTACAGTTCTCCCTCAGATCCAGTTAAGTTGTTTTCACCTTTATTCTAAAATAAAATTCTAAAATATTCTAAAATAAAATTCTAAATTCCTTCATTCTCAATCCCTTTTTTGCAATTTTCCTCTTGAGATGAAAAAGCCGTTCAACTTTTCTTCCTGCAATTAGGGTGGCATGGTGGCTCAGTGGTTAGCACTGCAGCCTCGCAGCACCAGGGACCTGGGTGCGATTCTAGCCTCAGGTGAGTGTCTGTGTGGAGTTTGCACATTCTCCCCGTGTCTGCGTGGGTTTCCTCCCACAGTTCAAAGATGTGCAGGCTAGGTGGATTGGCCATGCTAAATTGCCCATAGTGTTCAGGGGGATGGGTCTGGGTGGGATGCTCCAAGGGTCAGTGTGGACTTGTTGGGCCGAAGGGCCTGTTTCCACACTGTAGGGATTCTAAAGTGTTTGTTCCACCTCAGTTTTTCACATGATCTGAACAACGATTTGCTGTTTCTTGGTTCTAATTTACTTTCTGGATTTCTAAACGTGTATTAAACATTAATTCACAATGTTAGTTTTCTGGCTCAACGTGGGAGTTTGGAATGGGCAATTCCAACAGTTAGATTCAGCAAAATCAAAGATATGATTAAAGGATGGAGGACCAGTCAAAAAGTGTCAAACATTGCGTCACTTTTAACTCAACTCAGATTAGTCCACCTCTCATAAAACTGACAAACGAGCAATGAGGAGTGAAGAGGGTAACTTTATTGAGCTCACTAATGAGGGCCTTGTGTAAAAAATTTTCCTTGATTCCACACTTAAATCAAAAAGCACTTTATTTCAGCTCAAAGATTTAATGAGGGAGTTTAATGAATGTGGAATTTTGAAACACCAATCCCGTAGCGATAGAAGTGAATATCACTCAGGAGTTTTAGCACAAAGCACAGGGTACTGGTAACTGGTTGATACACCACAGCCAATTAGTCAGATGTGGGGAGGAAGAGCACAGAAGCTTAAGAGGTACACAATACAGAACATTCCCATAATACAAGGCAAGTCATTTCCATGAGTGAACATTTCCAACACAGAGGGCTGGATATTGCCAGTATGACTGAGGCAAAGGGTGGGTAGCCGCTGATGAAGAGCCCAGAGACGAGGATACAGCTGCGGAGGAAATCACTGGAATCTCCCTGGTATCGGAGGGCACTCCTGCTGGTGAGCCTGGTAGCTCTGTGGAGATTGCTGAGGCAAGGGGGACGTCAATGGTGTCAACGGCTCCATGGTCAATGACGGACCGGAATGTCAGAAAGGTCACGGGTACAGCTCCGACTAACTCACCAGAGGGCCCACTCTGAGGGAGCCTATCTGCTCAACACTATCTCCTTGGTGAAATGTGAAGCATCTTCATTCTGAGGACCTTCTCTTGTTGCTCCTGACCAATGCCTGTTTTCCTGGCGGGGTGGCCTGCTGGCTTCCCAAAGCGGTGGAGTTTCTCACTGGGCCAGCAGCTACATCACTCCAGTGTGTACTACAGACCCACATGGGGTTAGGGGCTTGACTTCCAAAATAAACAATCAACAGTAGATTCCACCTCAAGTAGCCAAGCACATGGTTCGGTTTCCTCTTATGGTCTGTCCTCTGTTCATGTTTTTAGCCATGCACACCGGTTGTAGGAAGGTCGTTTAGAGATATAACATGAATAAATTCAGCAGCCTTTTTGCAGTACATGTTTTTTGAATGTAGTTTGGGCAGTGCAAGAAAGATTTGATTGCTCAATATTTTTCTGTTTGTTCACTGCAATCATTATAATTGCTTAAATTCGGTGGGAGTAACACAGTAGATTTGAATAGCCAAGAAGTCAAATGGACTTCAAGCAAACAAGCAAATTCAGAGTTTGTATTTAAAGAATTTTTGTGGTTGTGTTTGTGACTAAATTAAGGGAGAGCTAGTCTGATAGCTCTGGGAAATGCCAGAATTTCAGAATATATTTCAGAAACGATGGTGTTTACGAGCTTCTGTGATTCATGTATTCAGTCACCAATAGAATCACAGAATTCCTACGGTGTGGAAGCAGGCCATTCGGCCCATAGAGCCCACCTTCCACATCCCTGGACACTACAGAGCAATTTAGCATGGCCAATCCACCTGACCTGCACATCTTTGGACTGTGGAATGAAACAACAGCACCCAGAGGCAGGCATGGGGAGAATGTGCAAACTCCACACAGTCAGTCACCTGAGGGTGGAATCACACCTGGATCTCTGGTGCTGTGAGGCAGCAGAGCTAACCACTGTGCCACCATGCAGCCCCGTATCTAGTGCTTGCATTTGTATGTAGAACAACATAAATCCACAGCTTTATGTAAACTGTATAACTATATTCTACTTGCTTTAAAACGACACAAATGATATAGACAGCATTTAATAAAAATGCATGATTGTACTAGTGTGGTGGAATTGTTACACACCTTGAAATTGGAATGCACCCTGTTGTTATAAAATACCCCAAGTGGGGTAAATTCAGACTGACCCTCTGGGAATTTACCAACAGATTGTCCAGTAGGAGCTCGATGGAAGATAAACCAAATCCCCACATCCTGTGAAGAAACAAGCAATATTAAAAAAGTACTCAATGGAGGTTTGTTCAAACAATCTACCAGGATATTGGTCACAGGGGATCTGAATTCTGCAGCATCATTTCAATATGGGGCTATTAAGCTGACCTTTCTCTTTAATTGTATCCTGTGGGGGGGGGTGTAAAGTGGTTTAAATACATTCGGAGGTTAATTCTTGCTGAGTGCAGGCCAGGACAGGCTGGGCCAGGCCAGGTCAGGACACTGGTCTTCCGTCCCTGAAGGACACTGGTTGGGTTGATGCCTGTTAGCTTTAAGGGTCATTTTTCTGATGCCACTCTGTAAATCACATGAATTCTCAGTTTCTGAGGTAGTAGGAACTGCAGATGCTGGAGAATCTGAGATAACAAGGTGTAGAGCTGGATGAATACAGCAGGGCAAGCAGCATCAGAGGAGCAGGAAGGCTGACGTTTCGGGCCTAGACGCCCCCTTCAGAAATGGGGGAGGGGAAGGGGATTCTGAAATAAATAGGAAGAGACGGGGAGTCAGATAGAAGATGGATAGAGGAGAGGATAGGTGGAGAGGAGGCAAACAGGTCAAAGAGGCAGGGATGGAGCCAGGAAACGTGAGTGTAAATGGGGAGTTAGGGAGGGGATAGGTCAGTCCAGGGAGGACGGACAGGTCAAGGGGGCGGGATGAGGTTAGTAGGTAGGAGATGGGGGTGGGGCTTGAGTTGGGAGGAGGGGATAGGTGGAAGCAAGGACAGGTTAGGGAGGCGGGGACGAGCTGGGCTGGTTTTGGGATGCGATAGGGGGAGGGGAAATTTTGAAGCTTGTGAAGTCCACATTGATACCATTGGGCTGCAAGGTTCCCAAGCGGAATATGAGATGCTGTTCCTGCAACCTTCGGGTGGCATCATTGTGGCACTGCAGGAGGCCCAGAATGGACATGTCGTCTGAGGAATGGGAGGGGGAGTTGAAATGGTTCACGACTGGGAGGTGCAGTTGTTTAGTGCGAACTGTTTAGAACTGACCTATCCCCTCCCTAACTCCCCACCTACACTCACCTTTCCTGGCTCCAACCCCGCCTCTTTGACCTGTCTGTCTCCTCTCCACCTATCTTCTCCTCTATCCATCTTCTATCCGCCTCCGCTTTGGAGAACACTAAACACTAAACGGTTCGTTTAGTGAACTGAATTCTCAGTTTCACAGGTTGGCATGATCAGACTCTTTCCAGACCAGACTTTTCCTGAATGGATGCTCACTTGCCATTATAGGCTCAAATTTTTTTTTCCTTGGATGTCCTTTGATTGTCTCGTGATATTACCTTTTGTGGTTAACCAATAGAGGCTTCAAATCAAAGTCCTCTAAAATGACAGTCATCAGCTCATGTCTGCCTGATGGTGAGATTCAAGAGCTGTTTTAATTCAATAAAATATGTGCGTTTAATTGCAGATAAATTATTCCTGTCTCCTTCAAAATAGAAAATATTCACTTTGACCCTTTAGGGTCATTTTCACAGTTGACTGGTAAATGGACTGAAAGGTACATGCACCCCTTTGACTTTTATTTGTGATCACCATTCAAATTGATGACATCATAACAAGTTGCCTGCCACTTCAACATGTGTTCCCATGCCAACATTTCTGTCTCAAGCTTGTAGCAGTGTTCCAGCAAGCTGGAAGAACACCACCTCATGCATTTTGGTAAAGCAAACAACAGCAGGGCATACACAATTAATGGATAGTGCTGTAGAACAGGGAGACCTAGGGATTGTAGTCAAGAAAGCATTTAGCATGCCTGCCTTCATTGCTCAGACCTTCGAGTATAGAAGCTGGGATGTCATATTAAGATTGTACAGGACATTGGTAAGGCCTCTTCTGGAATACTGTGAGCAGTTCTGGTCACCCTGCTCTAGAAAGGATTTATTAAATTGGAGAGGGTTCAGAAGAGATTTACCAGGATGTTGCTGGGAATGGAGGGTTGGAGTTATATAAAAAAAAAGGCTGAATAGGCTGGGACTTTTACCACTGCAGCGTAGGCGGTTGAGGGGTGACCTTATAGGGGTTTATAAAATCACGAGGGGAATGGATAGGGTAAATAGTGAAGATCTTTTCCCCCCAAGGTGAGAGAGTGGGCATACTTTTTAAGGTGAGAGGAGAAAGGACATTAGGGGCAACTTTTCGTAAACAGAGTGGTTTGCGTGTGGAATAAACTTTGAGGAAGTGATGGATGCGGGTACAACGACAATGTTTAAAAGACATTTTGATAAGTACATGAATAGGAACGGTTTGGAGCAATATGGGCCAAGTGCTGGCAAGTGGGCCTAGTTTAGTTTGGGAACATGGTCGACATGGATTAGTTGGGCTGAAGGGTCTGTTTCCATGCTGTATCACTGTATGACTCATCTTCTACTTGGGGACCTTACAGCCTTCAGGACTCAACATAGAGTTTAATTTTGGAGCACAAACACCCCTCTCCATATCAAGTACCCACCACTACACCGCCCCCCCCACCCCGGTGCTGTCATGACATGGATTATTCCAGCACAGCCAAACCATTTTCACATAACTACCTTCACTTCTTTTCTGGCTTATCATCAACAAACCTTTTGTCTGCCCAATCTTTTTTCTCTCTCTCTGGGCTCTGCTCCACCTTTCTGCTCACTCCTTTTCCTTCCAACCCCTCTTCATCACCATAAATATCACCCTTTCCTACCTGAAGAAAGGTCACTGGACTCGAAACGTTACCTCTACTTTTCTCTCTGCAGATGCTGCCAAACATGCTGAATTTCTCAAGCAATTTCTGTTTTTGTTTCAGACCTCTAGCATGCCTAGTTCTTTCTTTTATTATATCAAGTTCTAAACTGGACTGAAAATCTACTCTGCTGTGATGAGAATATTTCTCCTTTCAGCTCACAAACTTGGAGGGGAGAAATCCGGAACTCAGAATGTAGCCAAATATCACACTGGAAAACAGGTGCCATCACCAAACAGTCATGACTCTCTACAGGTTAAGTGCACAAGCAAACAATGGGATAGGGAAAAGACTTAACAGAATGGCATGTACCATTTGGAATTTTCAGTGAGTTAGTCTACTGGAATTTCTGATTCTTCTGACCCAACTAAACAACATAACACAATCTAGTTTAGTCTGAGCTGACAAAAGGGAGCCACACTTGGAAAGTGGGCCTCTTTTAAATTTGGGATGGACAAGTTTGAGAGTATTCCAATCTGAATAATTAACTTAGCTGGTGTATCATTGCAAGGAATTTTGCTAAAATTTACTACAAATATAATTAGATTTTGGAATAAATTAGCACGCAGTAGAACAATACAGCACAGGAACAGGCCTTTTGGCCCATGTCTGTGATGACCATGATGCTATTGTAAACTAATCCTATCTGCCTACATATTCCCTTTCTGTTCACATGTCTGCCTAAATGCCTCTTAAACATTGCTAACGTATCTGTTTCTATCATCTCCTCTGGCAGCGCATTCCAGGTTCCTGCCACCCTTTTGTATAAAACGGCATGCCTCACATACCTCATTTTCAACTTTCCCCTATCACCTTAAACCTATGTCCTCTAGTATTTGACATTTTCCACCTTTGAAATAAAAAAACTCTACCCACGCCATTCAATTTGATATACTTCTATCAGGTCACCTTTCAGCCTCCAACGCTGTGGCAAAAACAATTTAGGTTTGTCCAACCTCTCCTTACAGCTAATACACTCAAATCCAGGCAACATTCTGGTAAGCCCCTTATGAACCCTCTCCAAAGCTTCCTAAAGTGCAGCGACCAGAACTGTACAGCACACTCTAAATGTAACCTAACTAAAATCTTAAATTGCTGCAACATGACTGGTCAACTTTTATACTCATGTCCCAAACGCGAAGGCTAACATGCATATACCTTCTTTACCATTTGCGTTGCCACTTTCAGGGAGCTATGGACTTGGACCCCGGAATCCTTCTGTATATCTGTGTTTGATGGTTGGGTTTTTTGACAAAATCGATTAGTCTGCCAGAGATTTGCCAACATACGTATGGCAGACTACCGGGTCAGAAAATTAAAATCTTTATTTTAAGGGTCATGGGGTCCACATATAGGCAAGACCAAAAAAAGCGGGAAGAACAAATTTGAAGCTTAGACACAGATTTCAAGCTCGATATTTAAGAAGTGTTTGCAAAAGTCAATTAAACGCTTCTTACCTGAGCCCCAGCAGCTGCATTGTTGATAAGATGGTTGTTTGGATTGGAAATCCAGAATGTTGTGACAGCCCTGAAAAATTAATATTCCAGTTTAGTGGGGTCAACAGTAATGGGATAGAACTGGATTCTTCTGAACAGGAGAGTTGGAGCAATAAAACTAGTGAGAGAGCGTTATGCACTTGAACAAGTGAGGCAGGCAAGTTTAGAAGAGACCCAAAATCCCTCCTCAGTGCAATGTATTTAATTGATTGGATAACTTTGGTATATACACATGAAGCATTTAGACAGTTCAGAAATGTATTAAGGTTACATTTCTGATGAAGGGTCTAGGCCTGAAACGTCAAGCTTTCCTGCTCCAAGATGCTGCTTGGCCTGCTGTGTTCATCCAGCTCCACACCTTGTTATCTCTGCTATTTAAATGCCATGGTTTTGCTTTAACATTGGGATACTGATACCAGGCATTCTAAACCTTATTATCCTAGTTCCAGATATCCACTGTGTTGGTTATTTTACAAATTCAGCAGACACCAAACTGAAACTAATGTTTGTTCCATTATTAAGTAGTTTTTATTTCAAAAATATACTTTATTCATAAAAATATATACATAGATAGTCAATGAAGTAGTCCAGTTCTGTACAGTAGCATATGAAGAACAAAGAAATTGGAGTCTGACTCTACACAACAAACAAAACAAAGGCATTTCTTACACGTGCAAGGTTATATGTACATGCACTTGAAGCATCAGGAGGTTCCGATAACTGAATGTACCCCCATTTTATCAATATTAATATAAGCATGTTTTATGCAATGAATCAACTATCTGATATGAAATTTGAGAAACAGTGTAACTGTCATTACCTTCTCCCTCCATAGTTACTGTGATGGTGTCAATCTCAGTCTCTGGACAGTGGGTTTGTACATTATAGGTTCAAGCATCACATTCAGACAAACTGAGGCTAGTACTCAAACCCCAAATAAAAGGTTAAACCAACATCGTTCCCACTTATTCTGGTTCCATCGAAACATCCCGTCATTAACAACTTTGAGTGATGCTCCAGGTGATGGATTGGTTGGATGTACGAATTTCAAAAGAATCTTCAACCCAAACCCAACCAATATCAAACCTACCCACTTCTGGTTTTAGTAGGAGCTGGGTCAGGAAACCAAAAAGAAGATAGTTCACTTTGATATTTTCATGAGGCTGTCTCTCCAACTTTTATCACCACTTTAAATATAATGTAGATCGACCATGTTTCCTGAGCCTGGAGAAACTGGGCGGCCAAAAGGAGTCAAAGATTGCTGTGTGGAAATGGTAAGGATTTGTCCTCACTGAGGTCTGCTCAGTGTTAACTGTTTCTTAAGATGCATCAGTTATGTTAACATTACCATCATGTTTCCCTGATTGCAGCATCTTAGGTCAACTGAGCCAGACTGGCAGGAATGAGTTGAAACATTAATCCTCATAATTAAAGAGGAGAAACTCGCGCTGCAAGGTTGTCATTTTCCTATGGTCCCAGGCTATTTACGAAGATTTAAACTCATTTTGCACTTGGGCATAACCTAGTGAAACTGATAGAAAGCATAAGCAAGACTTGGCATTGGGACCATGGTCACATTTTCAGATCCAACTTCTAGGCTTACATCAACAGAGGAGATTCCAGCTTATGGCATTTAACTTACATGCAGTCAGTGCTTGGCACAGGAATGTAATTTCCATAAACTCGATTGCGGATTGTGATGCACATGATCGCATTGCGGTCTGAAGGGAGGATAGTGCCCGGCTTAGTAAGGAGGCCCAGGTTGTGATACAGTATATTTCGCTGTTCCACTCCATCCTCCAGGAAGAAACAGTGACCCAATGTATCATAGCCTATAGTGTCTTTTACCTGCAGGAAGAAATGATTAGAAATGGTTATTTTACAAATTCAGCAGACACCAAACTGAAACTAATGTTTG
>JAHRHZ010000048.1:3638122-3660572 GCA_024137785.1 Ginglymostoma cirratum | reverse complement strand
CAAAACAAAGGCATTTCTTACACGTGCAAGGTTATATGTACATGCACATCGCTACAAGTAGATCAGAGTCCAGTCAGGCAGAAGCTAAATACATTAATCTGGAATAAAAAGATGGCCTAATGGCAACCGCTGTCAATCGTCATAAAAAATGGATCTGATTGACCAATGTCCTTACCTTACCTGGACTGGCCCACATGATTCTCCACTCCCACAGCAATGACTCCTAATACTCTCTGCATGATTAGGGATGGCCAGTAAATGTTAGCTAGCCTAGCCCACAACCCATCAATGAGTAAAACAAAACTGCCCTGTTTAAAATGGAAGATGTGAAGATTGGTCTACTGATGAACATAATAAGCAATCTCCTACAAGGTAGAAGTATTGACTAGAGAGAGGGGGAGGGAAATCCCTTTCCTCTAAAGTTAACAAAGTTACAAAATGTCTGGCTCCCCATACAGAAAGCCAGGTTTGACACTATTCTGAACTCCGGACTTGCGTTGTGCACTGTCAAACCTAACAAGTATAAGGAGCAAAAGAGCTTGATTTGAACAGTAGAACACAGAACAGTTTTAGCAAAATCAGTGCTTCTCACAAATACCTTTCCCACTGAAATCACTGGAAAGGAAATACTGTTTGTATTGTAAAATGTCAGAGAGAGAGAACTTGAGGAAAAAGTCTATCCTTAATTGTAAGGTCGCAATAGAGAGGAAAATAAAGAAAGATTAATGTGGATGCTTACAGGTATGGAGAATTGTAGTGATGTGGCTGGGATTGTTTCTTCTGGTCATTGCCTGGATGGGTAAGCTCTAAGATGACTCAAGAAGCTCAGTATCATCCAGGGCAAACCGGTACCCTGTCCACCACCTTCTACATTCTGTCTTGGCACAGTGACACAGCATGTACCATCCAGAGCAGGTGGTCTGCAGATTACAATAGGGGCCCTACGTAACACCACCCTCTCCAAGCTATTATTCAAAATGTAGGTATGTGAAACTGTAAGGTTTAGCACTGAGCTGCTCCTTGAGCAATTGAGAGGTTTGCTCAATTCTCTCCTACAATTGGGTCTGAAATGCAGGGAGCCCAGCCTGTGATTGGAGGAGCACTGAGAGATGCACAGTGAAGCAAAGGGTTATAAGGTGGTCAGGGGCAGGTGCAATGCATATTTGAGGTTTAAATCAGAGCAGCCATGATCTTATTAAATAACGGTGTGAAGAACTGAATAACCTGTACTTGCTCCTAATTCTACAAAAACAAATCAATGTCTGAATTTAACAGAAGGCATCTTGCCTTGTTAGCCTAGAAATTTTACAGGATAAAATAATTTATTCAAGCCCTTTAAAAAACCCACATAAAGTTATTGATATCATGACCGTGAAATAGTGCATATTAAAACATTAACCACAGAAAATATCGTAATCATCAAGATTACATTGTCCAACTATTACTTATTAAATTTGAACAGTTACACAATACCTGGTGATTTTGTGGCGTTTGTGGGACAATATAAAGCAGCAAAAGTTCAAACATCATACAGGATTTCATTATAAATTAGAGGCAGTACATTAAGTACAGAAAATTAAACAATTTAAACAAACCTTGTAACAATCAATATTAGGAATGACAGCAAATTGAGGACATATGATGACTGGGAGAAGGAAGTGAAAAATTGCCTTTATTTAAAGTTCTATTTAATGTTTATATGACAAAATAAATATTTTTTATTAATACTTTCATTGAATGTGGACAACACTGACAATCCTTTGTTGCCTATCCTTAAATGCTCTTGAACTTAAAGTCTTCTTGGGCTATTTCAAAGGGCAATGAAGAGTCAACCACGTTGCTGTGAGCCTGGAGTCACATGTAGGCCAGACCAGTTAAATCTAGCAGGTTAAATATGGTAGTGAACCAGATAGGTTTTGATAACAAAGAGGGTTTCATGATCACCATCACTGGCACTGGATTCAATTAATTAACAATTTAAATTAGACCAACTGCAGCAGTGGGATTCAAATCAGTGTTTCCACAACAGGAGCCCAGGGCTTTGGATTACCATGTCTCACTATGTTCCTTGTTAAATAACAATGAAGAATTCACTTGATGGTCAGTTTTTGCTAAGCAGCCTATATGAGCAGACACGAGCGGAGATAGTGAATGTTATTGCACTGTGCTCTGACCTGAGGTGTTCATGTAGTTTCAGTCTGTGAAAGCTCATACAGAAGATGGACTCAATGTTCAGTCTGACTTACCAACAAGCCATTCGTTCCATGTATAGCAACACATCTGGAGAAACAGTGATGAATGGCTACATTGTCCACGTAGGTTGGTGGATTGTACCCACCCTTCTGGTCCACATCTCCAGCCAGGTGGAAGTGGACTGGATAGCTGCCAAGAATCTGCTGGCCCATGTTTGTTAACTCCACGCCAGACAAGTGAACAGAGGCAAAGTTTCGTAGGATCTACTGAGGCAAGATCGAAGACTTAAATCAGGGTTCTACGTACCATATCAGAGAAACAAATCTTTAAGAATTCACATCAAGATGTTCTATAAGATCTTTCAAGACCACAGTTTCAAATTCATCTGTTCATGTGATTTCAAAATGCTGCGTGGGGCTTGGAGTGGAAACATTCCAGGTATGAGGAGTTCTGCCCAATCTCCAAAAGGAGAATTACGCAATGATCCATCTTAATAGGTTTAAAAGTTAATCACTCATGCACTCTAGCCAGGAGGAACCACTTCATACCTGGTCTCAGCAAGACACAGTAACATACAATGAATCAGCTTCACGTTTGGTCAGGTTTTAAGAGATTTAAAATAGTCTATGTCTCAAAGGCTGGAACTGACTGCAATACATTGAGTTTCCAACAGGATACAGTATGATTATGGACACTGGCAGTTCCACCAATACCAGTCCATCTGCACCCTATTCATCTTCTTGCCTCCCATTCCTTGAAACCTGTTCTGCAGTTGCTGGATTTTATTCATGGTTCAGTCAATGCACTAATGTGATCAAATAAATGTCAATGCTTCTGTAAACTGTATTATGTAGAATGCAATTTTGGAATTGTTCAGTTGTTACCAGTATGTGCCTGGGATGTAACATTAAAACTCTACTGTTCAATACAAACTCTACCTGCTCGTTGACTGTATACAGGAAGAAGCTGAGAAACTGCATTCAAAATAAAGAATGCCATGGGGTGAGCAGGACTTCCACCAACGTGTGAAAGTTTGATATGCACCCTAGCCTGCTGTCATCTCTCTGGATGGAGTGGTATCTGGCAGGGGTTGCAAAGAGAACTCTCCATGATACATTAAAGCAACATCACCCTAAACTATCTACAGGACACACTGCTGCAAGTGATCATCAACTGCACCTCCCCAAACTCGGATGTTCACCACCAAGCAGGCAAGGCAGCTCACCACCACCTTCGCAATGGCAACGGTGGGTGGGGTCTAAATGCTGGTCCAGCCATCAAAACCCACTTCCTATGAATGAAAATTAAAGTGTAATGGTACACCAAAACCACCAAGTTCCATTGGAAATCTCTTTGTTGCAATTTGTATATTTTGGCAGAATATTGTGGAGTGTCTGGGGACAGGCTCAGATACTGTACAAGGCTATCATAATGGTGCAAGACCATTTCTGCCATCTTCTGATGGCTCCTAAACATGTAGCCTAAAAGAGCCATTTAAGTGGCCAATTAATGGCCTCTTTTCACCCCCTACTGAAATGTATCACCAAATGGAAGCGGCCCTTAGCCACAGGGGTCAGGAAATCATCAGATAAATTCTCAGTAGGCCTCCAGGTGGGCCATGCAGTCATTTTGTCAGCATAGTCTGGCTCATAGACAACATCAATGGACACCTCAATGGTATCGGCATCATTTGTCTTCACAAAGTGTCCCCTTGCTGGAGCCATCGACACATGCTCATTCTCCAGGTGTGGTCCTAGGGATTGGCCACAATTCCCAGGCTGATTGTTTCAGGTGGATTGCCATCCTTAATAGCAGCCCTGCCGATAGCCACTTAATAGTCTGTGAACTGCAGGCACAGATCCCACCGCCAAAGATTCAAAGTTGGAGGAAATTTTGGCCTGGGTGGCAGAAACACTGCACCTCCAAAAAAAGAGTCCTTCATCAGAATCAAAATCTCAATTTTCAAGTTGGAGGTGGAGGAGCCACTTCATCATAAATGGTTCTGGAAGAAAGTTCATCACTGAACCCTCAATGATAACATGGGGCAGGCAATAAAATACCAGCCTTATTGATGCTGATATTATCTAGAGTATTAATTTAAGAAAGAAACAGAAAACATTCCTGGCGACAATAGTGACAAATTAGTCTGAAATTTCTCAGTAAACTCTTCATGGAGGTATTCATTTATGTTTTGAACAATGCAGTGCTTGTTGAAATAGAAACCAAAAAGCAGGTAGTTCAAACTCATTAAGTGTGGGCTTGCTATTGTCACCAAAAGCAATTACTTGCAGTGATCTCCTACTGCACAGAGCTGTGATTAAAATCTCATCGTTTATGCCATAAATCTCACCTGCAATAAATTACTTTGAATTGCCAATAAACTCCATATAGAGCCAGAATCTGAAAGAAGCCTTGATATATTTAACTACTTGATTTACTCAACACAAGTGAAGGGTTATGACATCTCATTCATTTGATCACAATTTAATTTTAAGAATGAATCATTTCTACAATAGTGTGGTAGCCAAATATTGAAGTGTTGAATTTGCAAGTTACTGAATCCAAATATACAATAAATTTGCATCAAGCGATGCATGCTACAACTTTATGCAACACTTACCCTTATTTGTCCACCAAACGTATCATGACTGAAAAAGTGGCAGAAGTTTTGCCCATAACAAGAGTCCTCCATTTCTCCTTTTATAAGGATATTTCTACTTAGAAGTCCAACTTCAGCTCGCATATCTATTCCGTCAATAACTTCACCCATATGAAGATAACGGGGCTTACCTATATGAACAGATCATGTGTTTTAAATGCCATAATTTGCTGCGATGACAAAACCTACATGAGAGGCCCCAGTGTACCATAATAGTATAAAGTGAAATTAACTCAACAAGTGCTAACCAACAGATGTCAAACTTAGCTTTCAATAGTCTACAACTTTAAACAATGATGGGAAGCTCCAAGAATCAGTGGGGCAGACTTGACTTGATTTTAACTTTGGAATAAAGGAGGAGATGGGGTGAAGTTGTAGATGGCTGTGTTGGAAAGCTGAGAATGCAAAGAGGAGGAAACATATGTAATGTCATATTTACAGCTTATACAAGGGAGGAAGTTTCAGCAGCTAATAGACTGACAATCCAGGCTGACATATCAATGCAGGGCTGAGGGAGTGTTGCACTGTCAGAAATGAAGTCGTTTGGATGTGAAGCAAAGCCAAGTCTGTGATGACCCTCTGAGGTGTATAACAAAAATATTTTTGAAGGGTAAGCAAGTTCTCCAGGTGTTCTGGTCAATGTTTATCCCTAAAACAACTAAAACAGGCTGCTGCTGGGGGACATTGCGGTCACAATCTGGCTGGCACACACTGATGTAATAACATCGACTAGATTTCCAAAGTAAGGCATTTGGGGCTTCTGGAGGTCATGACAGTGCTGTAGAAATAAAGCCTTTACGGGCCAAGTCATCTGTTGGAGTCATCATCTTACTAGTACAGAGACTATGGAGCCATTTGTGCCCCAGTTCCGTGGCACATTGTGATAACTAACTGTTGCAGAAGGTCCACTGCTGAGAGCAGACATTGCAAAATGTTGTCACTAAAAACTAGTAAGAAATTATGAAGTCAAATGATATGTTAGTCTTCACCATAGAGGAAGGTGTGTACAGGATAATGATGAATAAAAACCTACATGAGAGGCCCTAGTATATTATAAAACTTAGCAGTATAAGAGAAGTGAACTCAACAAGTGCTGATCAACAAATGTCAAACTTACCTTTCAATGGTCTACAACTTATAACAGGAATTTTTAAAAAAATCAACATTTTCCTAGCTACCATCAGTTCTGTCGAAGGGTCACTGAACCCAAAACATTAACTCTGATTTCTCTCCACAAAGTCTGCCAGGCCTGCTGAGCTTTTCCAGCAATTTCTGTTTTTGTTACAGGATGTAGATGCCTTGTTGTCCCTATATAGAGCCTCGGTGAGACTACATCTGGAATATTGTCAATAGTTTTGATCTCCTTATCAGAGGAGGGATATGCCTACGAGAAAGAGTACAACAAAGGTTCACCAGATTAGTCCCTGTGTTGATGGGATTGTTATTATGAGGAAAGATTGAAGAAACTAGGATGGTACTCTGTAGGGTTTCAAAGGATGCGAATTGAAAATTACCAAATTTTAATAGTGTGTGACAGGCTAGATGTGCATAGTTTTCCCTTGGCTGGTGAGATTAGAACTAGAAGATACAGTCTTAGAATAAGAGGCAAACAGTTTAAAACTGAGACAAAGAGGAATTTGTTCACTTAGAACGGAGCAAATATTTGGAATTCTCTATCCGAGGGCTGTGGAATCTCAGTCACTGAGCATATTCAAGACAGAAATTGATATTAATGACACAAGGAATATGGGGACAGTGGGGGAAAATGGTGTTGAGGTGGACCATCAGCCATGATCTGTTTGAATGGCACAGCAGGTCTGAGGCCAAATGGTTTCATCCTGTACCTATTTCTCATGTTTTCATACTTTACAAAACTGATCATTTGTGACATTCAGCTGTGATATCCCCACCGTCTCCATAGAAACACAGTACACCTGATGTTTCAAAATATTTCCATTCATTCATATCCTAAACTCTAGCCTGAAATGGAGAAAAACAAACTCAAGAATCATATCAAAAGTAGTTTACCACCTGTCCAGTTTTGAAGGGGCACATAACATTTGGGAAAAAATTAAAATATTGTTTTAGAAACATAAAACAGAACCAGTAGTAGGCCATTCAGCCCTTCAAGTCTGCTCTGCCTTTCAATATGATCATGGATTAACAACGATAGCTAACTCCATCATGAAAATATTCAATGTTTTGGCCACAACTGCTTTCTGTGGCAGGAAATTCCACAGGCTCACACTCTCTGGATTGTAGAGCCATACAGTACTGAAACATACCCTTCGGCCCAACTCATCCATGCCGACAAGGTTTCCTAAACTGAACTAGTCCCAGTTGCCTGCATTTGGCCCATATCCCTTTAAATGGCCTATCCTTGTCCTTAGACTTTGAACCCCAGTTCTGGACTCCCCGGACCTCAAATATCCTTTCCATTTTTACCCTGATTTATCTTGTTAGAATTTTATAGGTATGTATTAGATTCCCCCATCATTCTTCTAAACGACAATGAATATTGTCCTCACCAATCAGTCTCTTCTGCCAACCCAGAAATCAGTCTGGTAACCCTCCCTCCATAGCCAGTGCATCCTTCCAAGTTAAGGAGACCCAGACTGTATACAATACTCCAGGTGTGGTCTCACCAAGGCCCTGTACTATTGCAGCAAGACTCCCCTGCTCCTGTACTTAAATCCTCTCGCTATAAAAGCCAAAATACCATTGCCTGCTTCACCACCTGCTTGTATCAGCATACAACCTACTGCAATTGGTGCCCATGGACACCCAGGTCTTGTTACACCTACCCTTTCCCAGTCTATCGTCACTCAGGAAATAATCTGCCTTCCTGTTTTTGCTGCCATTTATTTGTCCACACGTTCAACTTGTCCAAATCACACTGAAGCATCTCTGTATGCTCTGTGTGCTCCTCACAGCTCACCCTCCCACCCAGCTTTTCTCATCTGCAGACTTGGAGAGACTACAATTAGTTCCTTCGTCTAAATTATTCATGCTCTCCCCATACAGATTTCACTTCATTGGAGCAAATATCGTTCCTCTCTATTGGGTTAATATCTTCTTTAACTAACATTACCCCACCTTCTTTTACTTGTTTCTGCCCTTCCTGAAATATCCTTCCTGGATACGCAGTTCCCATCCCTGGTCACCCTGTATCCACATTCCTGTAATTCCAACTATGTTACATCTGTTTATATCTATTTTTGTGACTAATTTGTGTAGTTCATCATGAATGATCCATATATTAAGACACAAAGATCTCAAGGTTCACCCTTTTAACATTCGTAGTCCCATTGTTTTGCATTATGGCCCTGTTGATTTATGCCTTTGAATGCTCTACTATCACTTTTCCTATTTATCATTGTCTTTAATTTTTGCCCTTGTTTCCCCCTTTTAACCACCTGTCTAGATTCTGAGCTCCATGCCATTTTAGTTTAAATGCTCCCCAACCACACTAGCAAATAATCCCTCTTGTCCAGTCCTGTCCAGGTGGAACCTATCCAGTGTGTACTGGTCCCACCTCCCCCAGAATCAGTCCCATTGCCCCAGGAATCTGAAACCCTTGCATCATCTCTCCAGTCACATTCATCTGATACATCTTTCCAGCTCTGCTGCCACACAGCACCAGGGACCCAGGTTCGATTCCAACCTCAGGTGACTGCCTGTGTGGAGTTTGCACATTCTCCCCATGTACACGTGGGCTTCCTGCCACAGTCCAAAGATGTGCAGGTTAGGTGCATTAGCCATGCTACTCTGCCCCATAGGGATGTGTCGGCTAGGTAGATTAGCCATGGGAAATGCAGGGTTACGAGGAAAGAGTTGGGAGCAGGTCTGGGTAGTTGGCTGTTCGAAGAATTGGTGCAGACCACTATCTGCACTGTAGGGATTCCACAATCTATCTATACAAGGTCATTGCCTCCAAAAGTATGCAACGTGCTATATCTGTTTTGCAAGGGAATGGCCACAGGAGATACTCCTGCAGTGCCTGCCTAGTCCACTTACTGCCTTACTCTACAAACTGACAAAGTCCTTGAGGAGTATGGAGAAATTAGGAAGGAACTTAAACACGGAATTGCGAATGCTAAAAGGGGCCATGAAATGTCTTAAGCAAACGGGGTCAAGGAGAATCCCAAGGCTTTTTATGCATCCATTAGAAGAAAGAGGGTAGCAAGGGAAAGAGTAGGCCCACTCAAGGACAAGGGAGGGAAGTCATACACAGGAAGTAGTAGAGATCCTTAACAAGTATTTTATATCAGTATTCACCAAGGAGAAGGATATGACTGATTTTGAGGTCAGGGATGAGTGTGTGAATACTCTAGAGAATGTCAATATAGTGAAGGAGGAAGTCTTGGATACCTTAAATTGTAATAACATAGACAGGACCAGATGGGATCCATCCCAGGTTTCTGCAAGAGGCAAGGAAAGAAATAGCTGGGGTATTAGCAGATATCTTCACATCATCTCTGACCACAGGGCAAGTTCCAGAGGACTGGAGATTAGCCAATGTTGTTTAAGAAAGAAAGCAGGGATGATCCAGAAAATTATATGCCATTAAACCCAACATCTGTGATGGGGAAACTCTTGGAGAAGATGCTGAGGGACAAGATATATGCACATTTTGAAGAAAATGGCAGCATGGTTTTGTATGGGAAAGGTCACGTCTCACCAACCTGGTCAAATTTTTTGAAGAGGTGACACAGATAATTGATGAGGAAAGGGCTGTGGATGTAGTTTATATGGACTTTAATAAAGCATTTGACAATGGCAGATTAGCACAAAAACTAAAATCACATGGATTCAGTGTGGGCTGGCTAGATAAATGCAAAACTGGCTTGGTCATAGAAGACCAAGTGGTGGTGAAGGGTGCTTTTCAGAATGGAGACCGGTAACTAGTGGTGTTCCACAGGGATCAGTCTTAGGTCCTTTGTTGTTTGTAGTATATATAAATGATCTGGAGGAAATTGTGGGTGGTCTAATTAGAAAGTTTGCAAATGACATGAAGATTAGTGAAGTTGCTGATAGTGCCGACGATTCTGAAAGGATATAACAGGTTATAGATAGATTGGCAACTTGGGCACAAAAATGGTAGATGGAGTTTAATCCAGACAAATGCAAAGTGATGCATTTTGGAGGATCAAATTTAAGTGTGAATTATACTGTAAATGGCAGAACGCTTAGGAACATTAACATACAGACAGATCTGGGTGTGCAGGTGCACAGTTCCCTAAAAGTGGCAACACGGTGGCCAAAGTGGTTAAGAAGGCATATGGCATGCTTGCCTTCATCAGCCGGTGCATGGAGTTCAAGAGTTGGCAAACCATGTTGCAGCTATATAAAGCTCTTGTTAGGCCACATTTGGAGTATTGTGTGCAGTTTTGGTCGCCACACTACCAGAAGGACGTGGAAGCTTTGGAGAAAGTGCAGAGAAGGTTCACCAGGATATTGCCTGGTCTCAAGGCCAGTGGCTATGAGGAAGGGTTAAAAAGACT
Organism: Ginglymostoma cirratum; assembly: GCA_024137785.1. Lineage (NCBI taxonomy): Eukaryota > Metazoa > Chordata > Chondrichthyes > Orectolobiformes > Ginglymostomatidae > Ginglymostoma > Ginglymostoma cirratum. The sequence continues at coordinate 3,650,216 of JAHRHZ010000048.1, read as the reverse complement.
AGGATTTTTTTCACTGGAAAGACGGTGGCTGAGAGGAGACCTGATAGAGGTCTACAAAATTATGAGGGGCATAGATAGGGTGGATAGTCAGAGGCTTTTTTCCAGGGTTGAAGTTTAAATTACAAGGGGGAACAGGTGACAGGGCAAAAGTTTGAGAGATGTGCAAGGGAAGTTTTTCACGCAGAGAAAGAATGATAGGAGCCTGAAACGCACAGCCAGAGGTGGTGGTGGAAGCAGGCATTTTGGCCACATTTAAGAGGCATCTGGATGGTTACATGAATAGGGAGGGAATAGAGGGATATGGGCCGAATAAGGACAGAAGGTTTGGTCAGGACAGGATGATCAGCACAGGCTTGGAGGGCCGAAGAGCCTGGTCCTGTGCTGTACTTCTCTTTTGTTCTCTTTTTGGTAGTCATCCATTCCCTCCTTGCCTTCGGAGTCAGCCGACAAAGTAATCAGCTGCCTGAGTGTGCTATCCACTCAGCCTTGTGGATGCTCTGCAATGTCCCCAGCCACCACCACCCAGTTCAGAACCTCTAGCTTCCAAGAACTGCAGCCAGAGGCACTTCCTGCACACAGGTCCCACTGAAACTGTACCCAACTTCGCATAGTGTTTTCACCACCTCCAGTCATTAAAGAGAGACTAGTTAATTTGAAGTTTCTTGGCAAAAATACCCAGGACAGCAAACAGATTGCATCTCAAGTATTTTTAATTCAACACTTTAACATATTGTGCAATTTAAACCCATATTGAACAAAAATATTCCAACACACTCATGCAAAGCATACCTATCAGGTTTTTAAGCAGAGACAGAACTTTGCAAATAAACATTTCTTACCATTGATTTTAACCTGATTAACTTTGCATTCAGGGCAGGGAAGAAGGTTAAAGTTTTCAGCCTGATACATAGAATAGTCAGTGCTAGCAATGACTATCTGATCACCAGGCAACCAGCTTGAGGTATCATCCATTAAATTAAGAATTACACCCTTCGACGCCTCCACACGAAAGCCGCAATGAGGTACACCTGTCAAAACAAACATTCGTACAGCATTTCACAAAGAAGCAAAAAAAAAACTTAAATTTAGATGTTGCACATCCAAAATGATACCAATTAATGAAAAGAAATTAGCTTCTTCTAGATAATTCACATCCTTACCTTGTCAGAAAAACTAGTAACATCTCAAATGATGGAGGGCAACACAGCAGTATAATGAGGTAGTTCTCTTAGTTGTGTCTCTCAAGCAGACTTTGCACCCCTTACACAAGCTTCCCTTTGTTTGACACAACATTTAAGCTAATGCAGTGGCATGATTAAAGGGACAAGTCAGCTCTCATCTGTGTTATCTCCAAGCTAACCAGGTTGTAGGAAAGGGTGATAGAGAATTTCGAAAGATGGTATCATAAATGGTTGGGTACATATCTCAAGAAAGGATTGATTAGCTGGATTTCTTTTCTCTTGCGGGCTGGCCAATAATGGTCTTTAAAATTATGAAAAACTTTGTTAGCGTGGATACAGAGCGAATGATTCCTCTTGTACGACAGAAATATAGTACAGAATTCAGAAGAAACCTCTTCACATAGAAGTAGTAGTGGTTGAACTTGGGAACAGGAAGTGTTGGAGTAAAAATGACAGATATATTTAAAAGGCAGATTGGCAAAATGAGGGATAGGAAATAGATGGCAATGATGATCAAAGCAGCTCCGTAAAAATGGGAGGAGGCTCAGGTAGAGCGTGAATAATTTGCATGGACTGGTTGGACCTAGTGGTCTGTTTCTGTGTAATAAATATTGTCCTGAGTATCTCATTTCATCTCCGTGATCCTGCGACTTTATGGACAATCAGTCAAGATTTATGAGTTCATAAGTACATAACTGTGCCAGTTGACTTGATTTAACTGATGTTTACTGAGTTTGTTTTCAAACATATTTACCATCGAGGATTTTTGAAAAAAAATTTCCAGCCAGAAACTGCAATGTTAAGATGTAATGCTCATTCACATGGACTTTTATTTTTTACACAGAGTTGACTGTTTTTCCTCTTCAGGACTAGATTAAGAGAGGGCTGGGAGGAGTGTGAGCATTGTTCATGGAATCTGATCAATTGTTGCCGTGGTATTCAGAGGTGGATAATGCTAACCATCCAGCAACTGTGCTTTATGACCCTGAGCTGAAGTTCTTGATACTGTATCTGCTCCCATCACCAAGACCACCTACATAACACCACCAGTCTCTGCTGCTGTCAGTGCATCTGGCGCTGAACACCTCATCCTTGCCTTCCTTATTTCCAGATGGTTATTTCTACACTCTCCAGACTGACCTCCCACCCTCTATAAAAATGAGCTCACCGATAACACTTCTGCCCACATTCTAGTTCATGTCCCTTTTACCCATCACTCCTGTGATTAGATTGACTCTGGGCCAGGTAAATAAACATTCTTTTCATATCCCCTTCATGCCCTCATCCGTAATTCCTTTCAGCCCTACAACCTCATATCTTCACTCGTCCAATTCTGGACTCTTGCCTTCCCCAGTTTTCATCATTCCACTATTGGCAGCGGTGCTTTCATCTGCCTAAATTCTAAGAACCTCTAGGTCTTTCCAGCCCTCTCTCTGTCACTACTTAAAACTTACTTCCTCACTTACATATGGAAGCAGGGGACACAAGTAATACATTAATTTGTCTTTACAAAGGATGAAGATTCTACTGAAGTCATGGCTGAAGAGGAGCTACTTGATTGGTTTTAAATCAATAAGGTATTGGGTAGCTGCATGTATTTAATAAGGCATCAAGACCAGACAAGATGTATCCAAGGATACAGAGGATCACGGATAACTCTCCATAGATACAATAGGATGGTGCTGGGAGCGGAAGAATTGCAAACTTTGTATCCTGTTTTGGAAAAGGTTAAGTGCAACAACTACAGGCCAGTCAGTTTAAATTTAGTGGTGGGGCAACATTTAGCGATGATGGCGATCCAGGACAAAATTAAATAGTCACTTAGATAAATGTGAATTAATTAAAGAAAGCTGGGACTGACTTATTAAGGCCAAATTGTGTTGCAAAATTTCAAAACTAGCATTGAGATTTTTGATAAAGGAACACAGAGGGTTGATGAGGGTAACACTTTTGATGGAATGTACATGGACTCCAAAGGAAGTTGATAGTGTTATTACAAAAAAAAAATTAGAACTTGTGAAATAAAAGGAACAATAACATGGACGTGAAATTGGCTGAATAACAGGAAACAGGATGCAGTGGTGAACAATTGTTTTTCAGACCAGAGGAAGGAATGTGGTAGAGCGATTCCCAGGGATCAGTGTTAGCATCCTGCTTTTCCTCATACACTGATGAAAGATGTTCATAAATTCTCAACGAACTGATTGGAAGGACCTTTTACTGTGTTATGGACCAGACAAAAACCCCTCAAAATATTCAGAAGATAGGGTCTAGACCCTAGCTTTTTCTTATTTTAAGAGGTAAATGTAAGGTGTTGCACTCCAGATGCAGATCAATTGGTCAAACTACGAGATTTAAAGCAAAACATGCTTTATGCATCTACTATAGTTAAAATACAACAAAGGAAAGAAGGAATTGGAATAACTTAACTCCGAAAAAATTTAACAGGATATTAGATACTGTACTTATTACTAATTAGGTGTTCCAATATAGTAACAACCCATAGACAGACCTTGGCACAAAGGCAAATTCAGAAAATAGATGGTCTCACTTGCACCTCTGGTAGCAGGCAGTGAACCATCCCTAGTAACCAAGAGAGGGACAAAACAATAGCTTCCATGTCTTCAAGACCCCAACAGCAACTGCTAAAAGCTAAAGCAAAGATCCTGATTCTGTGGGAGCTTAACTACATCCATTTAGGCTGCTTACAAAAACAACCCCAAGGCCTCATAAGCTGTTTATTTTACTGGCTTTCCAATGGACAGCTTAGTACTTGTTTTAAAATGTCTTCCAAAAAAAAAAAACCTTTTAAAGCCACAGCATCATCACAACAGTCATTGGATGATCTAGCTCAGTGAAATGAGAAGATGTGAACATATTGGTAGCAGAGTAACTGGACTTGTTCCTGCAATCCTGTAGAAAGTGTCTCATAAGGTAATCAGTCAGAGTAAGACATTAATAAAGGTTAGATTTTCTGTTGAGTATTAGTTACCTACCAAGTAATGTTTAGTTAATGTTGTCTTTGTTTCTTACAGTAAAAGTCTTAAAGTGTGACCTGTGTAGCAATTCCTTTTCAAGTTGACCATTGGAAATTCAGATACATATTTTCAAAGCTATTGGTTTCTTTGGAATAACAGTGCATGCTTTCGAGAAGCTACGGCTGCTCTAAGAAGAGAAATAGTGGAGAGGAAATTTGGTAAAAAACAGTGTTCAAAATCATGACGGGACAGGAGAGTAGCTAGAGAGAAGCTGATCCCATTGATTGGAGGGTCAGGAACAAGTGGGTCCAGATTTAAGGAATTGCTAAAAAAAGGACTCCTTTCTCCATTGAGTGGTTAGCATCTGGAAGGCACAGGCTGAGTGTGATGGAGGCAGATTCAATTACACCTTTTAAAAGAAAACTGGATTATCTTTCAAGAACAAAATGCATTAGTGAGAATCCTGCACAGGGCTAGCATGGGACATCATTGACTGAATAACCTCCTTCTGTGCTGAAACCATTCCAGGATAACTGTCCTAATATCTCTTTTTATAGCTTAGTATGACATTTTGCCTAAACCCCCCCCCCCCCGAGAAGCACTTGAGTGCTTTGACATATCTATCTTACAAATTCAAAATGTCATTATTTATTCCGCCAGAGATGTGAAATTTTAGGTTCATTTCAGTGAGCATTGACCTATTCCAAATATTGATGAGTAATAAAAGGCCCAATCGGAGCTTTGAGAAGCACTGCAGATATATAAAAAGCTATTCCTGGACTCACCATGAACCCACTCACTGAAGGCAGTAACTGTGAAATGAGTCCCATCATATGTCTGAAAGTCTCTCCTTGCTATGGCCATACCAGTGGATCCGTTAGGTTGATACAATCGTCTATCTTCCACGACAAATGATTCAGATGCACGAATAACTCCAACAATAGCCCAAGGCTGCCTGAAGTACATCAACATCCAGATTGTCAAAGATGAGACCAAATACGCTTAGCTTCACAATCGATTTACAATGTATTATGTGCCCACAAAATATTGTTTTATACACAATTACAGCTCTTCTGAAAGTGACATTCCATGATTCTCTCTCAATTTGGATGTGGACGTTATTTGTTTCAGTTGCTGCCTTTGTTATTTTCCGAGTTCCTTCAACAAACCCAGCCAGTCTCCCTCAAAAGGACTTGGGGAGCTGTCCATGGTGGCCTTTATTTTTATCATTATATTATGCCTCTGTAAAATACATATCCCGTTGGCGCTGAACCAAATCTGCTGAATGAAGACATTGTGGCCCGGATAGCGCCAAAGATTGTCTCAATCATAAAAATCCCAACCCCGTTCAGAAGATATTCATCAAGTTGCAATTATTCATTAGGATCCCTTGTCAAACGTGTTCACACATGTTTTAGCCTACATATCAAAAAGTGTTTACTTCACCTGTACATAAATACAATGTAAATGTGATATTTATGCTGGTTTAAAATGAGGTCAACAAGGCGAGAACGAGCGATAGGATGGACGAAGAGACAAACCGCCAAAGCCACCACCCTCCCACCCCCTCACCTGCTATGCCAATAGCAAGAGCGGCGAGGGTGAGAGGGAAGACAAGAACCTGCTTATTTAATCCACACATTTCACCCATTACTTCAGCAACTGGGAGCTTGGAAGGGGTGGAAGGAGAGTCAAATCCCTGCAGGGCGAGTGAATCAGTTCGTTCCCCCGCTCCATACCGTCACAGTGACAGTGTGTAGACCTTTCAGGGGAATTTATTCCTTTCTGGTATTCAAACGGACGTTTCTCCGAGCCTGTTGCCTGCCCTAATCTCTCCCGCCATTTAAAGGAACATTTTCTTGCTGTACAGGTCAGGACCCATCTTCCCCAGCTCCATGCTACTGGTTTCCAGCAGTACGGGAACGGAGTCTCAGTCAGACACACGGTGATAAAGGAAATCGAAAGACTCGCACTTTCCCCCCACGCTAATGAAGTACTTGTTGAAGCGTACGCTTGCAGTAAGGTAGGAAATGCAGCAGCTAACAGGCCCTCAGCAAACTAAATAAACACTTGTGTTGGTTGTAGGGTGTATATTGACAATATAGCAGGGGTGATCCTCACTCTTCCCCCAACCCCCACTTTCTGTCTGAGAAACAATACCATGCGAGCATTTTAACATCCACCCCAGTAAAACAGGGGACAGGTTCCCTTCAAAATGACCATTCACAAGCCTGCACCGCTCCGTCTGTACTACCTGAAGGCAGCCTGGATTGCAGTCCTCCGGCCCTGCAGTGGGGGTCTTCACCCTGGAAGCTATGTCCCCAGGGAAGCGGGGGCGGGGGGGAGCGGAGGCGAAAACTCTAGGGTGACAGGGTGCAAACACAGGTGCTGACTCAGAGACAACCGCCCGCAGTGCGCTCGCTGGAATTCGGATTCTGGGTGCGGGGCTGGCCGAGACTAAGTGAAATACCTGCAACCCACATCCCACCTCCCTCCCAGCTACGTTAAATATCTCACTGTTTATAAACAGACTTGGGAGACAGCTGTCTCCACATCATGGAAGAAGACAGGGCAGCGCGTTCAGTGGAACCGACTCACATTGAGGGGGCTCTTGCGGCACAGTGGTAGTACACCTACCTTCAAACCAGGAGGCCTGGGTTCAAGTTCCACCTGCTTCAGAGGTATGTCATAACATCTCTGTACAAGCTGTTGAATGTCTAAGACGCTTACAATAAAATAACAGAAGCAGCTTCTTTGAACATGGCCATACGCACGCAGTGTTACACAGCTCCAGCGGTTAGAGAATAGAAAGGCTCCTCACCTATATCCCAGATGCCTGGCTTGTTCACTGCCCAGCAGCTCTCGGAGATCGTTCCTGGCGGACACGCTTAGGCTCCGAGCTGCCGAATCGCCCACTGCCACCGCCACGATCCGCCCCCTGGGCTGGGAGCGCAGAAATTCCTGCAGCCTGCGGCTCTCGTTCGCCCACAGGTGGGTGTCGAAACGGTCGGCCCGCAGCAGCCTGGCTGTGCCGGGGTCTATTACCCGGACATTGAAGCCCCTGCTGCCCCGACGCCTGTCGTAGCGATAGGCTCCATACTGCAAACCGCCCGGGTACAGAGTGCGGCTCAGCAGCGTCCAGGACAAACTCCTCCTGCCGTGCAGCTCCAAGACCCCTCCTCTGTCCACACCGATAAACTTCTTGCCGAATTGCTCCACCTGTGGACCCTCTGTTGATCTGCCGACCAGAGAGATGGTGGCCCTGGAAGTATAGGGACACTTATCCGCTCCAATGTGCAGCTCCCCGCCGTTCCTGATCACAATATAGCGGGCTCTCAGAGTGATGGGTGCCCTCGGCGTGTCGCTGAACACCAGTTTGCCTGTGAAGTGATACCCACAGGGTCAGCGATGGGCAAACAGAAGGGCGGGGGGGGGGGGGCGGAATTACAAGTCCCAACAGCGAAAACTTCAATATCTTAAAGTCCCTGAAACGCCAGGAGAATTTCAGTGCCTTGAGCAGCAGCTTAGAGCAGGGTTACGCTTCCCATTTTAATTCTGGGAGCTATGTCTGCCGGCGACAAGCAATACCTTACAATAAATTCACGAACATCGATTATACTATTTCAAAATAAAGGGACAAATGTTAATGACCCAATGGGATGATTTACGAGTCCGCAGCGTTTTAGAAGTTAACCGGCGATTTGAAACTCACCCCCATCCTCAATGATGATGGAATGTACAGTCGCTGAAGATTCCAGTTTAAGGAACGTCCCACGTCCAATTTGAACTTTGTGCCCCTCATCATGTCCTGGGTTCCAGGGTAATAAAGACGGATCTTTATCTGGGCATCGCACTGAAAGGAGAATGTTGAGCTGACTGTAAAATGTTATTGCGTTTTTAAATATTGTTTCAAATGTTATGAAAACAGAAGTAACACACCTGTGGTGCCAAACTTCTCCCCGCTGTGTAAATGATATCCTTGGCCATCCCTGTTGCTGATGATTTGAATTAATCCGTGTTGCACGCTGTCAGCCTTTCACTGACACAGGGCCGGGTTGGGGTAGATTATAAACAATGTAGTCTGGCAGAGGACTGGGTTGTTGAGAATCACAAACCGAGAAATGTACACAACTCAGTATCAAACCTGCAATTTGCAATCTAGTCAGTCCTTGTTGCAGTCAGTGTCCACTCACCCTCACACATACACACACCGAGCCTACACTCCCTGCTGCAGACCATTCCCGAACACACCAGCCCGGGCTAGTTTGCCCTTGACCCCTCCCCGGGTTACAGCGCCTGCCCCGACCCCGGCGCACCTGTTACCAAAGGAGAGGGTGCAGTAGTAGACGGTCTCCGGATGCCAGTCGCTCCTCTGCCACTGCGAGGCGATTCGGAACCACCCGGGATGTGGACAGCGGGAGATGCTCCTGTTTTGTGAAGCTGCTTTTCCCGTTCCTGCTGGTGCTGTCTCCCGGTGTTGGTGCTGTGTCCCGGTGCCCGGGGTTGGTGCTGTCTCCCGATCCCGGGGAGATGCTCCTGTTTATGAAGCCGGTCCCGGGGAGATGCTCCTGTTTATGAAGCTGCCCCGCCTCCTCGAGTACCACCTCCCCCCCACACCCCGACCCCTCCCCCCACGTCTGGAACCTGCTCCGGCTCCTGCTCCTGCTCAGCCCCGCCCCCGGCATCTCATTGGCTGATCCCGCGCTTAGTTACAGCTGCTGCCAGGAGACGGAGACTCAACATTCCACAGGTAATGACGCGAGGGGAAATCCCACCCCGCCCACCACACAGGGAAACCCCTCCCTCGAGAAGCCCACCCCCCCATTCAGGAATTCTCTGCCCGGCCCACCCCCTCAACCTGGAATGTCCTTGCCCTTCCCCTCCAAAACCCCCCGAATCCCAGCCTCGGCCCCACCCTCTCAAGGGAACACCCCCCTCCGCCCCTCCCTCTCCATTGATTGTCTTCACTCACTCCAGCCAGGGCCCTCACTGACTCCGTCCGCTCACTAACTGAGGCTTCCCAGTTTAAATCTCATTCTCCTTCCCAAGGGTCGCATTCACTGCACCCTCGCCTCACTCCACCCCTCCAGGGACACAGGTCCGTCATATGCAGTCCATGCGGTTACTCATCTCTCCGTCTAACCTTCACTGTTCTCCTCTCGCCTCTATCACTGCACACACACACACACCCACCCCCATTTACTACAGGAGCCTCATATCTCCTGTATCTCTCCCGTCCCTTCACTAATCACTGCTCGCTGACCAGATGCGACTTGAGTAAGGACTGTTTATCCTAATACCGGGTTCCGGTCTGAAAGACTCTCCGATAAGCTGTTGCTTAACTCCAAAACTTCAATCATGAACCTCTGGAAGTGGATGGCTGGGGGAGAAGAGGTGCGGGAATTTGGTGGGGTGGGGGGGACCTGTGGAAGAGGCAAGAGGCAGGGAGTGATACTGACTGCACAGCGTCGATGGGCCAAGTGGCCTAACTCTAATGCTATCCTAATCCTGTGCTTACTTCCCCTCAGAATCGAGGTCTCCTCGGTCCCTGGTCTCACTGTGGCAGTCTTATTTTCTCCCTCTGAATCTCCCAGGGGTCTCCCTCTTAGACACTCCCTCCTTCTGTATCTCTCTCTCTTTTCCCACATCCACCCCCCACCCCTGTCCGTCCCTCTCCCGTCATCTCTATCTCTCTGTGCCTCCTATCTCTCTTTCTTCACCCCCTCACACTCTGCCTCCTTCTCCGTCCTCACTCTCGGAAGGTGTCACAGCCTCCCCCCACTCCGTTGAAGCGAACCCCCACAAGTTCCCCACGTCCCCGGGTGGTAGGAAGGGGCTCTGAGACTACTGGGTTTGGTCAATCAGGGGCGGCTGTGCTTCAAGTCCAGCAAATCGTTCAGCACACCCCTCCCCGAGGTCAGGTACGATGCATCCGAGAAATCTGTTCCTTAAACATTTCGACCTTGGTAAACACATCTCTCAATCCGGTTGTATCACACTCTCTCTCTCTCTTTCGAGATTCCTGGTAAATCTCCGGGTACGTTGGGACGAGGTACCAGTTCCAGGAAAACGCGTTCGCGATTCCAAAACAACAGCCGTGGGGCTCCTTCAGCAACTGCGGGCTGAGCCAACAGCAACCCAGGAACCACACACGCGAATGTTACACAGCGGCTGCAAACTGACTGCACGGATAGACCAAAACAGGCGGCGAGGAGCTGCCCACACAAACAGTTCCCTGAAATAACTCTGACAGCACTGCCTAATAACCACACAAAAACAGCACAGGGCCAAACATCATTCACTCGGCTCCTTTAGACGCCACTCAGGACTGAAGGAAATACTACTATCAAATAATGCCTTTCCCAAGCACTTAGCTTCTGTCCAGCAGCCACTGCACTGAACTCTCAGGAGATATATCGGAATCTGCTCCCTTCCAACATCTTGATACGGAATCAGTTAATTTAAACATTTGGCCTTTGGAAGAACACAGGATCCAAATAACGGGCGGGTTTGCAAACAACATGTTTCCCTGCATTGTGTGGACTAATTTCTGGTCGAAGTTTACGTTGGAACTGAAGGCATCTTTTATTCTGGGGTCTGCGAAATCGCAGAGTCCCCCACAAACAAACATTAAATACACACACAGCACCCACATTCTGACGCAGTCACAGAAATTGCACAAGAGTCATCGTAAGCTCTGGTTAGTCCGGTCCCTCCAATCTCAGAAGCTAGATTTCTACTGTCACTGATTACATGTGGCCGTCACTGACTGAGCCAGCATTTATTGCCCCTAACTGACTGTCCTTCAGAAGGCGATGGTGAGAGGCGTTATTACAAGGCCGCCTCTTGGGGATTGTAGGGCCACCCATAATATTGTTAGGGACGGTATTTCAGGATTTTGACCCAGCAACACTGAAGGAACAGCGATATATTTCCACGTCAGGATAGTGCGTGGCTTGGAGGGGAACTTGCAAGTGATAGTGCTCCCATGTGTCTACTGCCCTTGTCCTTCTAGATCGAAGTGGTCATGGGTTGGGAAGACACTGTCTAAGAATCTTTGGTGGATTTCTACAGCACATCTCGTAGATAGAACACACTGCTGCTACTGAGCGTCTCGTTGTTGAAGGTGAATTTAACCAATTCCCTTTCAAATTAAGTTATGGTCATCTCTACAGGCAGACTAAATGGCAGCCAAAGCTCTCTTCCAATTCTCAGAAAATCTGTGACAGCTACATGGAGCCAAAATGATAATTTAAGCACTCACCAATTAACAAACGGGTGCATGCCAAGAACCTACAAAGATAAAAGCACATTCAACATAGAAAAAAAAGTGAGCATTTCACCAGTTGGAGATTGCACGATCCAAGCAACTACTGACAGAAGAATTAGAGCAGAGAACAAGAGGTGAGTTCCTGGACACAGGTTCCTGAGGGTCTGGTGACAATGAAGCTGGGTTAGGGATTCAGGAAAGGAGCAGCCATTAAGTGACCAGTACCTCAGTACTGATTCAGAGCAGCACAACGTGAGGTGGGCTATTTCTGTTGGATCAATAAAGGATGACTCAAGACAAGCTCAGTGACTAAAGTAAAATCATCAGCAAACTGTTCTTTTATAGATTGGGTGCTCCAATCAAGTTAGAACTTTTGGCATCAAAACCAGGAGACTTTCCCAATGAAACCAGAATGTTTGATGATGAGACTCCAAGCTCCAGTGTCAGGAGACATTGAGCTCACATTGTAGGGAAGGCCAACTGCACAGCAACACGGAAGGCAGTCAAGTAACTGGGGTACCCACGCGTTATTATACCCTCCCCCCACCCCACCACAGATCCTGCAAGTCCTGTTTTATCCAGATCCAAGGGCAAGCTGCAAGGCTGACCCAACACCACATGAATAGAAAAGGCTTGGAGGGATAAAGTGGCGGGGGGGGGGGGGG
>JAHRHZ010000048.1:3621370-3637722 GCA_024137785.1 Ginglymostoma cirratum | reverse complement strand
AGTTTTCCTGCTCCTATGATGCTGCTTGACCTGCTGTGCTCATCCAGCCCCATGCTTGTTATCTCGGATTCTCCAGCATCTGCAGTACCTTTTATCTCTGATACAATCATGTTTCGATGCTGCTAGTAGCCCAGCTAAGAGAAGATGGTGAATCAGGACAAAAAGGTGTAGAATTTCTGAGAAGGTTCAGATAGGATGGCTTTAATATAAGTCTCCAGGACTGCCATATAAAAATACCAGGCTTAGATGAGACATTTTACATATTTTCCATTTATTAAATTTCACGCACTGAAATAATCCCTGTAATCGAATATTTTCCCAGCCTTATTATGTCCCATTGTAATGGCAACATGTCACACTGTGATTCTCAATCAGAGAAACTGTCTGAATCATTTTGCTATGCTCTTAATTTCACGAAACACTTAAAATATAAACAAGCTAGCAACAAGAACTAAGAATACATTTTTAATAGAACACTGGCTGTGGGGATATTATGTATATGAGATTTTGCACAGCGTGAAACTTTGAAACTCAAAGCACAAATTGGTTCTTACCCGTATTTTTAAAAAACATTCATTTGCAGGCTGGAGTCATTACTCACAAAGCCAGAATTTATTCCTCATTTATTTTTGGAACTGAGCAGTTTACATTATTGACAGACTAGAGAGAAACAGCTCGGCCAGGCCAGTTCTGAGCAAAAGTCATATATAACTAAATATGTTAACTCTTTCTCTCTGTAGTGCTGCTGACCTGCAGAGTTTCTCCAGCATTCTCTGTGTTTGTTTCAGATTTCCAGCATCCATAGTATTTTGCTTCTCTAAAGGACAGTGCTGAATCTGTTGGCTTTTATGACAATCTCACCACTTCCGAGCCACTTTCACTGAAAAAAAATCAACCTTTGGTTCCCAGACTTCTATTTTTCCAGGTTGAAGTCAAGTTTACAAATAGCTGTGGCTTCAAATGATCACTCCATCTTATCATGCTGGTAACATAATCACTATAGCTCAAACTGATCATTCAAAACCTTGAAGAAAAATCATTTTTATTTCTATTTGACACCCTCAATATATGTTTTAATGTCTTTTACATTGTGGACCACCGCACTGATCACAGTATTATTATTTGTTGTGCACTCAGTTCGACCTCACCACCATCTCTCCCAATCTAGACTACATATCTGACATCTATCATTGGATCAGTGGACATCATCTCCAGCTAAATATTGGGAATATCAAAGCCATTGAGAAGAATTTTCAACTCAATCACAATGAAACAATGGAACCTGCATTGAGTGGGGAACCCACTGCGATCTACAGTGGATGTTAGCAAACCTTTTTAACTGTGCAACAGCATTCACAATTCGCTTACGTTTCCTGATAAATCAGAGCAAGTGGGCTGGATCACATGTTCAATCTTCAAAAGGAAGGATTTTGAATTAAAAGGACCCTGGTACAGTAAAGGAAGACTGAACTGGATACTACGGGATACTGAGGCTGCAAGAACCAAAGTACTGGAGAGGCTTTTCCCTGAGACCCAGACTCCTACCTGCAGATGTGTTTTGTGATCTGAGAGATTACAATGAGGTAATTTTGCCAAGGATAGGAGGAAGAGGTTGGTCTCTCAAACTAAACAGCATGATTGGCAGGGCCGGGGAAAGTCAGGGTCCAGGTGTGTGTTTCCTCTAACTTTGAGGCAGTGTTCAGAGAGTGAAAAATCTCAAAGACAGCAAGTGAAAACATTTCTGGGTGTTAAACTCCACACTCTGACATGTGTAACATTCCACAATTTACTGTTCTCCAAGTGAACACACTTTGAAACTCCATTCATTCCTTATCCTGCAGGAACATTACCTCCCTGTCTGGACACTTAGACTCACACTTGTTTTACTGCTTTCTCATACCCAACCCTCAGTCACCATCCAACGTCCTTCAGTTGCACGTACAAGCCATCAGCAATGGTTTGAAATCTGTTTTCTCCCCTTGTGGCAAAGGGCTCAGGGACAAGCAGAGACCCAGAGTGTGGCTCTTCATCAGCCATTAATATTGCATGCTCCACAGGTCAGCAGAAGGCAGCAGACATCAGCAATGACTTACTGTGAGCCTCCTGAGGGGCTGGTGCTCAGATAAATGAGAGAGCTGATCCTCTGCCTGTAGAATTTCTCTGGGGTTTCACATCTTTGGAACTGGATCTCTGATCCATTCCCTCTGTTCTGTGCCATTCACATCACGTGGCTGTGAAGAAGGCGGTGGTGCTGGGTGTTGCTGTCCCTCCTATTCCTCATCACGTACAAAGTACAGTCGCATACATTGCTTCTATGTGATGAAAGCTTACAACAGTGAATTGTGGATTAAGGTGAGTGAAATACTAGCCTGAGCTGCAGGAGGTTGATAATCAGCTGTTGAACAGTGAAAGCACTCCAGGCAGTGAAATGCTATGAGCACCAGACTCTTTCCTAAACACAGCTGAAGCTCTCCATATTCAAAGCCTTCCCAGCCTGTCAGTTTCACTTAAGAATTGTTGTCTGCTTTGCATTTGCCTGGCTGATCCTGGCAAGCTTATCACAGCTTGAGAAAGGGGTGCAGTCACTGTTAAAGCCAGAATGATTGCGTAAATCAGAAATTAATTTCAAACGTGAATAATTTAATTACTTCCTTGATAATGCCAGTAAGGTTCTCTATTTGCCTGTAAACCCTCTTGGGTAAAATCCAAGAGAGGCAGGGATAATATCTGAATCCTGATCCAGCATCACTTTAATTAAAGTAATTTAACTTCTTGCACACACCCAAACCCACTCTTTCTTGCTCATTAGAAATCACTCCATATCTTCAATCCTTTTACAAACTCCGTTTCTTAACAATCAACTCCATTCCTCTCCTTGATAACTGTCTGAACTGAACCTTCATATTAGCACTGATTTTGACAAGTTTCTGACCACTAATCCACACTATATCCAATACTGCCTACTTCCACCTTTATAACATCAACTGACATTGAGCAGAGGTAGGGACATCTACTCCTAACCCTAACCTTATCACATACCTTTATTATCTCTTGAAATACCATTATGTAAATGCACTCTTGGTCAATATCCCATGTTCTAACCTAATGAAGTTGAAATCATCCAAAGTCCTGTTGCCTGTATCCTAACTTGTATAGTACCAAGTCCTATTCATACATCACACCTTTGCTCGCAGACTTACATTGACTCATGGTTAAAGGTAAAGATAGTTGCCATTGTCCTAACAGACTCTCGGGTTGCTCTCTTTTTTAAAGAGAGGTAACTAGTGATGGCTGAACCTGAGGGTCACCACGCCTCAGGCAAGGGGAGAGGTTGATAAGGAGAGTCCTTCATGGTAACCTCAACTAGTGAGGGAATTGAACCCATGCTGTGTGCAACATTCTGCATCACAAACCAGCCTCGGCCAACTCAGCTAACTGACCAAAGCAACATTTTAATGTTCAAATTCTCATTCTTGTTTTCCAATACTCTCCAACCCTAATGACATTCCATGATATCTGTGCATACCATGTTCTAGCCTCTTGAGCATCCACATTTAACCTCAACACTGTAGACTGTCATGCCTTCAGTCACCTCAGCTTAGGTTCTGAAATTATTTCCATGACTTGTCTCTCTACACCATTTTATTCCTTCAAGACCTTCTTTAAAACCTCTCTTTGACAAAACCCATGATCATCTGCCTTCATGTTTTCTTACACAACTTCTGTGTCAAATTTTCTTGGTAGCCCTTGATGAGCTTGGGACCTTTTATTGCATTACAGGTGCATATAAAGACAAATGCTGACAATATGCTCTCCTCCACATTGGAGAGATGAAATGCAGACTGGGTGACCGCTTTGCAGAATACCTACGTTCTGTCCATAAAAATGACCTGCCACTTCAACACACCACTGTGGGTTCCCCTGGCCAACATCTCTGACTTGGGGTCACTGCAATGCTCCAGCGAAGTTCAGCACAAGCGGGAAGAACAACATCTCATCTTCCACTTGGGGACCCTTCAGCCTTTAGGACTCAATATTGAGTTCAATAATTTTACAGCCTGAACACCATCTTCCACGTCTTTTACCCATGCCCATACCCCAGGCTCTGTTCAACTACCCAATGTCCCCATTATTGGGTTTACTTCTTCCCTGACATACTATCAACTATGCCTTTATCTGCTTAACTTTCTGTGGACTCTGTCTCTACCCATCTACTCACTCCTTTTCACACACCCACTCCGACCACCCCACCTTGCTGTTTTTGTTAAAGAAAAATTATTGTTGTTTTTTTTTTTGGCGCTTGCTGTCATTGTGACCAGCAGCCAAGATTTTACAGCAAAAACAGAAATTGCTGGAGACCCTCAGCAGGTCTGGCAGCATCTATGGAGAGAAAGTAGAGTTAATGTTTCGAGTCCAGTGACCTGTCATCAGAACACAAGCTAAGGTTTTACATTCTTCCCACAGAGGCAGATTCTCTCACCTACAGAATGGCATTGGTTATAGACATCACATTATATTATAGCACTTCCAAAGGCTATCAAGTGAGGCTCTGTTCAGAGCACTCTCAGCTGTGAATCAATAGGCTGTGGGTTCAAGACCCATTCCAGCAACGCTACTGTTAAGCCCAAGACCCAATTCACTTCCCTGAAGGGATGGACAAAGATTTGGTGACACAAGTGAATCGAAGGCAAGGGGAGTAATCCTACTGAATAATGATCCCTGAAACCTCATCCCTAAAATAACTCATTTCATCTCTATTTGTGGGATCTTACTGTGTGCAAACTGCTGTCTTCGCCACATTATAGCAATGACTATAAACAAAGATATTTTATTGGCTGTGAATTGTTTTGGGACTAACTGAGGACGTGAAAAATACTAAATAAATGCAAGCTATCCTATATTTATATCATACTTCCAATATAACACTCCCTTCACTCTGTTTGGCTGTAATTTTATATGGGTCTGTTATTTGTTAGCATGACGGCAACACATTACACTCCTGGCAGGATTCAAGGAGCTCAGGCTGGGCTGAAGCTCTTGTGCCTTCCAACATCCAGATCAAAGCAGCCGGCTTGACTGGCACCTCATCCACCACCAAGGCACAGTGACAGCAACATGTACCATCGACAAGATGTGTTGCAGGATTTTTCTTAAGGCTCCTTCGATTGCATCTTTCAATCCATAACCACTACCAACTAGAAAGACAGGGGCAGCAGATCCATGGGAATGCCACAACATGCAAGATCCCCTCCAAGCCACATGCCATCCTGACTTGGAAACATAGCAGTAGTGGAGGAATGGCGATGAGGCAATACTCTGAAACTCCCTCCCTAACAGCCCATAGGTTTATCCACAACCTGAGGACAGGAGTGGATCAAGAAGGTAGTTCACCACCATCTTCACAAGGACAATTAAGAATGGGTATTAATTGCTGACCCATATCCCAT
Source organism: Ginglymostoma cirratum (assembly GCA_024137785.1). Classification (NCBI taxonomy): domain Eukaryota; kingdom Metazoa; phylum Chordata; class Chondrichthyes; order Orectolobiformes; family Ginglymostomatidae; genus Ginglymostoma; species Ginglymostoma cirratum. The sequence goes on along the minus strand of JAHRHZ010000048.1, from coordinate 3,632,275 downwards.
GATTAAATAACAGCATTCAGCCCAGACACAAAAAGTTATCCCAATTTTTATGAGAAAATCTTTTAATGTGTCTTGAAGTGTTTCCTTTGTTAAATATCTTTTAAGATCCTTTACAGAAAATAATAAATTGGAACTAAACAAAGACAGATGAGTCAGCAATTTTGAGGTGTACACTACACAGAACCCTCATTCTGACGTTAAACACAAAACGCAGGGTTCTAAAGAAGGGTCACCAGACTCAACATGTTAACTCTGCTTTCTCTCCGCAGACGCTGCCAATTCTGCTGAGTTTTTCAGGCAGTTCCTGTTTTTGTTCCTCATTCGGATGTGCCATGATCTGAATTATCCTCAAAACTCAGCCTCTTTTTGTCCGGATGCTGACTTGTAGATTTACAATATTTTATGCTTTGGTTTGTGAAATCCTCACATGCTTTAGAGAGATTCTTCTGCATGAAAACAAACTTCTAATTCAAGAAACAAAGAAACATTTTCAGCACATGCTGTTTACAGGAAGTCACAGGGTACCTCGATAAAGGCTTATGGATGAATGATTGGTGTGATTTGCAGCTTGGGTGGTCTATTTTTAGAGGAAATATTTTCTGTTGGCAGAAAAGTATTAATTATTACTGGAAAGGCTCAGCAGGTCTGGCAGCATCTGTGGACAGAAATTAGAGTTAACGTTTTGGGTTCACTGACACTTCTTTAGAACAGTCAGGGGTCATTGAACCTGAAACATTAACTCTAATTTCTCTCCACAGATGCTGAAAGACCTGCTAAGCCTTTCCAGCAATTTCTACTTTTGTTTCTGATTTCCAGCATCCACATTTCTTTCCAGTTTTATTAACTATTACTGACTTAATCCATAAATATTTTGATCATAATGTAATGGTCCAAAGTCGTCATGATAGATAAACATGCATTTTGTAGCCGTTTTCATACCTTCAAAACATCCCAAATAATTTCGCAGCTACTAAATTACGATTTGAAATGATTGGAGTGAGGTCTATGGATTGGTAGGCAAATACAGAAGCTAATTTGTTCACTTCAAAGGTCTCACAAAAACAGAAAAGCGAGAAACAATATGATAATCTACCATTGGCGGTATTATTTAGGAGTTCAATTTTGACCAAGATCCCAGGGGAACTCCTGTTTAACTAATGGCACAGTGTCACCTACATCCACCTGAATAAGCTGATGGAGCTCAGTTTAATGGCACATTCAAAGTTGTTACCTCCAGCGGTGCAACATTGCCTCTGTACAGCACTGTGCTTAAACGTCAGCCTTGATTATGTTTAGAGTAGGACTTGCAGACCCGACAATCTGAGGCAGTGCTACCCACTGAGACAAGTCACGTTAAGTTAATGTACACGAGAGGATGTGGCAGTGGGCAACACACCGGTTAATACTGATATCACTGGTTTCTGCAGTCAGGCCAATATTTTTAAAATAGGAAACATATGAACTAAGTTTCCATCACTATCTGCTTATTATATTGTTAGCGTCTCTTTTAGACTCCCATTATGATCCAAACAAATTGTATTTCAACTTCCCTCTGAGTAACGAATGCTCAAAGGTATGCTTAAGAAAATAGACAATTTGTGTATGGCCTTGGTAGCAGGTTAAAAATATCAACAAAAATATGAAAAGACTAATTTGTGACGTGAGTAATAGGAAGTATCTGAGACAACCATGAATGTTGTGAAGTAAACTAACCACCACTGAATTGTAGTTTGAACAGTATATTGATTGCTGTTCAGTTTTTATCAGCCACTGATTTTGTTATAACTAAAATTTCAGTTAATAGTATTAACAGTACCTTTCAATAAGTATACATCACACAGCAGAACATGGGCACTGAGTGGCCTCTGATGATTATTTCCCTTAAAATCCCACATTTACCCAATATTAAGCAAGAAATGTTTGATATCAGGTTCATTTTCATTCAGTTACCATTTAAGGATGCAGAAAATAAATCAAATTTCAATGCTGTACATTTCTATGATTCTAAATGTGATCGGCAATGTGACCAGTTTTTGAGTTTATTTATTTGATGTGGGGCTGCTCCTCTCAAACAGCAGGTGGCAGCAGGTGGCAGCAGCAGTCAAGAGAAAATTGCTGGAAGGTACATGACTGGTGAAAGCTCTAAAAACGAACATTGCCTCAGTCTGTTTCAGAACATAGAACAGTACAGCACAGTACAGGCCCTTCGGCCCACAATGTTGTGCCAACCTATTATCCTACTAAGATCAAACTACCCTGTATACCCTACATTATACTATCATTACTACATTGAAAGCAGGGACATAAATCCGCAGGGAACTAACTTGACAGTTGCTTATCTATTTACCTTTTTTTGTCTAATTTTGAGGGGTCTGGATAGGAGGGAGAAAGTGTTCCCATTGGTGGAAGGATCAAGAATGGGAGGGAGGGAAGGAAGTAATAGTGACATGGGGAGAACTTTTCCCGCAGGGAGTGTTTAGGATTTGGAATATGCTGGCTGAGAGTGTGGTGAAGGCAGACTTAATCCAGACATTCAGGAGGGAATTGGACGATTATCCGCAAAGGAAGAAAGTGAAGAGTTACAGGAGAAGGTGTGAAAACAACAAACACTGAATGAACTGTTGATTTGACGAGCCAGCACAGACATAATGGGCTGAATGGCCTCCTTCTACGCCATGATGATTTGTGACTCTGGGGAATGAAGGGATGATGGTAAAGCTTTCTCAAAATTCAGTCTGGGTAACACATCTCTCTCACAGCAACACTGCTGTAGCACCTTTATTAACATCCATCCCTTTCCCCTTCCTTGAGGAGATTAACTTCTACTACAGTTCCAGGTGAAACTCCAGCACCTTGCCAAAATGACCAATCTGTCAGATCTCCAGAGCAGGAGTTTGCTGGAAATATGAAGATGAAGGCCACCATTATCAAACCCAATCTTGCCCTCAGCCAGCATCCAAACATTCATGTGGGCTCACTGAACAGCAACGAGGAACTGAAGCCACATCTGAGATTTCTTCACACAGAATCCCTACAGTGTGGAAACAGGCCCTTCGGCCCAACAAGTCCACACCGAACCTCAGAGCATCCCACCCAGACCCACCCCCCCCCAACAACCCACCTAACCTACACTGCGCTGAACACTATGGGCAATTTAGCATGGCCAATCCACCTAACCTGCACATCTTTGGACTGTGGGAGGAAACCAGAGCACCCGGAGGAAACCCACGCAGACACGGGGAGAATGTGCAAACTCCACACAGACAGACGCCCGAGGGTGGAATCAAACCCGGGTTCCTGGTGCTGTGAGGCAGCAGTGCTAACCACTGAGCCACCGTGCTGCCCATAGATCATATTTCTCCATTCTTCTCCATAGATCAATGGGAGTCCACTGTAGCTGACCTGAGCTGGGGTTACTGAACACCAATGGGGAAAAGCGCCTCGCCCTTTATAGGGCGAGGTGACTTTACAATCACCTGCCGTTATGCCCAAACTTACAATTAATTGTTCTCACTTACATACTGAGCCTGTCTGATGTCTCCTGCTCCAGTATCATAGGAGCTGGGGCTTTCTCAATGCTTTACGCTGATGTCTTGCTGTCGTTTGTTCCTTGCTAGTCCAATCAGGGTTGCAAACCTTTCAGGGAGGACACACAGGTCACCCTGCTTCATAATTGAAAGCTTACCTTCTTACCAAAGGCAATTAGTGGAATGGAGACCAAGGCTGGGCCCAAGAGCAGACTGTGCATCTGCTGTTCTTGCTAGAATGTGGGACGTAGACCTCCCAATAGGGATTCAAGTATCAAGCCCACTGCTCATTTCTTTCTTGGGATTTAAGAGGTTGGCATTTATAATTTGTTTGAAAGAACTGAGTGGTCGGAATAAGGGTCCAGACCTGAAACGTCAGCTTTCCTGCCCCTCTGATGCTGCCTGGTTGGCTGTGTTCATCCAGCTCTACACCTCGTTATCTCAGACTCCAGCATCGGCAGTTCCTACTACCTCAGATATTGCCAGGTCATTTCTAAGGTTAACTATGTTAGTGTAGGATTGAAGGTGCTGTTATTAATAGCTTACTCATTGCACAGGATCTCCCATACAACATGGAAAATCCTTGAGCTTTAACGCTGTGGATTGGCGTGAGGAAAGGGAGCAGGGAATCTCCTTTGTTGACCTCATTGGAGGCATCCCCCTAGCAAAGTTCTTGAACCCCCTTTACCCTGTCCCCCCCCCCCACCAATGGCAGTTCATGGGGCTGCGTTTAGGGGTGCTCTGGGGATCATGACACTTTGTAAAATCCAGCCCTAACCTACTCTTGCAAATACTTATAATATTTCAAACACAAGGAGGACTTTTGGTCCCCTCATGTGACAGGTACATTGAAGTCCTGAAGGTCCAAAGAAGGACAAAGAAATTGCATGTCTCAGAATTGTGGAATTGTCAAGATAGACAGGGAATTGGGATTTTGTTCATTGCAGGAAGGTAGACATTGAGTAATGAAGGGAATAGATTAATATATTTGGATTAGATGGATAAAGCATAGTAGAGAGGGGTTATCTGGAGCACAAACATAAAATACAAAGAGCAGTGATATATCTGCTAGTATTCCTGTTTAGGATGTAAATGATCCTATGGCATTCGATGAAGGGCAAGGAAGTTCTTCCCCAAGTGGGGTACCTCACAGTGCCAGGGACCTGGTTCAATTCCACCCTCAGGCAGCTGTCTGTGTGGAGTGTCCACATTCTTCCCATGTCTGTGTGGGTTTCCTCCAGGTGTTCCAGTTTCCTCCCACAGTCCAAAGGTATGCAAACTAGGTAGATTAGCCATGGGAAATGCAGCATTACAGGGATAGGGCAGGTGGTTGAGTCTGGGTGGGATGCTCTTTGGAGGGTCAGTGTAAATCGTTGGACTGAATGGCCTACTTCCGCACTGTAGGGATTCTCTGGTTCTGGAGAAAGTTATCCATTTAACAACACGATAAAAACAAAACTGATCTGCTCATCATCACATTCTTCTTTGTAGGATCTTGCTGTGCACAAATTGGCCTCCTTTGTAACAAAGAAACAACACAAAAAGTGTGTTTCATTGGCTGAATGTGCTTTGTGACAGGCTGTGGTGGTGGAAGGTACTAGGAAAATGCAAGCTTTTCTGGATCTCTGGAACAGCTTGCTTAGCATGGATCCAGTGACATTTGTATCTGGGCAGGACAATGATTGAGGAAGTTGAACAGGATATGATGGACCAGTTTGGTGATCTCCTATTTCCTTATTTAAAGGGAGATGGAATACAAAGTGGAGTGAGTAATACATTACCTGTACAGAACAACGATCAGATACCACTTGAATACTGAGTTTAGCGATGGGCATTATAGCTCTGGAATAATAAATTGGCCCTGGCAAGTTTCCAGTACAGATTCTCTACAGCAAAATCAGCTTTTAAAAAGGCTGAAATTGTGTAGGCAGGTTGCTTAATCTTGGTTTGTATTCCAGTGAATTAGTTAATTGAGGTTTAAAATTACAAAATAATTTGATATAGAAACTATCTATACCCGGTTTCCTCTGGTGGGAGTCCAAAGTAAGGAGAGATAATCAAAGTTAAATTTCAAGCCATTTTGGAATGGTATTTGGAAACAATTTTACTTTCCAGACAAAATCTGAAAATTGATCCCCATATAAGACATCAGAGGCTGGGTAAATTGAAGCTTTCAGGATGGGATCAATAGATTTTGTTTGTAGGGAAAGGGTATCAAAGGTACAGATAAACTGTAAGTTAGTATAATTGAGGTAAGGTTCACCACAATCAACCTGTGGTACAAGAGGCTTAAGAGGCTGAATGGCCTATTCTTGTTTCAATGCTAGAAGCATTATGCTCAATGTACTATGGTCTCAGAGCTTCAGGGTGTAACAGGTTACAGTGCAGGCTTTAGTTTAGTCTAACGTACCACTTTGGTGCTGCCTTATTGATCTTTTCACTCCTCATGCTATAATTTTACGACGTGGCTACTGTCCACAAAAGCTTACAACCTCGACCTTGCTAGGAATCATGCTGCCTTAATTAAACCCTGGCAATAATGCTGGCAGAGAATGAACTCATTACATCAATGTTGGGAACATGTTTGTGCATGCTCAGTTCCCCAAAAACAAAATTAAAATAACTAACTAAAAATGCAGAAGCTGTGGAAAATGTCTTCAAAAAGGTTACATTCACCAGAATCACAGATGTGTGATAGAACACATTCTATGTATAGCACTTACTGGAAGGGCCATTCCAGCCACAAGAAACAGCATAGCAATGCAGAGAATCACTAAGTTACAATCCAGTTATTTACTGGATAAATGAGATCCAGTGCAAAGTACTTCAGAAAAAGGATTATTGAGTGAGAAAGACAAACATAGCACATCCTTATTTTTTTTGGAGAGTTGCATAATTGGAATGTTAGAGACAGCACAGTCTGTATTTATTAGTGTTAGATCATTATTAACTTGAATAGCCCAGATGACCAATGTTAACTCAACATGCAAGGCAGAGTGCAGTGTAAATATATGTGGTTAAATCAAATGTAGAGTGAACAAGTTTGACGTAGTGTGCATAAGGAGACTCTCAGTGTGACTGTTGTGCAGCAGATTTAGACGTATTATGGAAATCATGCCAATTGTAAATCAATGATCTATAAATTTGTTAATGCACTCACTCATTCAGATACTATCTATTCATTCTGTTTATTACTAAACACAATCCCCTCAGGATCTTGTATGTCTCAACAAGATCATCGCTAATCCTTCTAAACGCCAATGGATACAAGTCCAGTTTTTCATCACAAATGGATCAGGAGATCTGAAATGTTTGTTATAACACAATAGAAAAACATTCATTTCTGTTGCACCTTTTGCAAATGTATGACATTGCGAGGCACTTCACAGCCACTTCAATATTTGTGAAGTGTAATTGTTGTTATAATGTAGGAAATGGAGCAGCTAATGTGAGCACAGATAGATCCAAAAATGTTTTACTAACATTGGTTGATAAATATTGGCCATGACACTGGGGCAACTGTTTCTTCAAGTAGTGTGGTCTAAACTGTGGGATGCTTTTAAATGTGTTATCATATTATTTATTGTAAGTTTGGGTTTATGGGTTTTGAACTAGTAACCAGTGGGTTTTCGGTGTGTCTGAAGTTGATAACAAAGTAAGTATTTCTGTAACCATGGTGATTTGTTTTGAAACTGTTTTTGATGCCTAGCTTTAGAATTTTTTTTGCGTACATTGGCAGGGTTTTACCACTAAACAAATTTCAACTTAGAAGGTCAGGAGAGTTTTTTTTAAGCTTTAGGGAAACACCCACAGCTTAGAGAGAGAGTGCGTCTTTTAGTTTTGCTTTGAATTTGGAACAGTCCTGAGAAGTGCTTGGAAACAGACCCATTCTCCTGAGAACAGTGAAGAGTTGACATTAATCCCAGACCAAAAGTGTTGGGATAAACCCTGAAGAGGTTACTTAAAGCTGACTAAACTGACATTCAGGTGTATGATAGCTCCAGGTAACAGCTATCTGCAATTCCAATCTTAAAATTGAAGTAATAAGTGATTTAAAACCTACCGAGGTTATTAGATACAGGGACTCTGGTGTGAGGATTGAGAGTTGTGTTTTAGGTATTATATGTAAGCTGTTTTGTTTCTTTTAAATTTATAAAGGAAAATTTGTGGTTAATGGGAGTGTACTGTTAATGTGTGGTTAAAAATCTTTACTTTTGTATTATAAGTAGATAGTTTGGTTTATTCTATTTTATCTTCATTTCTTTCGTAGTAAACTTCCAATACATTATTAAAGCAAAATCTGCTGTATTGCATGCTTATGTTTCAGTGAGATAACACTTTGTTAAAACCAAAGCAAATCAAAATATTTTTGTATCAAGCCAGGTTCCTGTCTGGCACCTAACTTATTGGGGCATAGCATCAGTTTTGTTAATAACAGTAGTGCCCTGGAAACATTTACAAACAAATGGAGCCATGATTTAACATCTCACCTCCAACAGTATAACCCTCCCTTAGAATCACATTTAAGTGTTACCCTTGGTTATTTGGTCAGGTCCCTAGAGTCAAGTAGTTGCAGATGCTACAAAGATAGGTGGAGGGACAGTTGGATTTGAGGAAGTGAGGCGGCTACAGAAGGACTTGGACAGGCTAGGAGAGCCGGCAAAGAAGTGGCAGATGGAATACAATGTGGGAAAGTGTGAGGTCATGCATTTTAGTACGAATAGAGGTGTGGCCTATTTTCTAAATTGGCAAAGGCTTTGGAAATCTGAAGCACAAAGGACTTAGCAGTCCTAGATCAGGATTCTCTTATGGTTAATTTGTGGGTTCAGTTGGCAGTTAGGAAGGAAACTACAAGGTTAGCAATCACTTCAAGAGGGCTCGAATAGAAGAACAAGGATCTACTGCTGACATTGTATTGGGCACTGGTCAGACCACGTTTGCAATAATGTGAGCAGTTTTGGGCCCTGTATCCAAGGAAAGATGTACTGGCCTTGGAGGGGGTTCAGAGGAGGTTCACAAGAATGATCCCAGGGCATGAAGAGCTTGTCATATGAAGAAAGTTTGAGGACTCTGGCCCTGTGCTCGATGGAGTTTAGAAAATTGAAGGAAGATCCTTTTGAAACTTAGAATACCGAGAGGCTTGGATAGTATGGACATGGAAATGATGTTTTCATTTGTAGGAGAAACTAGGACCTGAAGCCAAAGCCTCAGAGTGAAGGGACGACCCTTTACAGCTGAGATGAGGATGAATTTCTTCAGTCAGAAGGTGGTGAATCGGTGGTATTCAATGCTCCAGAAGGCTGGATAGGTCAAGTCATTGAGTATATTTAAGGAAGAGATAATAATTCTTGATTAGTAAAGGGATCAAGGGTTACAGGAGAAAGCAGGAGAATGGAGGTGAGAAACATATCAGCTGTGATTGAATGATGGAGCAGATTTGACGGGCCAAAGGGCCTGATTCTGCTCCTGTATCTTACGATCTTATTCTTATTTACATATTATTTAATAATGTGCAATTCTATTGATTCATATAAAAATTAGATGAAATACCTAAATGATATTATTGATAAATTAGAATTCATTCTGATGCCTCAGTGGTGTTTATCAGTCGGTCAAAATGAACCTATTTTAAAGTAGTTCACTTTAGGATTTAAATCACATCATTAGATCCAAAAAACAGCGTGCAATTCCTCAGAGAACATCCGTTTCACATTTTAAAACAAAAAGAATCATAAACTTTACTTTGGAAAAAAGAGAACAATCCAACTGCTGTGGATCTGCAAAAGCTCAGATAATGCTGGAGAAACATAAAGGGTCATTCAGGAGACAGACAGTTTAATAAACAGCACTAGAGGACAATTGCTCAAATTCCTTCCCGGGATGTGAATGTTCCTGGCAAGACTGTATTTTCTGCCCACCCATATTTGTCCTAGCATGTGCTGATAACCACCCTGATATGCTCTAATGTAGCAATTTCGACATAACAGTGTGTCCCACAGTCACTTCAGTGGGTAGTTAACAGCTGGCTGCATTGCTGTCTATAAACTATAGTTTGTTCAATCACATAATTTGTGGCGATAATGAATATGAATTTAAATCACGAAGGAAATGTCTCTAGTGACATTTTATTCCAATTGTTTGTTTCAAAAAGTCAACCTTTTCAGCATGTGGAATTAGCAGATTAGCCTGCAAATCCAACAATTTTAGATCTTGTTTCATTTTTACTTCTTTTTGGCAGCGTCCTAGACTTTGAGATGATCCAAACTCAATAGTTTCCAATCTGGACACATTTAGGGAGAGATACCAATTATGTCCATGTATGTAGTACACTCAACAAATCTACACAGAATGAAAGTTATATTATAATTAAACACATATTATACTTATGGATTTTACCTGTGGTTCCAAAAACCATTTGTTCCTTGTTAACCATTAGTTTCTTCACAATGGAGAATGATTTTGCTTGATGTATATCCAGCAACAAGTTCAATTTTTTCAGCCAGACTAAGACTTCATAAAGTAACTGTGGCTTTATCTTAACCTTAATGAGATTGAGTGGATTAATTTTGGTGAGCTGGTAATTCAGCTTCTGATCACAGGTTGGAAGCTGGAAGAAATCGCAGGATAAATTTTTCCCTGAAGCTTTTTTCAGTACATGATTGGTTACTTCAACAAGAGCATTGCAAGGCAGTAACATCTCTTTCATTTCCTTCATTTTCTGGTAGATAGTCAGCAAGCTGCTCTCTCGCTCTTTTTGCAACGTCGTACTCCGTGCAGATCGTTTATAAAGTGGGTAAGTGTCAGATGAGTTAGCCACGCCATCATGGGGCTCAGGGGCCATATTCAAAGGAGAAATTTCAATACTTTGGTCAAAGCCTATGGGCAAATAACAGTCAGAATCTTTTAACAAAATAAAGAGATTGAAACACTGGTTCACTAATAAACATCTGTTTCCAATTGCTGTATTGTAAAGAGCAAGAAAAGAACTCCATTTTCATTTGCTCCCCTCCCTCTTTCCCTCATGTACTGTTGCACATGATTTAATGATTACAATGTTTCATTAGCGACACAGGTGACTTGGTGGAGGTTTATTCAAAGCAAAAAGGCATGCATTTATATAGCACATTTTATGAAATTATGACCTCTTTGAAGTGCCTGTAGGCAGGCTATATTTTGTGAACTGTAGTCACTGAGGTTGTAGACTTGCTCGCCGAGCTGGTGTGTTTGGTTGCAGACATTTTGTCACCCTGCTTGGTAACATAGTCAGTGCGCCTCCGGTGAAACACTGGAGTTCTGTCCCACTTGTTATTTATGTGCCTCGGTTTGCTGGGGTGGTTGGCGTTACTCCCGGTTCGGTTTTGTGATCCCAACCACCCCC
>JAHRHZ010000048.1:3574863-3620970 GCA_024137785.1 Ginglymostoma cirratum | reverse complement strand
TCTAGAGAATGTTTATTCTCTTCTTCAAAATATACTTTATGTTTTATTTCATGATCACTCGATAGCAGGGTGAACATCTCATTTGAAAGATGGCATCCTCCACTGTGCAGCACCACACTGGAGAGCATGTACTAACCTAGATTTTCAAGGCCTTATAGTGGGACTTGAACCAGCAACCTTCTTAAAGTCACATCTACTACTACTGAATCACAGTATTGAGCAAGATTGTAGAGGTGCAGAATAAGAACATTCACTAGAAAGGAAAATATTGCTCGTAAAATTAGAATTGCCACGGACAAATAAAGTAGGTAGCTCATGTAAAATAGACAATCCATTATAGGAAGCTCTCCTTTTTTTAGACCATCACCTGCATATTGACTAATCTCTCCTCTTGTTGCAAAATTCTTTAATGTTTTATTAGGAGGCTATTTTGAAGATTTTTGTCCTCAGACCTCTTAGCTTTCCTCAAGAGGACAGCACAATCCTAAAAGTTAAGGAAGGTATTTAAGAATGAAATAAAGAAGGGCATCACTGCCCAAAAACAGCAAAAATTTGGGACTCTCTCCCCCACAGCGGATAGTGCATGCTGTGGGACAGTTGAAGCTCTTCATATTGTGATCAATTGATTTTTGTTAGGAACCAAAAGATGTGGAGCAAAAGTGAATACATAGGACTGATATACATATCAGATATTATTCATGACAAAACAGGTTTAAAGGCCTTAATGGCTGACTCCTGCTGTCTCACATTTCTTAACAAGGCGCACACATTTTCTTTTAATTTTGTCTTCCATTATTATTTTTTTCTTACAGGCAGTTGGTACAAAAAAGTTAATTGCTTTCTAACCTCTATTTGCCCTTGGCAATGCTTAAAATGACTAGCAATGTCCTCCTTTCTGATGAATATACTTTTTTCCTGTACTGCTGCAATCACATTAAAAACATTGTGCTACAGTTCTGTGTGCCAATTTCTCCATCCACCTCCCTCTGATAGCTCCTAATCTAATGAAAAAACATTTCAAGAATTCTTTCTTGTACTCCCTCTCTGTCCAAATTGATAAAGAACCCTGTATTGAAGTTGCAACACTCATTCAAATACCTCGACAGCAGCCGTGACGGTTCTGACCATGTTTTGCATTGTGTAACATTACAATGAGCTCCTTGCCATATCTCCCTAATTTTTCTCTTACTGAATAAGTTGGCATCTAATTAACAGGCAATACTTACTCCCACCCGCACACGACATACTGCAAGCCTGAACAGCAACTATTCATTTGATAGGTTGCAGGGGTGTTGCAAAGTCTATTGGTGATGCTGAGGCGGGTACGCAGTCCATAAGCTCCAGAATCATCCTATAATTGGCACACCCTCCATTTATACAGAGCCCTCAATAACGATCTAGAGATATGAAATATACAAATCCCAATACAACCCCTGGAGAAGTTCAGATCGTAAAATAAATCTGGACTTAAAAAAAAAAAGCTTTTATTGCCAATCCCTACTGGCCCTGCAGAAGGTGGCGGTGAGCAACCTCTTGAACCCTGTTAGCCAAGTGCTGTGGGTATACTCACAATGCTGTCGGGGAGGGAATTCCAGATTTAGATCCAGCGACAGTGGAAGACCAGTGACATATTTCTAAGTCAGGATGGCATGGGCTTGAAAGGGAACTTGCAGGTGGTGGTATTCCCATACATCTATTGCTCTTGTGCTTCTATATGGTAGAGGTTACACTGTGTAATTTACTGGGAACTATTATAGAGTCATACAGCATGGAAACAGACCCTGTGGTCCAACTCATCCATTCCAACCAAAAAACCAAAATTAATCTAGTCCCATTTGCCAGCATTTGGCCCATATCTCTCCAAACCCTTCCTATTCATGTACCCATCCAGATGCCTTTTAAATGTTACAACTGTACCAGCCTCCACCACTTCCTCTGGTAGCTCAGTCAATGCACACACCACCCTCTGCGCGAAAAAGTTGCTCCTTTGGTCCCTTTTAAATCTTTCCCACCTCACCTTAAACCTATGTCCTCTAGTTTTGGATTTCCCCATCCTGGGGAAAAGGCCTCGATTATTCACCCTATCCATGCCCGTCAGGATTTCATAAACCTCCATCCTTTTGCCTCCAATGCTCCAAAGACAACAGCCCCAACCTATTCAGCCTCTCCCTTTAGCTCAAACTCTCCAACCCCTGGCAACATCCTTGTAAATCTTTTCTGAACCCTTTCAAGTTTCACAACATCTTTCCTATAGCAGGGAGACCAGAATTGAATGCAATATTCCAGAAGTGGCCTACCAATGTTCTGTACAGCCTCAACATGACCTCCCAACTCCTAATACTCCATGCACTGACCAACAAAGGCAAGGATACCAAATGCCTTCTTCACCACCCTGTCTACCTGCGACTCCATTTTCAAGGAACTATGAACCTGCACTCTAAGGTCTCTTTGTTTGACAACACTCCTCAGGACCTTACTATTAAGTCTATACGTCCTGTCTTGATTTGCTTTTCCAAAATGCAGCACCTCACATTTATCTAGATTAAACTCCATCTGCCACTCCTCAGCCCGTTGGCCCATCTGATCAAGATCTCATTGTATTCTGAGGTAACCTTCTTCGCTATCCACCAGTTTTGGTGTCATCTGGAAACTTACTAACCATACCTCCTATGTTCACATCCAAATCATTTATATAAATGATTGTTATATTGTATATAAATATTGATAGATATTTCAGTTCAGAAGGGGTAGAAGTTCAAAAAAACTCTGAATATACCATTTATCAATTGTGAAGAAAAACTGAATAACCAGCCCTCAAAATGGACATTTATTGTATGAAAAGCAAAGATTGTACAAACCTTGCAAAGAAACTGACAGGAAAATTTTCCAGAATGAGAAGTATGAAATTTTGCTGAGACAATTGGCCTGGGAATTTCCTCAACTACCTCATTTATAGGGTTCCTGTTGTAGTAACAGCCTGATCATAGGAGAGCAGGTGCTGCTCCCAAGGAAGTTCTGTACCATTAACAACTCAGCTAACGCCAGAGGGATAGCCCTGCCTACTAGCCATGCATATCTGGACACTGGTGGGGACAGAAACCCATTTCTCAGTCAAAACAAAATAAGAGTTGATGCCAAGAGAAAGAGTTCAAAGTGTAAAACATACAACTGCTCTGAAATATGAAATGACAATGGAACGGAAGACAAAAATAGCTGCCATTTACAAATATACGCAAATGACTGTCTTCCACAAAGCTGCTGATGCAACTCAGTCACTCCAGACTCATACAACTGTGTAAAATGGACTGAACTAAAATCCAGCTGTCGGCCCTGGGCCATTTGTCCCCTTGATCTAATTTCATGTGAAAATGCATATTTTACTTCAAGAGGTTATGCAAATAAAATGTTTAGCTGTCTGCACGAGAGAATTCTACTTCCTCATAAAATATTTATAATCATAGAATCCTTACTTTATGGAAGCAGGTCATTCAACTCATTGAGTCCAACCCTCCGAAGAGCATCCCATCAGACACACCCCCTACCTTATCCCAGTAATCCCACATTTCCCATGGCTAATCCACCTAGCCTGCTCATCTCTGGACATTATGGGCAATTCAGCATGGCTATTTTCAGGAATTATTTCATCCATCCTATCACATCTGTACTAGTGTTCTGAAAGCTATTCCCACTCTTGCACCATGTAATTCTTTCCTTCTAAGTTATTACATAATTCCCTTTTGAAAGTTATTATTGAAATCTGCTTTAATCATTCCTTCAGGCTATGGATTCCTGATCACGCACCAATTCTCTGTGTAAAAATAATTCCAAAAAACAATTTCCCACTGTTTTACTTGCCAATATTGTTATATACATGTCCCCTGGTTACAAACCACCCGCACCAGGGGAAACTGGTTATGGTCACTTATCCTGTCGAATCCTGAGATACATCGGATTCTGCGTCCATGGAACCAGTAAAAGGAACTACCCAAATTGAAAGAAGACCATACAGACTGAACGATGCCCTAACGTTAATGTTATCTGTAGATAGGCAAACACATAACAGCCAAACCACAACCATACAAAAAAACTGAAAGAACAACAGATACTGGAAATCAAACAAAAACAAATTGCTGGAAAAACTCAACAGGGCTGACAGCATCTGTGGAGAGAAATCAGAGTTCATGTTTTGGGTCCAGTGACTCTTCAGAACTGATGGTAGCTAGGAAAAGGTTGATATTTTTGCAGAAGATGTGGTGGGGTGAGGAGAGAGAATAAACAATAGGTGGAGATAGAGGTCAAAGAGCGAGAAAAACAGGCAAAGGAGTGGTTAAAGGTCTGTTTGGGAGAATAGCTGCTAATGGGAGTAGCTGATAATGGGTTGTGTGTGGTAGCAGCCCACTTGATGCCAAGGCCTGGTGTGTGGGGGTTTGGGTAAGGACATGGCCTCTTGCCCTAAAGTTGCTGAACTCAATATTAAGTCCCAAAGGCTGCACAGTTCCCAAGGAGAAAACGAATGCTGTTCTTCCAGCTTGTGCTAAGCTGCACTGGGGCACTGCAGCAAGCCCGAGACAGAGATATTGGTCAGGGAGCAGGATGGTGTGTTAAAGTGGCAGGCAACTGGAAACTCCCATGGTCATTTTTACAGGCAGAATGTAGGTGTTCTGCAAAGTGATCACCCAACCTGCACTTCGTTTCCCCATTATAGAAGAGACTTCATTGTGAGCAGCAAGTAAAATAAACTAGATTGAGTGAACTGCGAGTACATCACTGCTTCACCTGGAAGGTGTGTTTGGGGTCTTGGATAGTGAGGAGGGCATAGGTAAATGGGCAGGTGTTATACTTTCTGCGATTGCATGGGAAGGTGCCATGAGGTTGTGGGAGGATGTTGGGAATGAAGGAAGAGTGGACCAGGGGGTCCCAAGGGACAGGAGGGGAATATGTAAATCTGGTGGTGATATTCTGCCGGACTGGTGGAAATGGTGATTAGTGATCCTCTGGATATGGATGCTGGTCCAATAATAGGTGAGGACAAAGGGGACCCTATCACTGTTGTGAAAGGGGAGAGAAGAGGACTGAATTCTGGGATAACAAGGTGTAGAGCTGTGAGAACACAGCAGGCCAAGCAGCATCATAGGAGCAGGAAATCTTGACGTTTCCGGCCTAGACCCTTCATCAGAAATGAATTCTAGGAAATGGATTGGGCTCGACTGAAGGCCCTGCCAACGATGGTGCTGGAGAATCCTTGGGTGAGGAAGGTGGAGGACATTTTGAAGGCTCCCTCGTCAAAGTTAGCATCATCAGAACAAGTGCAGCAGAGACAGAGGAGTTGGGAGAATAGAATAGAGTCTTTACAGGAAGGAAGGTGAGAGGATGTACAGTCAAGGTTACTGTAGGAGTTGGTGTATACTGGTGGCCAGCTTATCCCCAGAAATGGAAACAGCAATGTCAAGAAAGGGAAGGAAGGAATCAGAGATGGACCAGGTGAAGGTGAGAGCAAGGCGGAAATTGGAAACCATACAGAGAAACTTTTCCAATTCTGTACAAGAGAGGGGAGCCGCACCAATGATTTTATCGACACACTGGAGAATGACTGGAACAAGGAATATTCCATGTACCCCACAAAAAGACAGGTATAGCTGGGGCCCATGCAGGTACCCATGACCACACCTTTAACCTGGAGAAAGGAGGAGTTGAAGGAGAAGTTGTTCAGAGTGAGAATGAGCTCAGCCAAGTGGAGGAGTGTGGAGGAGGATGGGGATAATTTAGGCCTTTGGCCTTCCAGAAGGAAACGGACAGCCCTAAGACCATCTGGTGGGGGCTGGATGTGTAAAGGGATTGCAAGTCCATGGTAAAGAGGTGGTGGCTACAGCCTTCAAACTGGAAAATCTGAAACTGGCATAAAGTGCCGAAGGAATCACGGATGTAAGTGGGCAGGGACAGGGCAATGGGAGGAAAGTTGAGGTAGGAAGAGATGAGTTCTGTGGGGCAGGAGCAGGCAGAAACAATGGTATGCCTGGCCAGTCCGATTTGTGGATTTTGGGAAGAAGGCAGAAGTGGGCTGTGAGGCGAGACATGAGTTTGGAGGCTGTTCAGTGGAGGAGTGGGGTGATCACCAGATAAAATGAGTTTAGTGACTATGGTAGACACATGGCATTCCATGGTCAGGTCATGATATGGGGGAGATAGCAGGAGGTGTCTATTACAATTATGCTGTCTGAGGACTGGAGGTAAGTAGAAAGGAAAGAAAGAAATATGAAAAGAGAAAAAAAAAAAGAAACACAGAGCAGAGGGGTTCCAGCTCAGGAGCCCTACTGCACTGCCATTTTGTTTGCACTCAGTTTTTGAAATGTGGAGGTCAGTATGCCAGACAATATCAATAACCTTTGTCAGCAGGCTTAAATACAAAGTTAGGATTGGATCTGCAAAAAGCCAAGCCACAACGATGTTTCATCCCTGAAGCAGAGAGATAGAAGGATATTATTAAGTTAGAGAGGGTTCAGAAGAGATTTACCAGGATGTTGGCAGGTATGAAAGGTTTGAGTTATAAAGAGTGGCTGGATAGGCTGGGACATTTTTCACTGGAGCGTAGGATGTTGAGCGGTGACTTTATTGAAGTTTATAAAATCTTGAGGGGTATAGATAAGGTAAATGGCAGGTGTCTTTTCCCGGTGGTGGGGGATTTCAAGACAGGGGGCATATTTTTAAGGTGAAAGGAGAAAGATTTAAAAAACATGAGGGGCAAATTTGTTTTACACAGAGGGTTGTTCATGTGTGGAATGAACTTCTAGACGAAGTGGTGGATACAGGTACAGTTACAATGTTTAAAAGGCACTTTGATAAGTACATTAATAGGAAAGGTTTGGAGGGATATGGGCCAGGACCAGGCAGGTGGGACTAGTTTAGTTTGGGATTTATGGTCTACATGGACTGGTTGGACCAAAGCATCTTATTCTGTGCTGTATGATTCTATAGGGATGGGAAGTGGAGAAGACAGTCAGCAGGAAGGGCTGAAAATTACATGATTAACAGAGGGAAAAGCAAATGAGGGGAAATAGTGTGAAGTGACAGACAGGAGATCAAAGTTCTCACCTTGAGCTGTGGGGCAAGGGATTAAAGCTGACAGTATAAACCACAAAGTCTGTTAAGGAGATGATTACAAATATTTTGTTTAGTTTTTGAGAGCAGTTTGCAGTAAGCTAATAAGAGTCTATCAATGTGAAGAACACAAGTCTTCAAGCTGCACTGGACTACACCACTTTCAACATTAAAGAAATTGGGCTTCCTAAATGATCGGCTCCTGGAACCCTTTCAGAAACATGTACATGAGCGGCAACTGTTTACGAACTCATCTAAACAGGGATGTACAATGATGAATGTGGTATGGGGAATCTATGGGATTATTTTCGATTCTAGTGAGGGAATGCTTTAAAATCAAACATTTTGTAGAGAGGGAGTGTAAAAGCAGAGACACTTTAAAATTCCCAGACATCAACATTGGGAAGGAAGCAGAGCTCGATGGAACATTGAAAATCCATTGGTGACAAAAACATCGATCTGGGATTCCTCTTCGTCAGGAACACGTCTACCAGTATGAGACACGCAAATTGGCCTCAGTGCAAAGTGAATCCAATCAGCTGAATTTTCAACAAGTTTGAGTAAATGGAGAGAAACAGAACGTTATGGTTGATGGAAGCAGAATTACCTTGCACTTAACCTGGTGGATTAGTGTGTGTGGGAACTGCAGTGATATCGAGAGACAGGAAACAAGGAAGAAAGGAAAGAGACATGCTTTAGCAGTTCTGAAATTCAGTCACTGCCGTAGTGTTGGTAATACAATGCCAAGATGTACTCAGCTCCCACAAACAGCAAACTCAATTTTAATTGATAAAATTGATCAGAAATTGCTTGGATCTGTTTAGAAATAGTGTCATGGCATTCTCTGCATTCACATGACAGCAGGGTCTTCCCAAAAGAGAAAGCATCTCTGTCAGAGCTGCAAATCTTTAGTACTGCACTGGAGTGCTAATCTGAATGCTCTACTCCCTGGAACAGGGTTTGAACCTACTCTTGTTGGAGAGATACTATCACAGTGCCACAGATCACATTGTATAATTTCTGCATTAAGTATACCAACCCACATTTCAAAAAAAATTTACATAACAAAAAACGCAGGGCACTGCTACTTTGTAACAGACCTATAGTTTTAGTTTTACAGTAATTTAAACTGGATGCTGCTAGGATTAAAATAATTGTAGTGTAAATTGTAACATAAATGTTCTTTGCAAATTGCTTTTATTAATTATGTAACCAACTTTTTTTAAAAGAGGAAAAAAGCAGTTGAAACTGGTTAGGCAGTGCCTGTGGAGAAAAACAGTATTGCTTCAGGTTGATGACTTTTTTGTGAAAAATCCCAGAAACATGGGGCTGAATTGAATGCTCTGTTGCCAAAGCTGGTGCAAAGGCAAATACGGCACAGAAACCCCCAGTGGGTACTTCATTTTCTGAAGAAGGGTCCAGACCCGAAACGTCAGTTTTCCTGCTCCTCTGATGCTGCTTGGCCTGTTGTGTTCATCCAGCTCTACATCTTGTTATCTCGGGTACTAAGCCTGCTGTCTACCCATACACCTCCAACCCCACTAAAATGTTACCAGTAGCATGCAGGGGTTGGGGGGTGGGTGGGTGATACGGTGATTGGCAGCCCATATTCCTGTGGGCCGAATGAAGCCCATAAGCAGCTAATTAAAGGGCCCTTAAAGGCCACACCAGGATAATGCTGGTATTTAATTAGCAATAGGAGAGGACCACACCATGCATTCAGCCCAGCAACTTGTCAGGAAAAAAAACATCTGATTCACAAATGCCCTTTAAGGAAGGCAACTGTTGTCCTTACCCAGTCTGGCCTACATGTGACTCCAGACCCACAGCAATATGATTCACTCTTAACTGCCCTCTGGGCAATTAGGGATGGGCAATAAAATGTTGGCCTAGCCAGCGACACACATCCCATGAACGAATTAAAAAAAGAAACTCAGCAGATCTAGCAGCATCTGTGTAGAAACAAAGTTTCGCATTTGCTATGAGTGCTCGTCAGAGGTCAGCTGTTATTTCCCTAAAAACCATACAGACCTAATTTGTAGACCAAGCCTCTCATCACACACTGATGTCTCTCTGAACAGCAAGATTAAAATGTTCATGCCTTTTAAAATGTTGTTTTGTTACATTTACTACAAAAATAAATCATCCTCAGTTCCCCATATTATACTCCATCTGTCACCTTGTTGCTCAGTTAAATAGGCTGTCTACACAGCTTTGCATCAACTTCATGCAGCTTCTTCACAGCTTGCACCCCTATCGTTGTGAAGAACCAACAGCCCATAGTCCTCACTATTTGCAACGCATGGTTTTGCCTGCCTTAAATATATTGACAAGGGTCACAGAGCAGATAGACTGCCATCGTATAACGCCCTTTCTGTTGTTGAATGCCATAGGATGCTGCAAGTACGCTTCAATTGCCACATGGACTCAACTGAGCATGGACTAAAAATACAACATTATTTGGAAAACCCCAGGTATCAACTTGCATTTATGTAGCATCCTTAACACAGTGAAGTATCACAAGGTTGGGAATGCAAGGTGGCTCAGTGGTTAGCATTGCTGCCTCAGGGCCAGGGACCTGCATTCAATTCCATCCTCGGGCAACTATCTGTGAAGCCTGGACATTCTACCCGTGTCTGCATGGGTTTTCCTCCATAGTCCAGGGATGTGCAGGTTAGGTGGATTGGCCATGCTGAATTGCTCTTTAGTGGCCAGGGATGTGCAGGCTAGATGGGTTAGCTATGGGGAATACAGGGTTACAGGGATAGGGTAGGGAGGTGGGCCTGGGTGGGATGCTCCTCAGAGGCTTAGTGTGGACTTGATGGGCTAAATGGCCTGCTTCTCTACCGTAGGGATTCTATGACTCTATTAGTAAAAATTTAACACCAAGCCAAATAGATAAATATTAAGATCTTCACCATCTACAGTTTTGTTTCATTTTATTGATATATTAAAAAAGCCTAGTCAAAAAGATTGTGAAGAGAAAGAGGGGAAGGTTTTGTGTTGTTTTGAGAACCTGCACCATCTTTGCTGCTAACAGTCAATCACGGGTCTGGGCTCTGAAGAAGCAAACAAAGCTGTCTGATCATTTTGCAAGTCCCTTGTTGATTGAAAAACATGGTTGTCGTGTCTGCCATCTTTGACAACACAATGCTGCAAACTTTTTTCCTTAGTTGGCACGCCATCCTTATGCACAGCAATTGCTCAGGGTGGGCCATTTGTGCAGTGGCAGAAACGTGAACATTACATGAGGCACAGAATATGTGTCCCAGCTGTGGTCCTGCAGTCCACCCTTTGGCATGTACCCAAATCATAGCAACAAAAACCAGCTGCACCCGTATAAGCTGTGACTGCATCTCTGCACCAACATCAGCCCTACACTTCACACTGACACCAAACTATCCCCACGACTTGCAGGAGCCAAGGCTTTCTATTCCAATCACAGAGTTAAAAGGTCAGTATGTAGTTTACATTTAGCTTCTGGTCAAAACAAACTGGTCTGACAGGATCAGCTGTATTATGAGAGTTGGAAGCAAACAGAAGACTCATTTATAAAGCAATACCACTGACAACGGTTTCATGTATTGGGTCATAGAGGAACACAGCTAAAGAATTATCACAGCGCAGAGTGGCCATTGAGCCCATCAAGTCCATGCTGGTTCTCTAGAACAATCCCAAACCACTTGCTGAATTCCTGAAACCTGCAAGTTTATTTTCCTAAAGTGTATGTCAAATTTCCTTTTCAAATCATTTACTGTCTTGTGTTTCCACCAGCAGTGGGTGCCAAATCAATACCACTTGCTATGTAAAAAGGTTCTTCCTCATGTTTTCTCTGTACATCTTGCCAAATGAATCTTTGTCCTCAATTCCTGTAACAACAACTTCGGGAAACAGTTTTTTTTGATCTAGCTACACCTCTATCAAATCACCCCTCAAGCTCCTTTGTTTAAGGAGGAAAGACTCAGCTTTTCTGGCCTATCCCTTCACTCCACAAAAGGTGCATTTGCAGCTCACAATGTAGTCTCCTTTACACTGATGAAACTAATCACTCACTAGGTGCCTGCTTTGCACAACACCTCCACTCTGTCCATAGGATTGATCCTGACCTCCCAGTTGCCTGCCATTTCTATAACTCACCTTGCTCTCATGAGAAAGAATTTCCTCTGAGATTTGGGAGTCTTTGAACTTCTTGCCACAGAAAGCTGTGGGGCGGAGTCCCTGTGTATATTTAAGGCTGATTGATTCTTGATTAGTTACGGAATCAAAGGATACAGAGAAAATACAGGAACATCAGGAATGGCAGTTGGCCATAATCCTATTGAATGGCTTGAGGAGCTGAATGGCCTACTCTCGTTCTTATTTCTTATGGTCTTAACATTTCTGTCCAGGGCTCATTGCAATGTTCCAGTGAAGACAAACACAAGTATGAGGATCAACACTTTGTTTTCTACTTAGGTGCTTAGCCTCGAGATCTCAGTATTGAATTCCACAACTTCACAAATTGACCACATGATGCATGCATTCCATTTTGTATTTACGTTCTTTCTCTCCCAGCCCCCAGAGCCTCGGGGTCTTGCTTGTACATTGTTTACTTTGCTCTTAGTAGAGAGGATCTTTCCCATCTTAATTTATTTCCATTTTTGCTTTTGCTCTTTCACCACCATCAGCAACACCTTTGCCTTTCCCTCGAGGCCTTTACACCATCTGCCCCTTTGCTCCTCCTTTGGCTCTGTCAAAAGTATATAAAATAAGTTTCCAACACCTTCAGCTCTGAAGAAGCCAAACCAGACTCAAAACGTTAACTCGTTTCTGTTCTGCACAAATGCTGCCAGACCTGCTGAATTTCTCCAACATTGTGTTTGCCTCAATATTAACAGCCATCTTCATAAAACTATGCTGAAGCAGCTCCAGATCCCTCTACCCTCTTCACTCCTTAGATTTATTCCATACATTTTGTGTTTGACTATATCCCTTTAGCATCACCTTAGACTTGTCTGCATTAATTAGTCACTTTTCTGCACATTCTGGTAGCCTATAGCTTGTGGCAATCAAATTTTCTGGTTTTATTACATTCCCACTGACTCTACTAATTATCCTCTACCAATTAACAAACCTCCTAACAAGGCCGATAAATTTTATTTAATTTTCTTGGTTTTACTTTTGATTACCAATCCCTCATTTGGAATCTTATTGAATGCCTCCTGAAGGTACATGTAAACTATATGCATTGACATTCCACTCTCTATAACGTTATTTACTTCCTCAGTAAATCAAATCACACTCAACAGCCATGACTACACTTCAGAATTCCCTACTGGCCCTGCCTATTCACCTTAAATTTCTCTAAATAGTCAATCACTATCTCTTTCTTTGTAGATTCCAATAATTCCCCAAACTCAGACTAATAGCTCCATATTTTTTCTCAATCACCCTCCTTAAATAATTGAGAGAGATTTTCCAATCTAAAAGGAACAATTTCTGAATTAAACATGCTTTGGAAGATTATGACTAAAGCATCTGCAATTTCTCCACCAATTTCCATTAAAATCCTTCAGGTGGAAACCATTAGCTCCTAGAGCTTTCTCAGTATTTTGCACCATTATCAATTGTAACGGTTTTCTTATTCACTTTAGTGTGTTTCAGCTCTTGTTTTGTTTTATCTTCTCTGGAAGAACTACATTATCCTCTTCCTGTATGGTGAAGGTTGACATAAATCTGAGATTACTTTCTTGTGCAATACAACTCCACCAGTTTTTAAAGCATCCACATACTATTAACAATCTAGGTCTTTGCTGTTCATTAAGTCACTTCAGATTCCCTTGGTTTACAATACTCTTTACAGTTGTGTGCTGTTTCCTTTAGATTCACATTATCTTTCATCTTTTTTATTGACTTGGACCATTATCTTTCCTGCTCATTGAATAGATATGTTGCTCCATTTTGAGGGAACTGGCTAGCTTACCTTTGAAGCCTTTTCCTTGGGATAACTGACTTTTGCCATCACAGTGCAGCAAACCTGGTAAAACTAAAAGAAAAACTACAAAAAGCAGTAGGTGATACGGGAATGCTTTCGGTGTCCCTCGGCCATCAAATATCCTTTTCCCATGTAGTCTGTCTTCAGGTGCGAGAGTCATGAGGGGTACCTGCCACGCAGGTGGGTTATTTTGAAGAAGCAAATGCTTTTGTAAAGAAGGCAACAAATTAACAGCCTGAGTTATTCTACACTGTGGCAACCTCTCAGATGAGCAGCTAGTGGAAATTTCTTTGACAGCAGATTGGGCCTTGAGATTCTCGTCGGTTTTCATTTTCAATCTGTAAATCAGATCAGAAAGTCAGAGTTAATGTTTGGAAACGGAAGGTCACTGTATTCAACCTAAAGATGACTGGAGCAGTGAGCCCCGGTGACAGTAGAGCCTCCAGGACTACAGGGAGGTAACAGCTGATGACTGGATTGAGGATCCCTTTATTGGGACATGCACAATGGAGTACTGCACAGCCCAAGACTATCTCTATTTGGTGCCAAGTTCTTGTTATTAGATATTACATGATTTCCACCTCTGTCTCCCCATGTTTCCTCCCCCTCCATTCGCCTGAAGTCACATAAACCTCCTGTGGACCCACCTTGTGTTTCTTAATTTGACTCCCAAATGGGGCTTCCTAAATAGCCGTCTCTGTGTTTGCCGTCCTTGGTAGGTTCCCATTGCCTTGGGTGCAAAATGATGGTCAGCTGCTTCTGGAGCACCACATCAACACAGCAGTGTACTTGGAGGTATTTATGATTGTTTAAAATATTTGTTCAAGGGACATGGGTATTGCTGAGTGGGTCAGTATTTTTTTCTCACCCTGAAATACCTGCACTGACACTAGGGCATTAGCCCTGAAAAGTGCGCAGGGTCAGTGGGAGAAGGGCACTGAGTGAAATGCTTGTTTGGAGAGCCAGTGCAAAGACAACAGACTGAAGGGCCCCTTTCTGCACTGGAACACTTTGTGGAAGATGGGTAGCAAGTTCCACATGTGAGGGAGTGGAATCAGCAAAATCAGGATCCTTAACTATCTACAGTAGCTGCTCATCTTACCCCTTCCCCACTCCCCTCTCTCCCAAAAGTAGTCCCTTTACACCGCAGTTTACCTTCTTAGAGCGTTTTGAATATTTCCACAGGAATGGGGGGGTGTGGGGTAACTGTGAAATAAGTTAATGAAGATTCACAAGTATCTGCTTGTGATTTGAGGGATGAACGGGATGAAATGGGAATTAGAAAATGCAGATGGCGGGAAAACGAGCTAGATCCGAATTTACATCCGCGGAAACTTCGGGACAATAACGGGGGGTGTGGACCCATCCAAAGAAATCGCTTCGTGCTGCTGTGGGGTGGGGCGAACCTGCCTCAGACTACCACTAACGGCCTGGTCACGGCCACTCGGGCCATCTACACTGCAAGCCCTCTCCCCTCAGGCCGGCCATTAATCACCTCATGGTCTAATTCCCGCTGCTCATTATTCAAGACCAAAACAAAACCCCCGACAAGTTTAACACAGTACCCCAGGCTGTGGCAGCAAACTAAATTAGACACAACAGAACCAATTAACTGCAGACTTCCGAAACCAAACTGTGGGCTCCGACCTTTTCTGAATATCTCCAATTTTTTAAAAAAATCGATCGGCAAAAGTGGGAGGAGCTTTTAACCTGTTGCCGTAACATGGGCCAACTTAGGTAAATATAAATTCATTTTCTAAAATTTCGACTCGGTCGAGTGAGTTCCTTCTTAAATCTGCAAAATTTCATTCGGGGCTGAAAAACTCCCCCCCCCCCCCCCCCACGGAACTCTTTCTTATGAAGAGCCCTAACTCATTATTAAAGGGTTAAGCAGTCCCCATTCTGGTTGCAAACACCTCCAAGTCTCGCTTACCTTGCTGGCTGTGGATTGCTATCAGAAGTCAGCCTCGAGGATTTGGTCGTTTTTTTAAAAAAAAAATATATAAATGTTAATACCCGAATAGAGGACGCATGGGTGTCTGCTCTCCAACCAGTCTCCAGCTCACATAAGCTGCAGTTCTGGGGAACATCCCAAAGAACCATCTCCAAACTCGTCAGCTCCAGCAATGATCTCGCCAAACGAGCTGGAGTCGTCTACGGAAACAAAACTCTACTTGTTCAACTTTAGCTTTTTTAAAAAATATTTGTTTTGATGGGGTTTTTTTTTACAAGGGAAGTTTGCGTTCTGGGAATCTATTTGGCAGATTGCATGCTCTAAGTTTCTAATAACGTCGGATAAGGCTGTAAAACTTTCTAGCCCAAGGGTGGGGGCCACTTATCTGTCACTTTCTGCTAGATAGAAATTGGAAAGCATTGACATGCGGTTACTCCAATTAAAAACTGGAAAGATTTTTCATT
Source organism: Ginglymostoma cirratum (assembly GCA_024137785.1). Lineage (NCBI taxonomy): Eukaryota > Metazoa > Chordata > Chondrichthyes > Orectolobiformes > Ginglymostomatidae > Ginglymostoma > Ginglymostoma cirratum. The sequence goes on along the minus strand of JAHRHZ010000048.1, from coordinate 3,605,483 downwards.
GCTGAAGTCATCAACTACACACCAAACAAAGAGGGAATAACTGAGGTTTAGTCTGCCACAAAAACAAATCTCTAAATTGTTGCAAAACATTGGGAGAGACACTGTTTGCAATCATTTCCTTTGTGTTTTCTAATCGGGTGGAAATATTTAAAACGCTGAATGATATCCGTTAGCTGAAGAAGTTCTTTGTCACTTGAATTTTTATGTTACTTGCTGATGTAACAGTTTTAACAACATTTTTACATTTTCTGAAAGAGCTGGGAATGCTCCCATTAGGCTGAATGCTCTGCCGCGAAGAATTTGTTTAATGTTGAGGATTTTCTGTGGATACATACAATGGGCTGGAGGTAGGTCAACACTACCCGGTTCTCCCCCGGGGTTTGTCTTCCTCTGGACTGTGGCCGGTGCCAGGGCGATATCCACGTGGCAGCGCCCGCAGAACCCAGGACCAGTGCCCCCCTTGGTCATCCCCTCCACAACACCGGGGCCAGGAATCTTCCTGCAGCAAAACGGCCAAACCAGCGCCTTCTCGCCCGAAAAATCAAGGAGCTGGAACCGACTGGTACCTGCGGCAGGGCCCCGCGTCCCCGGGCTGGGAGTGGGGAATGTCCACACTCAGGCCAGGGTTGCACTTTTCTTCAGTGACGGGTCTGGGGTCGGGGTCGGTCAGCCTCGCTCCCACTGGCGGCTTCTTCACCAACACCTCCTCCCCTCCCATACTCTTTCTCTGGGCTGTAGGTGTTTGCAATGCTGCGGGAGGGCCAGGCACATCCCCGGGGATCACAGCACTTTAGGGAGTCAAAAGCGACACGGTTGGAGCAGACTGTGTATTAGTTCAGCTCAGTCATGGCTAGGAGCAGGTTAATCCAGCTGTTTTGATATTACTGCTAGCAGACAGCCGGAGTAGCTTTGCGCCGAAGTATCTGTATTGCAAAGATACTTCTCCAAATCCCCTCACCTCTGCCATATCACACTGCCCACCGCCCATTTCCATTCATTCCTCTCATATCATGTCCACCCTCTTTCTTTGCCATCCCCTAATCCCATTCCGCCCCTCCCGTGCCATTCCCTCCACCCATGTGTCCCCCACTCCTTCCTTCCTCATGCATTCTCCCCTCTCCCATGCTATCAGATCCTTCCCCTACCTCCAATGACATCCCAGTGGAACATCCTTGTCCACAGTCACTGCAATTAGGGATTTTCTGTATCAGTAGATTCTGATTAAATTTGGGGTTTGCTTAGTAAAAATACTCTATTTACATAGACACTCTGTTAGTCCAAAACTCCTTCCAACTCACTGGCTGATATATCACCAAAGCTTCCAGTGTTATCGTCTTCCAAATGTTGTTTCACATTATAGTGAGAGCCAGTTTTCAAATGAGCTCATGCACAGCATTACTAGAAGGAGTAACCATAGTGCCTTCTAACATATAAACAATGTAGAAGTATTGGCTTGTTATTTTGAGACAACATTACCTTGTGGTGTCTATTAGAGTTCAAACTTGGAAGAAAGACTACAGCATGTTTTCTGAATGGAGATTGATGTTGTCACCTATTATGAACTAAACAGACATCCAGTTTATTCCCAGCACCAAGTCAGTATTAACTCATTCTGAAGTCAGATGGTGAAGAAAGAAACCAGATGTCAACATTCACTAAATGCAACACTTATTTACAGGATGTAACAATATTTGCCTCCTCCATAACTAACTACTCCAGCCTCCCGGAAGGCTCTCTTTAATTCTTTGCAGATCTTCACATGTTTTCCATCCTTGGAGAACTCTGAAGCATTGGAAGAATTTTACTTCCAGATTAACACCTGCTTCAAGCCATGTGAACACTCCTTCTATGGTCAGCAGGTCCTGGAGTAAGACTTGAAGCCCAGACCTTTCTGGCTCAGAAATAGGTGTGCTACCAAATAAGCCATGTCAGCTGAAGATTCTATTTAATATGCTCAAGCTAGTTAATCAATCATGCCCTTTAATCACCATTCATGATGAAAAATAGAAGCAAGAATGGGCCATTCAGCCCTTCAAGCTTGCTCCATTATTCAGTTAGATCTAGGCCAATCTTCCACTTCAACACCATTTTCCCGCAGTATCCCCATATCCCTTAATTTTTTTCACATGTAGAAATTTATCAATATCTGACTTCAACAAACTCAAAAACTGATCCTCCACATCCTCTGGAGCAGAGAATTCCAAAGACTCCCCACCATCTGAATGAACAAAATTCCTCCTTACCTCAGACCTAAATGGCTTGCCCTTTATTCTGAGACTGTATCCCCTGTTTCTAGATTCTCCCCCAGCCAGGAGAAACATCCTTTGTTTATCTACCAAGTCAATTCATGTAAGAATGTTGCATGTTTGAACGGGGTCGTCTCTAATTCTTGTAAACTCCAGGAAATATAGACCCAATCTGTTTAATATTTCCTCATAGGACAATACTTCCACCCTAGGTGAATCTGGTGAACCTTAGTTGCACTCCCTCTAAAGCAGGTATATCTTTCTTTAGGTAAGGAGATCAAAACTGCACACTATACTCCAGGTATGTTCTCACCAAGGCTCTATATAAATGCAGTAAGACCTATTTTACTTCTATATTCAAATCCTTGACGGCCAATATTTGCCTTTTTCATTGCTTGCCGACTTCAGAATGAGTTAGCACTGATTTGGTGCTGGGAATAAACTGGATATTTGTTTTTTTTTCATATTGGGTGACAACGTCAACTTCTATTCGGGAAACATATTGTAGTTTTCTTCTCCAGGTTGAACTAAATAGACTCCACAAGGTAATGTTGCCTCAAACTAATAACTTCATTTCTCTACATTGTTTATATGTTAGAAGGCACAATGGTTGCACCTTCTAGTAATGCTGAGCATGAGCTGATTTGAAAACTGGCTCTCACTATGACGTGAACCAACATTTGGAAGATGGTAACACTGCAAGTTTTGGTGATATTTCAGCCAAGAAGTTGGAAGGAGTTTTGGACTAATGGAGTGCTTCTACAGAGTCTCTATGTAAATAGTGTCTTTTTAATAAGCAAACCCTATATTTAGTCAGAATCTACTTATACAGAAAACCCTTAATTTAAACAGAATTCCTAACCCAGCATACAGAACCCATGTGCAAAACTACAACAGCTCCCTGACAAAAGCAGGATTATTTTTCCAGCTGAATGCACCGAGTGGAGGATGGCTATATGCAGAAAATTAATCACTATAATTTACAGCTGCAAAGGCACAGTTTCTGGAGAATTACTTAATCATCTTCATTACAGCCAGAACATGTGGCATCATAGTACAGGCTTTGTTTAAAAATGAGTTTTCTACAGTTATTGAAATGTAGAGTGTTATCCTACTTTCAGGGTGGATCTAATATGGAACCATTCAATATGGTTTTTTGATTCAAAGTACAAAAGGTCGTGTTACCCTTAAGATAGCTTACAAAAAAGGACTTTGTCAGGGCTGCAAACTGCAGGAGAAATTACATTCTTGACTGATTGACTATTGTGCTCTTCATTCTAAAATCTCGAGAGAAGTGTGGACAATTGTCACTAATAATCAGGCTGAATTTTACTGCCAGCTTTGGGGCACTTACGGCAGGATCAAATGGATAATGTAAAATACTTCTCAATGATCTTGCCAGAGCCAGCCTTCTGAACTGTTGCATCTGAACTTGCCATCGCATAAAGACAGTAGGAGGGCTCCTCAGTCATGGTAGACTCACTGGAGGAGGTGGGTTCTTTTCAGGCTGGTTGGGGACTGCGAAGGAACCTCAAATAATAAGCAGTTGGGATGGAAGGAAAATTCCTCTACTGGATCAGTCCTAGCGTCAGTTGTGCCCTTGCATAAATGTAATGTCATCCTTGCAGCCTGGGGCCACCATGGAGCTTTTGGCATCTATGTATGGCGGAGTAACAGTAGAAACACCCCTGATGGGAACATCAACAATGTAAAGTATAAAGTATCCCGCCTCCTCTATCGAGCCAACAAGTGCCCACCTTGGCTGAAATGCAAGGGAGAATCATGCCTTTGTAACTGGGCACCAGCAGCCCCCCTCCTAATTTCCCGGCCTTTCATTCTCCATATCTGTCACCACAGAACCCAGAATGTTCAGCACAATAGGTTAAACGAGACATTTCTGATGGGGCTTTTGAATAGAATGCAGGTATTTCCATTCAGAAAACAAGTGAAGATTATCACAGCAAACATAGAATTATAACGAGGAGATAGCATGACAAAGTAAATGAGGTAATAATGAATAGGTGACACAAAGTTTGAGTTTGAAATGCCTGGAGCTATGGAGGAAAGTGAGCAAGCAATAAGAAGTTTCAGGATTTTTGATTTAACTGTGTAACACTTGAACCAAGGCTGGGTGGGAGAGGATGTACTGGAGAATAAGAGTGGAGGGGTTTGTGGTAGTGAGGAGTTTACTGGACAGGAGACAGGAAGAGGCCGACACTTTCACTCAGGTGTTCACGCATAGCCACGCAGTGACCAGCGTATTAGCTAAACATGGTCAAGAAATACAATGACTCACTCAGTGAGGGTGGTCAAGAGGCCCACCATTACCGTACAGGGCTGAAGGTCTAGGCACCATGTTTAAAGGACACTCACACAGGCATTCAATGCTTTCAAGCCTGCAGCACCAGTGTGGCTATGACTGGAGGCTCTGACAGTACAGCTATCATTGAAATACTCGGATGTTTCAGATGTGGAAATCCACTTCCTCTATCAGAGAAACATCTCAGTGCAGGCAGCAACCAGAGGACCCATTGTTCAGTGTTTCCTTACTTCACATTCTCCTCCAGGCTGCCCAGGAATAGTGAAAGGTGCTGCTTTCCTGGCGCCGGCAGCAGGCAACTCTCTCCTCTGTCCTGGGCAGGGTAGGCAGGTTAGTGGCTGTGGGATACATTCCAGAACCTGTCTCCAGTGCAGAAAGAGGGTAAACAAATCATTGTACTCTGAGAGGTTAAGTCGCCCCCATGTAGCCACTGCAAAGTGACCCTTACCAAGGTGTTGAGGAATGTAACAGTGCAAGTGCAGTGGGGCATCAGACAGTAGAGTTGCAGACTTCAACCACAGATGCACATGCAGATTAAATGTGCAAAACAAGTTGCTCATGTTGAACCCGTTTCAGGACAATGTGACTGTTAAGTGCTTGGAGCTGTCATAGGCATGTACACTCATACAGAACATTGGAATGACAATCGATCAATCGAGCCTGGCCGCAGGAGAAAATCTCTCCTAATATCCAGAGAGTTCAAGACCTGGTGGAGGAATCCCTGGTGTACGAGAGGGAGAATCAGGACTGAGCCTGTGCAGATGGAGAGAACAGAGTTTCTCAATCACCCAATGAGGATGTCTCTATCATTGACAAATGGACATACAGGAGTAAGGTCTGTAACATTGTTCAGAAAAGAGATTGTGTTTAGATATCAGTTATTTATTTCAAGAAGACATCTTTCCTCCATCTCCACCTGGAGATCCACTCCCACCTCCAATTCCAGCCCTATGTTCACCTCCAATTGTAGCTCCACCTCCAGTCCCAGCGCCACTAGCTTTCAGATGAGTGAGGGGGTGACTTGATTGCATTTTATAAGATCATGATGGTCTTGACAAGATGAACGTGGAGAGGGTGAGTCCAGAACTATGGGGCAGTTTTTTAAAATTAGGCATTGCCTTTTAGACCAGAGATGAGGAGTTTTTATTCTCTGAGGGCAGTGTGACTTTAGATCTTTCTGGCTCAGGAGGTGAAGGTGAAGGAGCCCTGCCACCCCACATCCCCTGTACCACTGACCCCATTGTGTGTGGCAGGCCTGAGAGAGGAGGATGGAGCTGTGCAGGAGACTTGCAGCAGGTTAGAGCTCTTCAGGCCTTGGATCAGCAGGGAATGGCTCAGAATCTCCAAACTAATGTGGCGGCATCTCAACATAGCTTTCAGAAAAGAAACATCAAGATGTTCTAAAGGCCCAACAATGGCAGTAGTGCCTAATCACTATATAGAAGAAACACACTTATAAATATATGTTTAATCTTACTTTATTGACAAAAGCCATATATTCGTGGTGTTTCTAGTTGCTGCAATGGTTGTCTGGATTTAAGGGTGCCATACCTTGTTCCTGGTCAGTTTCAGATGACGGATACACCATTGATTGCCACTTCATTTGCAGTGTCATTTCTGACCATCCTGACATGAAGATTTAAACCTTTAAACCTCATTTGTAAAGTCAGAGGTTTGGGATACATCTGTCAAGCAGATAGTGTTCACCTGATTAACATCCCTCTGGAGCTGCACTCTGACCAGCATCTGCAGCAGTGTCAGTCAATGTCTTCAGAGATAGTAGGAACTGCCAATGCTGGAGAATCTGAGATAACAAGGTGCAGAGCTGGATGAACACAGCAGGCCAAGCAGCCTCAGAGGAGCAGGAAAGCTGATGTTTCGGGTCTGGGCCCTTCTTCAGAAAATTTTCTGAAGAAGGGTCCAGACCCAAAACGTCAACTTTCCTGCTCCTCTGATGATGCTTGGCCTGCTATGTTCAGCTCTACACCTTGTTATCTCAGTCAATGTCTTGATTGTATCTGCAATGACAGTGTTGTCCCACTAGTACAATGTGTCAGAGAGGCATTTGGGAGTCCCTGCCAACATACAAATGCACGTGGCTTACAAGAGCATACAATATGGACTTGCTATACCAAGGGCCAGCAGCAGTTTTCCTCATGAGTGCCAGATGTTGCAGGAATGTAAGGTGTTATACAGATAATGTTCCCAATCCTGCTGGCACTGATGCCATGAGTTTGACTGAACAGCACATCTTGCGACAGTAGAATGTGTATTCTTTCACACTGGCACTATGCACAGGATCACAGCTCCGGCAGTGTTAAAGTGAAAGGGTCAACTATCATGCAGCCGCTGAAACAGAAATACAATGCAGTGAAACAAAGATGCCCATGGCCCCGAGGGAACCCAGGCTCACAGTCACCAGATGGGTATATCCTACAGTGATATTGAGGTGTTGTGGTGTCTCACTGAGCCTGGAATTTGATAGCATTGAGGGTGTCATGGACTTGTCTGCCATATCGTTCTATCAGGCACACAAATAAGTTCTCCTTTCCATCAAGCTTCCTGTTCGTCTGAGCAGCAGATGATTCTGGCCTCTGTTTATAAAATGAGACAACAGAAAGACTGCAAGTTAGAACTTAAAGGTCAGATAAGTTGTTGAGGAAATAACAGGTTCATTTTCTACAAAATAGAACAAAGGACTGCGGACACCGGAGATCTGAAACAACCAAAAACAGAAATCGCTGGAGAAACTCAGCAGGTCCAGCAGCTTCTGTAGAGAGATACCAGAGCTAACCTTTCAAGTCCAGTGACCCTTCTTCAGAACTGAAAAGTTAACTCTGTTTTCCCTCCAAAGATGCTGCCAGACCTGCTGAGTTTCTTCAGCAATTTATGTTCTTGTCTGTTTCAAATCTCCAGTCTAGAAGAGCGTAAAAGGTGCGAAGAATACCATCCCAGGTATGGAGTAATATTAAAGTTGTGGATGGGCTTATGTTTTACACAGATATAAAGTTTGTTATGGAGAAATGCAGTACCCGCTATGAAAGGGAAATGGAACTTATTAGAATCATCTTTAATAATGAAGAGGGTGTGAAGTTGAACTTGCAGCCTGTCATAAGCAGTATTCCCATTTTGAATTTCAAGTGATTTTTATATTTCAAAGTTGGTCACAAAAGGCTCTATAAGATGGTTGTTTGAGATGCACCAAACTTGCTTTCGAGGATTGGAACCATGACTCTGCCTCAGGAGAGAACAAGAGGAACATTCAAGACTGATACAAATCACTGGCATTCCCTGAAACCAATCCAAGAGAGTATTATCAAATTGAAAGGGTTAGTCAACGACAAAGATACTGAATGTCTCAATCTCTCAACAACACAGGATGAGTTATCAACATAACCATTCACCTTATTCAGAAGAGGACTTCTAACTTGTAAAAGGTCAAATGATGAGACAGCAATATTTTCTATCATCTTTTAAAATTTGTTGGAAGATAATGATAGCTAGAGTTCCACCAAAAGCCTTGGAATTAGCTCATTGTCAAAGCAGCTAAAGTAATTAACAGTCATAGCTTGTATCAGGAAATCCCAACGGAAAGAAGGAGGTGGTGAGGGCTGGAAAGCCAGGGATGGGACTGAGGCAGTGCAATGGAAAGTTGGACCCTCTTGTTACCTTTTTTTCTTATTCTAGGTTAGTGTGAATGGTTCCACTTATGTACGGTATGTATGTAATTTTATATTGAAGACATGTGGCAATAAATGATTCAATTCAATTTGCTCCAACTGCAAATTCATCTGACAACCAAGCTCCTGGAAATTTAACTGCAAGAAACCCACAGCCACTGAGCATCCTCCACTAAACAAGACCCCTTGAACCTTCAACATCATCCAAACAACAGGGCCTGCCTGGTGGGAAATGGAGAATGTAAACCAGAGACTGAGTGAACCACTATTTGTGTCAGTTCTACTACCTTCACAAGCATCGTGTGTGGGAGTGTTGGTGCAGAAATGTAAATGTGAGATTTCACAATTTAAAATCGGGATAAGTGGTTGGAACAATTAACTTTCTTTAGTTTAAAGGTCACAGCGGTTTTCGGCTGGAATTATTTAACTAACGGAGGATAACAAAACTCACACCTCTTTAATATAAACCAGGGCAGGGGAGATAAAGAGAACACACAAACTCTGTCTGTGACAGGTCCCTGAAGTCATAGAGTCACAGAGTCATACAGCATGGAAACAGACCCTTCGGTCCAACCAGTCTATGCTGACCATGTTCCCAAACTAAACTAGTTCCACTTGCCTGTGCTTGGCCGATATCCTTCCAAACCTTTCCTTTTCATGAACTTATCCAAATGTCTTTTAAATGTTGTAACTGTACCTGTATCCACCACTTCCCCTGGCAGTTTATTCCACACATAAACCACACTCTGTGTAAAAAAAAAAAAGTTGCCCCTTATGTCCTTTATAAATCTTTCTCCTCTCACCTTAAAAATATGCCCCTAGTTTTGAACTCCCTCACTCTAGGGAAAAGACTGTTGACATTCACCTGATCTATGCCCCTCATGATTTTATAAACCTCAATAAGGTCACCCCTCAACCTCCTATGCTCCAGTAGAAGTCGTCCCAGCCTTTCCAGTCTATTTTTATATCTGAACCCTCCATTCCTGGCAACATCTGGTAAATCTTTTCTGAACCATCTCCAGTTTAATAGTATTCTTCCTATAACAGGGCAACCAGAACTACACACAGTGCTCTAGAAGAAGCCTCACCAACATCCTGTACAACCTCAACACAACGTCCCAACTGCTACACTCAAAGGTCTGAGCAATGAAGGCAAGCATGCTAAATGCCTTCTTAACTACCTGTCCACCTGTGCCACAAATTTCAAAGAATTATGTCAGAGATAGCAAGAACTGCAGATGCTGGAGTCAGAGATAACACAGTGTGGAGCTGGAGGAACACAGCAGGCCAGGCAGCATCAGAGGAGCAGGAACGTTGACGTTTTGGGTCGGGATCCTTCTTCAGAAATGGGGAGGGGGAAGGGACCTCATAAATAAAGAGGAGGGGTGGGCTTGGGGTAGGTAGGTGAGTACAGGTAGGGAGTCCTCTCACTATTTCTGAAGAAGGGTTCCAACCTGAAATGTCAACTTTCCTGCTCCTCTGATGCTGCCTGGCCCGTTGTGTTCCTCCAGCTTCACACTGTGTTATCAAAGAATTAGGTACTTGAACCCGAGATAACAAGGCGTGGGGCTGGATGAACACAGCAGGCCAAGCAGCATCATAGGAGCAGGAAAGCTTGACATTTCGGGCCTAGACCCTTCAAGCTTTCCTGCTCCTATGACGCTGCTTGGCCTGCTGTGTTCATCCAGCTCCACACCTTGTTATCTCGGATTCTCCGGCATCTGCAGTACCTTTTATCTCTTAGGTACCTGAACCCCTAGGTCTCTATGTTCTACAACACTACCCAGGCTCCAACCATTATTTGTATAAGTCATGTCCTTGTTTGTACTGCTAAAATGCAATACCTCGCATTTATCCAAATTAAACTCCATCTGCCACTAGTCAGCCCATTGACCCAATTGATCAAGATCTCTTTGTAATCTTAGATAACCTTCTTCACTGTGCACTATAGCAGCAATTTTGGTGTTAACTTTAAATTTACTAACCATGACTCCTATATTCTAATCCAAAGCATTTGTATAAATGACAAACAAAAATGGACCCAGGACCAAACCCTGTAGAACACTGCTAATCACAGGCCTCCAGTCCAAAAAAGCAACCTTCCACCACCACTCTCTGTCCCCTACCATAAAGCCAAATTTGCATCCAGCTGGCACTCTCACCCTGAATCCCATATGATCTAATTTTACTAATTAGTCTACCATGTGGAACCTTGTCAAAGGCTTTATTAAAGTCAAAGTAAACAACATCTTCCACTCTGCTGTCATCAATCTTTTTGTTTACTTCATTAAAGAACTCAATCAAGTTTGTGAGACATGATTTTCTTACACAAAACCTTTCTGTCCCTAATCAATCCTCGCCTCTCCAAATGCATGTAAATCTTATCTTTCAGAATCACCTCCAACAACTTTCCAACCACCAATGTCAGACTCACAGGTCTATAGTTCCAGGCTTCTCCTTACAGCCTTTCTCAAAGAATGACACAACATTAGCCACCCTCCAGTTGTCCGGTACTTCACCCGCATTTATAGATATTACAAATATTTCTGCTAGGGGGCCCACAATTTCCTCCTTGAAAGGATCTTGGGATACACTTGATCAGGTCCTGGAGATTTATCCACCTTTATGTTTTATAAAACCTCCAGCACTTCCTCTACTGTAATGTGAACTGTTTTCAAAACATCAATATTTATTTCTCTGAGTTCTCTAGCCTTCATTTCTTTCTCAATAGTAAAAACAGATGTGAAATATTCATTTAATTTCTCCCCCATCTCCTGAGGTTCAACATAAAGACAACCTTGTTGACCTTTAAACGGTCCTACTCTCTCTCATATCTGCTAATGTGGTATACTGTATCCGCTGTTCCTGTTGTGGCCTCCTAGACATCGGGGAAACCAAGCGGAGGCTTGGGGGCCGCTTTGTGGAACACCTACGTTCGGTTCGAACAAACAACTACACCTCCCAGTCGTGAACCATTTCAACTCCCCCTGCCACTCCTTGGACGACATGCCCATCCTGGGCCTCCTGCATTGCCACAATGATGCCACCCGAAGGCTGCAGGAACAGCATCTCATATTTCGCTTGGGAAACCTGCAACCCAAGGGTTATCAATGTGGACTTCACAAGCTTCAAAATCTCCCCTCCCCCGACCGCATCCCAAAACCAGCCCAGCTCGTCCCTGCCTCCCTAACCATTCCTCCCACCTCAAGCCCCACCCCCATCTCCTACCTACTAGCCTCATTCCGACTCCTTGACCTGTCCGTCCTCCCTGGACCGACCTATCCCCTCCCTAACTCCACACCTACATTCACCTTTACTGGCTCCAACCCCGCCTCTTTGACCTGTCTGTCTCCTCTCCACCTATCTTCTCCTTTATCCATCTTCTATCTGCCTCCCCCTCTCTCCCTATTTATTTCAGAACCCCCTTCCCCTCCCCATTTCTGAAGAAGGGTCTAGACCCGAAACGTCAGCTTTCCTACTCCTCTGATGCTGCTTGGCCTGCTGTGTTCATCCAGCTCTACACCTTGTTATCTCAGATTCTCCAGCATCAGCAGTTCCTACTATCTCTCTACTCTTTCTCAAGTTGCTCTCTTGCTGTTAATGTATTTGTAGAACCTTTTGGATTATCTTCAACCTTATCTGTCAAGGCTATCTTGTATCCACTCTTTGCCTTCCTGGTTTCCTTAAGAATGCTGGTTTGCTCTTCACTCTTCAAGGGATTCCGTTGATCCCAGTTGTCTATATCTAATATAATGATTTTTTAAATTCTTGACTAGAACGTTGATCTTTATTTATCCACTGTTCCCTAATCTTACCAGCCTTGCCTTTCACTCTAACAGGAACATAATGCCTCTGAATTCTCGTTATTACATTTTTGAAGGTTTGTCAGTCAGGTTTAGGCCCGAAACGTCAAGTTTTCCTGCTCCTGTGATGCTGCTTGACCTGCTGTGTTCATCCAGCCCCATGCTTGTTATCTCGGATTCTCCAGCATCTGCAGTACCTTTTTATCCCTTTACCTGTGACCAGTCTACTCTAATCAACTTTTGAAAGTTCTTGTTTCATATCATTAAACTTTGCCTTACTCCAATTAAGAGCTTTAACTTATATGGAAGGCTTATCCTTTTCCATAACTACTTTAAGATCACTCATCTCAGCGTTCCCCGTACTAACACTTCAGTCACTTGTCCTGCCTTATGTTCCGAGAGAAGGTCAAATTTTCCTCCTTCTCTAGTCAGAGTATATATTGATGAAGAAAATTTTTTTGAACGCGTATGACAAATTCTTCACCATTCAAAACTTTTAACAAAATGACAGTTGCAGTCAATGTTTGGAAAATTAAAATCAGCTACTGTTACAACCTTATTATTTTTACATATATTTGAGATCTCTCTACATATTTGCTTCTCAATTGCTCTGACTACTGGGGGGCCTATAGTACAATTCCGTCAGGTGATTATTCTGTTCTTATTTCAACTGATATATTTTCACTAAATGATCCCTCAGAAAAATCTTCATAATTAAAGCAGTAATGTTTTTCTTAATCAAAAATGCCACTCCCCTCCTCTCTTTCTACCCTTGCTAATAACATCTAAAGCATGGAACATTGTGCTGCCACTCTTCTCCTACCCTCAGCCAAGTTTCTGTAATAGGTACGACATCCCAATTCCATGTTCTGATACATGCCCTGCGTTCATCAGCCTTATCTGTAAGCCCTCTTGCATCGAAATAAATGCGGTTTAATTTTTCAGAGTTACTTCGTTCTCTGATTTGCTCTTTTCTGATTCAGAGCCATCTTCATCTTTCTGTTTACACCGATACTTAGGAAGCCCCAATCCCCTTCTCCAAAAGTTTACAGGGTCCTGAAATGAAGCTTGCAAATCTCCCTGCCAGGATATTACAGTATTACAAAAATTCAACCAACAGAATCACAGATTCCCTACAGGGCAGAAAGAGGCCGCTCGGCCCACTGAGTTTGCACCAACCCTCCGAAGAGCATCCCACCCTGACCCAGTCGCTAATTCTATCCATGTAACTCCGCATATACCGTGGCTAACCCCCACCTAGCTTACACATCCCTAGATACTACAGAGCAATTTAGCATACCAATCCACCTGACTTGCACAACTTTGGACTATGGAAGAAAACCAGAACACACAGAGACGGGGAGAACATGCAAACTCCACACAGACACCCGAGGGTGGAATAAAACCCAGGTTCCTGGTGCTGTGAGGCAGCAGTGCCAACCACTGAGCCACCGTGCAACCCCAACCTTGTAATGTTTCACTATGTTGTGTGCTACGTAAATGCAAGTTGCGCTAGCCACTCAGCTGCTGCGACGTGTAATAAAGCTTATGTGTACTTAAGTATTTCATTTGAAAGACATTAATTAACATAGAATACAATCATCAAAAACATAATGGAGAGTCGGATGATGGAGCATTGGAGTCATTGGTTTGAAGAAAGAAGAGAGATGACTGACTGACCTGCATACCAACACACAAATTAGGAACAAAGGTGGGTTAATCAGCTCTTTGAGTCTATTCCATCATTTGATAAGATTGCAGTTGACCTAATTATAACCTCAATTTGACTTTCCAGCCTTCCCATTATACTCATGACACACTTGTTTATCAAGGATGTATTTAAGTCTACGGTAAAGGTTTTCAACCACCTAGTCTCCTTCTTTCTTTGACGAGAGTTCCAGACTTTCAACACCCAAAGAAAAGAATTCTCCTATTCTTTAATCTTAAATAGGCGACACTTTACCTTGGGCATTTTTTCACTTTCCCTTTTTTTCTTCATAATATAAAATTTCTTGCCCATACTTTTAATTCTTTTTCTGTAACTTGAGTTGACTTGAATCCACTGCATTATTCATAAATAAAATGCTAGATATATTAGGCCAGGTTTGCTCTTACAGGGTATCAATTGGATTCTTTACTAGTTTGCTCCTTCCCCTTTCTGCACAATTTTTATTTCACACTGAAAGTATAAGCCACAACAATGCAGTGATGTAAATGGGCAAATATCAAGGTTTCTCCTTAACCAAGCATTGGGAAGCGGGAGAACTGAAAAACTGTGTGAATTGTAGGCAGTGGATTCAAGTCAACTTAAGTTACAGAAAAAGAATTAAAAGTATGGGTAAGAAATTTTATTGAGAAGAAAAAAGGAAAGTTTTTAAAAAAAGCCTAAAACAGCTCCAAACTTGAAGGAATGAAACTCTTTACTTAACTTAGTTCATTTTCAGTGCTAATGACTTTATTAGTAGTTATTAACATTTATCACACCATTACCTACCCTCGTAATTATTAACTGAAATATCTGTGGTGTCTTTAGTTTATATCTCTATGTGTACACAGCAACTTCACAAAATGTAATATATGTTAATAATGAACAATATGCTACTTTCAGATGGAAAATGCAGAGAGGTGTATCTCAGGTAGCAACACTTGGCTATTCACATGTAACTGGGTATCTGCCCCTTGCCTGAAGTTGTTGCATCATTTGTTCAATAATAACACACACCTTTAGCCTCACTTGTAGAAAATTTGGCCCAACATTTTGAATTTGTTTTCATTGTTTTAGTCTCTCCTACAGGAAGAAACATACTTTCAACATGAGCTCTGCCAAGTCCCCTCAAGATTTTATGTTTGTCAATAACATATTTCAGTAGCTGGTATATCCTGAGCCAATAGAAAATTAATTGAGGGTAATCAATCAATCAGCTAAAGCTCAGGAAGTAACATGACGAAATTGGATCATTACAGTTATGAAGAAAGGTCATATGGTGAAATATTTAAGTATATGGAGCAGAACTTGCCAAATGCAAGATGTCCTGGACACCAACTGACAATTCAGATGTTGTGAATAAAATGCTGGACTTAAGCAAAAATGACAAGCCCAGGTTGCCAAGATCAGGTTTCAAATGAGGAAATTAAACGTTAATAGGTTTACTTTTGCATGACCAAAAGTCAAAAAGTTAGGCAGAGTTACCAAGTCTGGGCGGTCATATCAATATCAAATGAATTTAATGAAATGATAGAAATTCTGAGCTGCTGGAGATCAAAGTTCATTAATTCAAGGAATTTTATTTGAGCAAAATGTACACAAACCAATAGATTTCAAAATTGGCACAGAAATTATTACAGAGAAATTAGGAGAGTGAAAAGTCAGAAAAAGATGAATGTTTGGTTCGGTGAGAATAATGAACAATCATGAACATAGACCTGAATGAACAAGGTGGGGTTGAGGGGGAAGACAACAAATGAAAACTGCTAGAGTCAGATTCAAGAAAGCACATGACACAGTGGACAGAATTCTAAGAGTCTTGATGTTTTCTTCCTGTAGGAGAAGCCTTGGCTCAGTGTTATCACCCTTGTCTCATAAACACACACTATAAGCTCAAATCTTACCCTTGCGTGTTATATTCCTTGCATTAAAATAAATACAATTTAGACTGCCATGTTTATTAACTTGGCCCTGCCTGTTTTTCTTATAAACTAACTTGACTTAACCTCTAGCTTCTCCTAATCACTCCACATGCTGACAACCTGCTCTGGTTCTCCAACATCAACCCCCACAACCCAACGCCTCCACCACTATCCCCCCCACACACAAAATATTCAAGATTACATTAAACTAATCAATGAGCCCCTGAGCTACAGAATTCTACAAATTCACAACACTCTGAACGAAACAATTTTTCATCTCACTTCTAAATATTTAACCCTTGATGTAGAAACTAAGATCCCAGTTTCAGTCTTTCTATTTCATAATTATCTTCTTGTTTTTTGTGGGACCTTGCTGTGCACGGCATTGGCAGCCGTTTTGTTACGACCACAACAGATGAAAACTATGTCAGTGCCTTAATTTTTGGGATGCCCTGGAATCATGAACAGCGTTATTTAATGCAAAGAAAACCCCACAGGGATTAGTTGCACAATTGTCCTCACAGATGTTGATAGAACCACTTCCTAAAGTGAACAGGGTAGAGATCCTAACAGATGAATGAGTGACTAAACCATAACAAGTGATGACATAACTGGGAAAAAATATCTTAAATATCACAGGAAATACATTGACTTATGTGTTCAATCAGATTTTGAAATCTTGTGGAGCTTAATTGTTTCCATCTCACTTGCGTTTCAAACTTGCTCACCCACAAACCACCCAGACAGATGTTTTACAGATTACGGCACTGGACTTTGGCAGGAAACCATATCAAAGTTTTGATAACAGTGTGGTTATGTAGCGTTCCCAGTTATGAAGAGAGATCGGATGGATTGGGGTTGTTTTCCTTTGAGCAGAGGAAACAAAAGGGCAGATGACAGAGAGATATAAAATTATGAGGGGCATAGATAAGGTAAACAAATAGAAACATTTTCCCTTGGTGAAGGGATCACTGCCTAGGGGCACAGATTTAAGATTGGGGCAGGAGGTTTAGAAGGGATGAGAGGATTATTTTTCCACCACCCAAAGGGTGTCTGTAAGGATAGGAGAGGCAGAAACCCTTATAATATTTTAGTAGTATTTAGATATGTACTTGCAGAGGCAAGGTGTGCAGGGCTTTGGACCAAGTGCCAAAAAATGTGATTAGAATAAGAGTGCTTGTTTTTGAATGGCATATACTTGATGAGTCTTTTACTGTGCTGCAGACCTCTATGACCGCAATTCTCATCAAAACACTAACTAGGCTAACCTTTGACATCAGACATGGGTTCACCTGCACATTCGACAACATGGTCTACTGCGTCCGCTGCACCGGATGTGACCTCCTCTACGTTAGTGAGACCAAGTGGAGACTGTTTTACAGAGCATCTGTGCTCTGTACGCGACAAACACCACCACCTTCCGGTTGCAAAACATTTTAACTCCCCCTCCCATTCTCTGGGTGACATGTCCATCCTGGGCCTCCTCTGGTGTCACAATGACGCCAGCTGCAAACTGGAGGAGCAGCACCTCGTATTCCGCCTCGGGAGCCTACAGCCCAATGGCCTGAATGTGGATTTCACCAGTTTCAAAATATCCCCACCCCGGCCTCATTCCATGACCAATCCTTCCTCTCATCCCCGCCTTCTTGACCTTACACAACCTGTCCCTCTTCTCTCCCACCTCACTGACCAATCCCGACCACTGCCTACATGCACTCACCTATCCCCATCCCACCTGCCTTCCCCAGTTGCACCCCTCCTCTATGTCTGATCTCCCTTCTCTCTCCGCATTTCTGAAGAAGCGTCCCAACCAAAACATCAGCTTTCCGGTTTCTCTGATGCTGCCTGGCCTGCTGTGTTCCTCCAGCTCCACACTTTGTCTAAAGCAGGTAAAGCCAAGATAGTGATAACAATCAGCTGCTTTACAATTCGATCAACGACAGTGATTACTTGTGCCAATTGGTGAATCTCACCAAACATTTTAAACAAAAACCCCAGCCTTGAAACTGCATGAAGGGATAATGGTATTATTCCTCTACCACTTTGATAGATGCCTTAAACCATTTAAACTTATTATGCTGAAACTTCTGAAAGGGAAATTAAAATTTCAAGTGAAACATTTCTGACTGGTATCCCACAGCTGTTTCAAGGCACCATTGTCCACAGCATTTCCAGGTTCTGGTCGCTTCACTTAGCTTCAAGTAGTTAGGAGCTGAAATGGAGGCTTGTCTTTTAGCTGGATATGTAATGTAAGGCAGGTGACAGCTGTACTGTGAGAAATCTGAATCAGGATCACTTGATGACTGGATAATATGCTTTGAAGGATGACTATGTAATTTCTGGCTGTATTCAAATCTGAAGAGCAATAAGGAAAGGAAATTAAAATGTTACAAGTCATTATTCATTTTCTACCAAAGGCAATAGGATAGCACCATTTTATTTGACTGTTGACTTAAAACGTTTCACATCAAAAGACAATCCATGGGGATAACCAGAAAGACCACAGCTAATACACATCAATTCTGGTTAACAGACAAGTTCTGTTCATTACTTCTAGTTTGTATAATATTATAATCCTAGAAGATTGTGAATTATACACAGACAGAATAATGGATTTGTTCAAAGGAATTTCTAACTAAGACAACATTGGCACAAATTTGGAAAATACTAATTTTGAAATGCCATTCCAAACATTAGCTGCTTTTTTAGGTCATCATATCTCAAACACTTGCTATCAAAACAGCCATTGAATACCTGCATAAGGATGACTTTTTAATATGAGTTTTCCAAAAAACAGGTGCCGCATAAGAGACTTATCGAAAATTGTCATTCATTATTTTGTTACTGGCCAACAATCATGAGATATGAGCTGTTCTGGATTCAGTGTGTAAACACTGAGTACATGCACACACTGTGGATTGGGATTTTGTTATTTAAGTAGTGGATTACTGGATCATATCAGCATCAGCCAATATAGTAGTTCAACTTTGAGAACTTGGACTTGCCTGATTTAATGAACAATCTATCAGATCCCTGAACTCATCCAGTTTGACAAAGAACACAGGTATGAATAAGCTGTTTTCAGGTCACCCAGATTTAGCAGTGAGCAGCCCACTCCAAGAGGGAGTGTTAGAGTGATCTGTAACTTTGTGAAACTTCAATTCAGACTCACTGAAGATTGGTTTTCCTGTACTTGCAGTACTTGAAACTTCGCATTTAGGGGTCAATTTTCAATCCACACTTCTGGATTCAGATCTTAAGTCTAGACAAATACATTCTTGTTGCAGGTACTCCATGAGAAATGACTGTGGGAATACAGCTGCAGCTGCAAGTTGAAGAAAGGGTCAGCACTGGCAAAAATAGCAGCCAAAAAGCCTCCAAAGATCCTTGTCTAAGAAAAAAATAACTCATCTCCTTTGATCTTCTGGCCTTTGCTGACTGCCCTGTTTGAATCCTTCTTCTTGAAGTGGGGCTGAACACAAGGGTTTTGTCTTTGAAATGGGTGCTCTTCCAACATTTTAAAGGATTGGAACAGGAAAATGCAGAGGAAATGATGGTTCTATCAACCCTATCCTGTGTAATTACCTTGGCTTGCCCCTTTATTGAATGTACCATAGGATCAAGCGGAACCGGGGGGGGGGGGGGGGGGGCAGATCTATTTTCCTCCCAACACCCTCCAACCCCCATCACTTTTGCAAACTGGAGAAGAGCATTCCAGGAGCATGAGAAAATAGCTCATTAACTAAAATCTCTGACATTTAAAATCATTATAAAAGCAGCCAGTTAGCTAGAATATGGATCAGATTACCACCGACAGCACGAGGTTCTGTTCAAAGCAGACATGAGACCTGTCTCTATACTGAAACTGGAGTTTAAAAAAAAAAATCTCCATACTTTGTCATCGGGATGAGAGTAATCATCAAAGTCCTGCCTTTGCACAAGAATTAGAGAATCACCTTACCGTACAGACAGCTTCTCAGCCCATTACAATTGTACTAGCTCTTGAAAAGAATCCCTGCTCTTTCCCAATAACTGTGCATTCTTTCCCCGAGCTACTCCTCTACCCTTGGATAAATCAGAGTTCAAAGGTAAAATGAAAAATTACACACGTAAATTAACCCAATTTTCTTGCTTTTCTAAAGAATGAAACTGAAGAAAGAGCTGTACAATTTTAAAAAAAAGACAATTTTCCACAGTATATTCAATGTTTAATCAAATTTTAAAGTCACATTTTTTGACTGATCATACCACATGACATTCCGCAATTGTGTGATATTGTTTCTTCTTTCTTTTTACTATACACAAACAGTTCTAATTTAAATTCTCAACCTAAATTCCATGCATCCTTCATTCTGTTACTACTCATTGTTGCTTACCTGCAACTTACAACAATGAAATACTGAAACCAAATATACAGCAGAGGCTTACAGTACATTTAAGGCTTTGATTTGTTTGTCTGGTTATGGTATTCCTCATGTCTTGCATTATTTATGTACATTTCAATGTCATTCCAGTGTCAAAATCATAACCTCAAATCACTGGTTATTGCAACTAAAATTGGTAAATTACATCTGTTCCTGTACAAAATACAGATGTGTAAATTTATGAAATTTAAATGGTAACACATTTTCTAAGAAATTGAATTTTAAGTAATCAAGAATAAAAATAGTTACATCCACAAACAAAACACATTTCACAGATTAAAGCATACAAATTAGGCAGTTATCACATCTATTCTCAACACTTTTTTGAAACAAAAATGTTTCTATAACCTTGAAAGACACCATATACAAACACCGCAATTTATGAAGATGTAACAGTTACTTTAAGAATTGCAATTGAAAAGTATATTACCTACCCTGAAAAACAATATACATTGAAACTTTAAAACAGTCAAAATAGTTCATAAATTTACACATTGGCAAAAAATTGTTTACGGCTACATGCCATACTCTGCACCATCGGGGATATACTTGAGGTATTGTTTCACATTTTTAACATGGAAAAAACCTCCACGCATATTGGAATATTAAGAACATTTACAAAAGAACTGCATTCTTTAGCAAATAAGTGGAACATTTCTTTCCAAACTCACTGAGTTTTACAAATACTGAACAGTACTTTGAGGCAATGTTAGAAATATTACGAATGTGACAAACATTTCAATCACATTCTTCATGTTGGGTTGGTCCTTCAATGAACGGCTGTTTCACCTACAAAGCCACAACCGTATGACATGTCATGCTGTTATATTGTATCAAAAAGAATCCAGTTTATGAGTTAGTTGCAAACAAAAAGCTCAAAAAAGGATAATTGCGGCAAATATTAAAACAAAATTCTATACCTCTGATGAGTCAAGGAATGGAACAAACAAGGTAGAATGACAGGATTGATAACCTTCAAAAACTGTTTGAAAGTTACAGTAGTTAAATGTTATTTCATGTGCAAGGTGTATAAATCACATGAATTTTCCTGGTGTTAAAAAAGATTTTGTTCAGTGTTTCAAATAATTCAGCCTGAAAGTTGGTAGCTTCTGTATTGTTGAAAATTAGTTATCCAGTTAAACCATGTGCAAATTACTTCACAGATCAGTTCTTCCATTCACATCTGTCAAGAAAACATCCTTACAATAGTTTTCAGGAGATGGATATCTCGTGATCTATGAATTGTTTCAGTCTTTCCACATACTGCGCATAAAGCTCAATGTCATTGTGTCCTGCTCCCTCGACCCAGAGAGGTTCCACTGCTCTTGGACATTGCTCATACATTGCAAGGCCATGGGAAAAATCAATCACCTCATCTGCGGTGCCATGAATTACTAGCACAGGAGAAGATACCTTGGTTATCTTGTCAATGCTGAAAGAGATTTAAAAAGAAGAGAAAATTAAAGGAATAACGTACTATTGAAATAGCATTATGTTAGTCAGGTCTTAATGATGAATATTTCCTCTAGGCTGTGCTGGTGCATGATCACACAGTAATGCACAGCATACCATGCAGGGGACAAACAGGCTGTATATAAAGCGACGGTCCCTTTAAAATGCATATATGGTGTGACAGTTTCTATGAGACCATACTAAACAATAAACTGACTGGGTGCAGCAAAGGGAAATTAGAGAGAACAGTAGTTAAGGTCAGGACAAACTTAAAAAAAAAAACATAATTTCAATTTTATAAAAATTACTTCCTTAAGCCTCCTGACTTAGGAGGTACCACTCAAATGTTGCTCAGTCACGTCACTCTTGCAAAAATCTGGGTTGTCAATTCACGCCTCAACCTAAGTACTCGAGCAAATAATCCAGGTTGATATTTTCAATGCAATACCAAAGCACTAGCTTTCAGATCAAGCACAGAACTCAAGACACTCTCAAGCCAATACTTATTGCTTAACCAATACCATAGATTACCATGGTTCTGTTTCACTGCTAATTTTGGAACCTTATTGGGTGAAAATGACCTGTGTCAATTCTCTAAATTACAACAATGACTAAACTTCAAAACTGATTCATTTGCTGTGGTGAGTTGGAATGTCTTGCTGAAAGGTGCTACTTAAATGTAAGTTAATTAGCTTTCTGAATCCAAAAAATTAAGCAAATAGTTGGACAAAGCAAAGTATACTTAATTTTGCAGAAAGCCTCGTCAGAGTTAAATTACCTAATTTTTCAATGCTATTAATACAAATTTCTATTTTATACCCCAGGGTGTGTAATATCACTGATGGAAAATTTAAAACACTCTTGAATTCATTAAACTATTGATGTCCAATAAAGTACCCAATAGTTACATACTGAAAATCCAACTTTTTTTCTCTGCTCGCATGCCATGTGGGTATTGCTTGGCAGACCAGCATTTATTGGCTAATTACATACTTGATTAGTTCTAAAACAAGAGAAGTAGAAACATAGCTCATTCAGCCCTCATGGCTGACCTATACTTCCACATTGTTTACCTGACTCTGACTTGATGTCCTTAACCAACAAAAACCTATAAACACAGTCTTGAAAGCCACACAGTTGCCCACGCATTTAATCTACGTCTTTAAGTGACTTTGTGCTCCCAACTTCACCACTTGCTGTGCATCACAAACTTGTGTCATATACAAGCTTGGATATACTCCTTCATCCAAGTCTACTAAACATGTAAACAGACTGAAAGACAAAGCCCCAGTACAGATCTTTCGAGAGCACCAGTTATCATACGCAACCAAAGCACATACCCTTTATTGCTATGGGTTTCCAAGACATGAAATGAAACCATTGTTGGTCTACTTGGCCTGTTATGACATTTCCGTAAACACCTTCATATTTTTCTGTTTGTTGCTAAAACAGGAAGATAGCTGTTTATTGAGTTATTTACATCTTTGGGTAACGCTTGGTGGCAGATCCATTAACGAAGACAAATACATTTACCGGCATTGTGTAAGTATTTTAAGGTGCTTTCTGCTAAAGTTATTATGCTGTTGCAATAGTCACTTAGCAAATTAACACTATCAACTGGTTTACCCTACATTAAATCGATATTTCCAAAATAGAAACCAAAGAACTGAGGATGCTGGAGATCTGAAACAGAAACTTCTTTGGATAGGTGTACTCTCCACGTCAGATAGATGTTTTCACTGCCTCTAACACTCTCCTGCTGCTGGAACCTTCCTTCTGGCCATTTACTTGCACTGGACTTGTTCATTGACACAGTGACTGTTCCCATCGGTTGCCTTAATCTCCCTGCACCCCTCACATTTAAACTTATCAACCTCTGAGCTGTCTGCACTCCATGCTCTCAGATCCAGTCCTGAATCTGTAATCAAGACTTCCAACAAGGGTGTTGCTTTTGTCTGGCATACTGACTTCCACATGGTGGAGGCTGAGCGCCAGCTCCCAGACACCACCTCCTATCTCACCCTGGTCCATGACCTTACCATTGAGCGTCAGGCTATTGTGTACTTGACTGTCACCAACTTTATCTCATCTGGGATCTCCCTGTTAATGGCCTCCCAACTCACAGTCCTCCATCCCCGTACAACCCACTTCTACCTTCTCCCCAAAATCTACAAACAGGACTGCCGGGACAGACCCATTGTTTCTGCATGTTCCTGCCCAACAGAACTTATTTCTTTCTACCTCGACTGAAATTGTTTCTCCCCCTGCCCAATCCCTTCTCACTTACATCCGCGATTCTTCTGGCGCTTTACATTGGTTTCAAAATTTCCAGTTCGCAGGTAGTAGCCACATCCTCTTCACCATGGATGTGCAATCCAAAGGACTGTAAGCCACTATTTGTCACCTCCAATGGGATGCCATGACTGGACAGATCTTCCCTTCCCCTCCCCTCCCCTCCCCTCCCTCGTCAGCATTTCGCAGGGGCCATTCCCTTGGTTCACTCTTCCTCCATCTTCTCTTGCCCCCACGGCATCTTCCAGTGCAATCACAGAAGGTGTAACAGCTGGCCATTTACCTGCTGCCTCCTAATAATCTAAGGCCCTAGATGTACCTTCCAGGTGAAGCAGCAACTTACCTACACTTCATTCAATCTAGTCTACTGTATTCACTGTTCAGTGTGGTCTCCCTTTCACTGGGGGACAGAATGCAGGTTGGGTGACTGCTTTGCGGAACACCTACATGCTGTCTGCAAAAATGATCCTGAGCTTCCAATTGCCTGCCACTTCAACACACCACCCTGTTCCCACGCCAGCATTTCTGCTGCAGGCCTGCTGCAGTATTCCAGCAAGCCTCAGTGCAAGCTCGAAGAATGACATCTCACTTTTTGCTTGGGGATCCTTCAGTCTCTAGGACTCAACACAAAGTTCAATAACTTTAGAGCCCAAGCCCGTCCTTCCAAATTTATTTTGCCCATCCCATACATAGTCATGTTATGACATGGATTGTTTTTTAGCATAGTCACCCATTCTCACATACTCCCAGACCCATTATCACATTATATGTAGAGTTCACCCATTTTATCCTACTCTTAAATCTTACTATCATTTATTCTGCTTTTCCTCTGTCTTGGCCTGATATCCATAATCTCATTTATCTACCCCTTTCATATATCTCTCTCACCTCCATCTTTGACTAACTCTTCTCCCCCTCACCACAAACTTTAGCTTCAACATAAATACCACTTTTTCCTACCTGCTAACAGTTCTGATGAGTCACTGGACTTGAAACGTCAACTCTGCTTTCTTCTCACAGATGCTACCAGACCTGCTGAGTTTCTCCAGCAATTTGTTTTTGTGACACTGCCATAATTGTGCTTTTCTTCCCAGTTCAAATCATGAAGTTTGAATTCCACTACAATTATGTACTGAACTCTCCAAGTTCAGTTTGTTTTTTGGCATCAATCTTTTTTTATAAATTGCAAATTGCTTAATTAACTTAATATTGAACAGAGATTTTGGTACTCCTGCCAGAGTTAGTTAATCTCTATTCGTCTGCTACATAACTCACCAGCTATGGATTTCTGTAGTCCTCAATACCTATTCTCTCAACTTTTTATGTCATTACTAAAGAGTGAAATGGGTTATTCTGTACTGCATAAAATTCGATACAAATTACACACAAACATGGAAATGCAGAGGTCTTTGTCCATATCACATGATGATCAGTTTAATGAAAGGAGGCTCATACCTGGTAATACACAATGTTTTCTTGTGTTACTAAGATGAAGCTATGTTCCTTTAAGGTCAGAAAATTAGCCTTAAGTAATTGATTGTTGAAGAAATGGCACAAATTAGAAATGCTTATAAAACTTTCAGGCTCTAGGCTAAATGCATTAAGTGACTGTCAATTTTTTAATAACATCTGTGGTGCTGGACAAACAAGTACATACTGGATGCAGAACACTACCAAATTTCCTGCATCATAATCACTATTTCACTTTTCTTGGTTTGTCAATATGAAGGTTACATTACCCTCACAACCGGTGGCAACAATTTAAATTTTTGACCATAGAATGCTTCCTGATTAGTGAAACAGTTGATTTGTTACAATAATGACCTGAAGCAAAAGGTCTTACTACCACTACCTGGTCATGCTTGCAAAAACTAAAATAACTGAAGTGACTGTAAACCCATTATATAGAAATAGAAAGAATACATAACCATAAAATCCCTACAATGCAAAGAGGCCATTCAGTCTGTCGTGTCAGCACTGATCCTTTGAAGAGCATCCCACCTGGACCCCGGCCCCTACCCAATGCCCGTAATCCCACATTTACCACCTAGCCTGCACATCCCTGGACACTACTGGGTAATTTAACATGGCCAATCTACCTAGCCTACACATCTTTGGACAGTGGGAGGAGACCCACACAAACACTGGGAAAATGTGCAAACTCCACACTGATGGTCACCCAAGGCTGGAATCAAACCCGGGTCCTTGGGTGATGTGAAGCAGCAGAGCTAACCACTGACCACCAAGCCTCCCAGTATAGCACATAGAACTTAGTGAACTCATAGTAGTAGAAAAGGAAATAGTACCATTTTATTTATTAGCAGACTTGTAAAGGATTACAGGAATACAAAAGGTATGTTTATAACGCATGTTTATCACAGAGGTGTAATGGTCAAAACAAGGCCATTCACCCCATCACCTCTGCACCAGAGCAGCAAATGAACCAAATGTGGGGAATAAGATTTGTGAGCTACAAACTCAATTATCCCTGTGAAAGTATGACAGAGTGGCAATAATAAAAATGTGGCTTCAAAATGGTGAGGGCTGAGAGTTTATTACTCACACATACAAAAAGTTCACAGAAGATACGGAAAGAAAAAAGCAAGTTTAACAGCAGTAAGGAAGACATGGTAATGTTGGAAAGAGAGGATATCCTTGAACAGGCAAGAACAAAAGTTGTTGGTTAAAGTTGTAGAACAAAAAAAGGACATGATCACACTATTCAGGTATTCAATGCTGTGAATTGAGAGAGAAAGAGATAGAGCAACAAATCTCTAAGAAATCATAGGTGTACAAGATCTGAGCAGCATTTGACTGAATACAGTATCAATGAGTACAACTGAAGTCAATAGGAATCAAGGGTTGATTAGTTGGAATCACATCTATCATAAAGGAAGATAGTTACAGTTGGAGGGCAATCATCTCAGTTCAGGAAATCATAGCAGTAGTTCATCAAGATAGTGTCCTAAGATTTACCTTCATCTAGGTCAATAATGACCTTCCCTCCAACAGATCAGAAATGGGATGTTTGCTGATGGTTGCACAATGTTTAGCACTATTCATGATGATTCAGACGTCTGAAGCAGTGTCTGGTTCCATATGCAGCAAGCTGTGACGACACCCAGGGTTGAGCTAATAAGTGGCAGTTAGTATTCATGCCACAGAAGTGCCAGGCAATGATCATCTTCAACAACACAGAATCTAACCATTGCCCATTGACATTCAACAGCATTACTACTGTTGAATGCCTGACTGTCAATGTCCTGGGGGTTGCCATTGACCAGAAACCAAACTGAACCAGCCATACAAATACTGCAGCACAAAAACCAGTCAGAAGCCAGGAATTATGTAATGAATAATTCACTTCCTGTTTCCCTAATGTCCACCATTTACAAAGTACACGTCAAGAGCGTGATGGAATAATTTCCACTTGCTTGGATGAGTGCAGCTCCAACAACACAAGAACTTCAACACAATCCAGGACAAAGCATTCTACATGATTGATGTGGCACCCCGTTCACTTCCTTCAACATTAAGTCCCCTTCACAACCGATACATAGAAGCAGCAATGATGTGCAAGATGCACTGCACAAGCTCACTGAGATTCATTAGCCAGCACCATCCCAATCAAGGATGACAGCAGCAGATATATGGGAACACTATTAATTGCAAGTTCTGCTTCAAGTCACACACCATCCTGACTTGGAACTATATCACCATTCTTTCACTGTCACCGGGTCAAATTTCTGGAACTCCCTTCCAGCAGCATAACGGCTATCTCCACACTCCAAGGACTGCAGCAGCTCATGAAGGCTGTTGAACACAATCTTCAAGAGCAATTAGGGATCAGCAATAAATATTAACCTAACTAATGTTGCACAGTTTCATGAACTCAAAACTGGAAGGAGAAAGAGGTGGGTTTCATACACAAGATAAACTCAAAGGGAAATTAAAGCAAATAAGAGTGAAACTAGGAAAGAGTTCGGGACTGGGTCAGGGTGGCTAGAGGAGACTAGAGAAGCAACAGACACAGCTGAACATATGGCTTAAATTAAGCCCTTGCATTTTGTCGTGGCAAATTAGGTTGAATAATAGTGGGGAAAAGATAAACGCTCAGTCTCCATGTCCGCACAATACAGGGTGGTTTTTAGCAGTAGTGTTAAAGCTGCCAAGTCACTTGACCAGAAATGTTATTTAAATGTCAAGATGTGTGCAATGAAAATCAACAGCTATATAAGACCATATGACATAGGAGCAGAAATTAGGCCATTTGGACCAACAAGTTTGCTCTGCCATTCAATCATGCCTTCTCCCTGTAAAGTTTGATCCCCTTGACAATCAAGAACCCAACTGTGTCTATCTTAAATATACCCAAAGTCCTGGTCTCCCTCTGTGGCAATGAATTCCATAGATTGACCACCCTCTGGCTGAAGATGTTTCTTATTTCTGTTCTGAAGGGTCATTCTTTTACTCTAAAGCTGTGCACTCCGGTCCTAGTCTCTCCTACCAATGGAAACATCTTTCCAACATCCACGCTGTCCAGGCCAGTGTTCTGTAAGTTTCAATTAGATCCCTTCTCATCCTTCAAAATTCCATTGAGTATAGACCCAGAGTCTTCAAACATTCCTCATATGTTAAGCTGTTCATTCCTAGGATCATTCTCATGAACATTCTCCAACTTGCTCCAGGGCCAGTTCATCCTTCCTGAGGTATGGGGCCCAAAATTCTTTTTTTAAAATTCATTCACGGGATCTGGGCATCGCTGGGTATGCCAGCATTTATTGCCAAACTACCCAGAGAGCAGATAAGAATCAACAACATTGCTTTGGGTCTGGAGCCACATGTAGGCAAGACCACATCAGGATGGCAGTTTCCCTCCCTCAAGGGCGTTAGTGAGCCAGATGGGTTTTTGCCGACAATCAAAAATGGATTCACATTCATCATTAGACTCTTAATTCCTAATATTTATTGAATTCAAATTCTACCGTGGCTGGATTTGAACCTGTCCCGCTGAACATTCCAGTGATAACACCACTATGCCATTGCCTCCCCTAATTTACTCAATACTCTAAATGTGGCCTGACCAGAGCCTTACAAAGTCTCAGAAGTGCATCCCTGCTTTTCTATTCTAGTCCTGTTGAAACGAAAGCCAAGATTGTATTTGCCTTCCTAACTATTGACTCAAACTGCAAACTTACCTTAAGAAAGTCCTGAAGTAGGACTCCCAAGTTTCCTTTGCACTTCAGATTTCTGAATTTTCTCCCCATTTAGAAAATAGCCTATGCCTCTAATTTTCATACAAAACAGCATGACCTCACATTTTCCCACGTTGTGTTCCATCTGCCACTTTTGTCCACTCTCCTAACCTGTCTAAATCCTCCTGCAGCCTCCCCGCCTCCACAATACTACCTATCCCTCCATCTATCTTTGTATCATCTGCAGACTTACCCAGAATGCCCTCAGTTCCTTCATCTAGATCATTAAAGTACAAAATGAAAATTTGTGGTCTCAACACTGATCTGTGCAGAACATCACTTCACTAGCTGCCATCCTGAGAAAAGACCCTTTTGTACCCACTCTCTGCTTTCTGCCAGGCAGCCAATCTTCCATCCATGCTAGTACCTTGCCTCTAACACCATGGACCCTTATATTACTCAACAACCTATGCGGCACCTTGTCAAAAGCCTTCTTAGTCCAAGTATATAACATCCATTGGCTCTTTGCTTGTTACCTCCTCAAAAATTCTAACAGACTTGTCAGGCATGATCTCCCCTTGATGAAACCATGCTGATTTTGCTCTGTTTTACCATGCACTTCCAAGTATTCAGAAATCTCATCCCTCACAATGGACTTCATAATTTTATCAAAGACTGAGGTCTGGCTAATCGGCCTATAATTTCCTGAATTTTGTCTCACTCCCTTTTTAAACAGGGAGGGGTAGGGTGGGGTGTACATCAGAGATTTTCTAATCCTCTGGGACCCTCCCTTACTCCAGTGATTCCTGAAAGATCACCTGTAATGCCTCCACTATCTCCTTCAGAACTCAGGGGTGTAGTCCATCTGGTCCAGGTGATTTATCCACCTTCAGACTTTTCAGTTTTTCTAGCATCTTCTCCTTGGTGATGGCCACCATACTCACCTCTGCCCCCCGACTCTCTTGAATTTTTGGGATATTACTCGTGTCTCCCACAGTGAAGAATGACATGTGCATGTTGTCTCAAGAGGTATACTGCATGGTTCTTCATGGTGCGTCATGTTCTAAAATGAACTATATGAAAAGGACCTCAGTGCTATGCCCTGTAATACACGTTATCTTGCTTTTAATTCGTATAGTTTAATTATCATCTTAAGTAAACAAGGACTGTGGTGAATAAGAGTTCAATTATTTGGTGAAGAAACCACATAGGAATAACAGGTCTTCTGGTTGTAGGACACTGTCCAAGATGAATTGTCTGGCTTTCATTTCCTTCTCTTCTCTTCCCTCCCACTAATCCTCAGAGTTATCATCATCAACATCTGAGAGATACAGGATCCTGATTGCTTGCATTCTATTAATACATTGTCTTCTGTTGGTGGGAGAACTTCTGTTTATTCTAAGCAACTATCTTGCAGAAAAAAAAACACGCATTAGAATTGTTTCAGAGATAGTAGGAACTGCAGATGCTGGAGAATCTAAGATAACAAGGTGTAGAGCTGGATGAACACAGCAGGCCAAGCAGCAGCAGAGGAGCAGGAAGGCTGACGTTTTGGGCCTGAAGAAGGGTCTAGGCCCGAAA
>JAHRHZ010000048.1:3492739-3574463 GCA_024137785.1 Ginglymostoma cirratum | reverse complement strand
CTGCTGCTTGGCCTGCTGTGTTCATCCAGCTCTACACCTTGTTATCTCAGATTAGAATTGTTTGTATTTGATTCAAGCAATGGAACTAGAGTGCCTTTAATTTTGACCAAGAGGGTGAGACCAAGTGCGTGTCATGACAGAAAGGAAATAATTTTGAGCAACCAGTGACTTTACTTGGATATTGATAAAGAACAAACTAAAAAAAAAAGAAATGGACGTAAAGCTGTGACAAATGTTATACTACGTAGAGGTTAACCTCACAATTTCACCGTTAGTTGGAGACTTTAGGAGAGGATCGTTTTGCAAAGTAGCATTCACAGGCACAGGGCTATTGGGACAGCCATAGGATCAGAGAATACCAGGGTCCCCCACCTCTGGGTCAGAAGGCCTGCATTCAAGTCCCACCTGCTTTGTAGGGGTGTGGAAACTTATGTCTGAACAGGTTGGTTAAAATATCTCAAAGCATTGGCAATTGGGCCCAGTATCTGGTAATATTGGGATGGGGCTTCAGATTATCAAGCAATGGTAGTTATTTTAGCAAATAGCAAAATTGTGAGCTGGGAGACTGGGAAACATGATTGGAGATCAGTGGGATGAGAGATCTCTTGTTAGCCCATTTCAAACCATCAGGTCCCAAACTGCAAACTTTCTAGTCAGTCAGTCAATTTCCTGACATATTCAGTCCTCAAAAATCACCTCAAACTTCCTTCCCCATTGCTGATTCCTGACATTATATCCCTGGTAAAGCATTAAAACGCAAATTTTGTATGACCAAAACATCGTAAACTGTGCAGGTTCAACTTCCGTAACCATGGAACTTCCATAAAAAATAGGAACAGGAATAGACTGTTTTGGCCCTTTGAGCCTGCTCTGTCATTCAACAGGAACATGGCTGATTACACACACGTCTATTTTCCTGCCCTTTCCCCATTACCTTGATTTTCTTCCTGATCAAGAATCTATGTCAGCCTTAAATACATATAAGGACTCTGCTCTCACAGCTCTCTGTGGCAAGGAGTTCCAAAGGCTCTCAACCCTCAAATTCCTCCTCATCTCAGTCGTAGGTTGATACCCTTTCTGAGACCATGCCCTCTACTCCTAGACTCACTCATAAGAAGCACCCTCAGCATTTATCTGGTGAAGACCCTTAAGAATCCTGTATGTTTCAACTCCATCACCTTTCATTGTTCTAAACCCCAGTGAGTAGAGTCCCAACTTATTTAACCTTTGCTCATAAGACAATCCCTCTATACTGGAAATCATCCATGCAAACATTCTCTGAACTGCCTCCACTAAAATGATATCTTTTCATAAATAAGGGGATGAAAACTTCGCAGTACTTCAGATATACTCTCATCTGCACCTTGTACAGTTTCAGTAAGATGTCCCTACTCTTGTAATCAAACCCCATTGAAATGAGCCAACATACCACTCGCCTTTCTGATTACTCGCTGCACCTGTATGCTAGTTTTGTGTTTCATGCACAACTACCCCCACGTTGCAGCTTTCTGCAGTTTTCCTCGATTTAAATAATACTGTTCTTTTGTTCTCCCTTCCAAAATGAACAACTTCACACTTTCCCACATTATACTTCATTTGCTAACCTTTTGCCCGTTTACTTAACTTATCAACATCTCTAAACCGTATCCTCGCAACCTGCCTTCCCTTCTGCTTTTGTGTTTTCATCTGCAAAATTTGGCTACAGTTCATTTACTTCCTTTCCCCAAGTAATTAACCTATATCATAAATAGTTGCAGTCCCAGTGCTGATCCCACTGGTCACAGGTTGCCAACCTGAAAAAGAAACCTTCATCACAACTCACTGGTTTGTGCCCATTAGCCAATTCTCTATCCATGCCAATATATGACCACCATTGGGTCTTAAGAGTTAATCTCTTGCAAGGTACCTTTCTGAATGCCTTCTGGAAGTCCAAATACAACACATCTACTGGTACCCGTCCATCCATTCTGGTTGAGACTCCCTCGAAAAACTTTAACAAATTACTCAGACATGATTTCCCTTTCATGAAGCCATGCGAACTCTTTGATTACATCATGATTTTCCAAATATTCCATTACTTCCTTAACGACTGATACCAATTTTTTTTTAAACAAACAATAGATTTTAGGCTAATTGGCCTACAGTTACCCACTTTGTGCCTCCCACCCTTTTTAAATTAGAGTGTCACATTGGCAGTTTTCTAATCCTCCAGTACCTCTCCAGAATTTGAGGATTTTTGAAAAATTACAAGGAATGCATTCATTATCTCTTCAGCTATCTCTTTTAGGATCCTAGGATGCAAACCATCATGTCCAGGGATTTAACTGCCTTTGGCTCCTTTTTTTTATCTAATACTACTTTCTTCAGCGATGGTGATGGTACTCAATTCCTCCCTTGTATTCCCTAGTATTAATGGGGTGTTTGAAGCATCTTCCACTGTCAAGACTAATAAACAAATGAACAAATATTTGTTTAACTCTTCTGCCATTTCTTTGTTCCCCATAATTGTCTGATCAGATTACTTTTCTAAGTGAACTGTGTTCACATTAACTTCTCTCTTCCGTTTTAATTAAAGCAGCTCTGGTAGTCAGTTTTTATATTTCTCATTAGTTTGCCCTCCTGGTTTATTTTCGCTATCCTTATTAGCTTTTTAGTTCTCCTTTGCTGGATTCTGAATTTATCCCGGTCTTTGGGGCTATCACTAACTTGTGCCTCCTTTTCTGCTTTTTCTTTCAACTTAGTACTATCCTTAACTTCTTTGGTTAGCAATGATTGGTTTATTCCTCTCTCAGAATTTTTCCTTCTTACTGGGATATATTTTTTGCTGAGAGTCACAAATTACCTCCTTAAAATGTCTGCCACTGCTTGCTTACTGTCATTCTTGCTAATCTATCCCACCCACTTCACTTTAGCCAATTCTATCCTTATTTCATCATAATTCCCTTTAGTCAAGTTAAACATAGCTGTTCCTGGCCCAAATTCCTCTCTCTCAAACTGAATATTAAATTTTGTCAGCATGTTATGATCACTACTTCCTCAGGGTCTTTTACTCATATTAAACTTACTTTATTACCTAATATCAAATCCAAGATAATCTGTTCTGTGGCTGACTCCATGACACATCACTCTAGGAAACTGGTTCATGCTTCTGATATGTACCAAGATTGTAGGCACGTGAAATTTTCTGTACTATTAGTACAAATTTTAGCATATGTAATCTTTAATAAAATCATTTCTGTGAGCAAAAATTACCATTTATACTCAAGTAACAGTCGATCTCCTGAAATTTGACCGAAGAAAATCACCATTTTACATACATCTCACATTTAGGTCAAGCCCTGATTTTCAGCCAAGTTCAAACTCTTTATATTTACCAACTGCTCACTGAAGTCAAGAATTGCCCTTGTGCAAATCTACTCATTGATTGAAATATAGATCATCATTGAATGAGGTTGCTCAGCTCCTTCTTTTTTGCACCTCAACACGATGCCAAGGATATCACCTGACTAGTGTACGCTGTGTTTCCACCAATCTTGCCTTACAAACAGCAAGATGGTTTAAAAAGGAACAGGGCTAGCTATCTGTTGTTCAAAGAAAGGAATTGAGATTGGAAAAAGTTCATTACACAGCTTAGAGATGCCCAAGATAAATGTGTAGGCAAGAAAAAACTGAGCACATTGCTGCTGTTGGAAGACAAAGTTGCAAAATATATCAAGGAAAATTGACAGAAAGAGCTCTCTGTTCCTTGACAATCTACCTGAATCTTTTCCTTAAGAGGAGGAAGAAAATTAGACATTTCAAATTTTAAAGCCAACTTGAATGCTCCATGAGGTGTCTAAAGAGTAATAATTTGTACTGTGTCAGAAGACTCAGCTTTCATAGCAAGTAAAAGCCAAGTGTAAAGACACAGAGATAGCAAGCCAAAGTAAATAAGCCTATCACTGGATTCACAACACAGTGAAATTCAAACAATGATCCTTCAAACTGCCAAATTGTTCCTAACTAGGCTTCATGGATAACAAATTTTGGACACTAAGTTTATAACTTAATTATTAACAACTAATTATTAATAATTAACGTTAGCAGAACACACAGACAACAAGGTAATCTAATTAACATACATGATCT
The DNA here is from genome assembly GCA_024137785.1 of Ginglymostoma cirratum. Lineage (NCBI taxonomy): Eukaryota > Metazoa > Chordata > Chondrichthyes > Orectolobiformes > Ginglymostomatidae > Ginglymostoma > Ginglymostoma cirratum. The sequence goes on along the minus strand of JAHRHZ010000048.1, from coordinate 3,570,335 downwards.
AAAGACCAATCTTCTTCAATTATAACCCCTACTCAGAAGAGACAGTGACAGACAGTTAAGGGATAATTAAAAAGTAAAAGAATTGTAATTTGCCAGTTCAATAAACGGCTTCCAACAATTGATAGCAGCACCCTAGCACAATCTACAACCTCATGGCCCGACATACCTCCAACTCAACCATAATCATCAAACCAGAGGATCAACCCTGGTTCAATGGTGTGTGCAAGGAGATTTACCTGGAACAACATGAGGCATATCTAAAAATGAGGCATCAACCTGGTGAAGTGACCAAACAGGACTACTTGTATGCCAAACAGCATAAATAACAAGTGACATACATTAGCTAAGTGATCTCACCAAATCAACAGATCAGATCTGAGCTCTCCAGTCCTGCTACATCCAGGCATAAATGGTGGAGGGCAATTAAATCACTGGAGGTGGCACTTGCTCCACGAATAACCTCACCCCTACTGATGCAAGAGCTCAGCACGTCAGGGCAAAATATAAGGCTGAAGCATTTGCCACAATCTTTAGCCAGAAATGCCAAGTGGATGATCCATGTCATTCTCCTCCAGTGGTCCCCAGCATTACAGATACCAGTCATCAGCCAATTCAATTCATTCCACGTCATAACAAGAAATGGGTGGCACGGTGGCTCACGAGGTTACAGTGGTCAGGTCCAGGGACCTAGGTTCAATTCCACTCTTGGGTCACTGTCTATGTGGTGTTGTACATTCTCCCTGTATCTGCACAGCTTTCCTCTGGGTGCTGCAGTTTGCGCTATGATTTTCAGTATGATTTGACTTCTTTGGGACTGAAAGGGGTTGAAAAATACCTTGTTGACAAAGGGGGAGGAGAGAGAATAGAACGAATGAGGGTGCCCAGAGTAAAATCAAAGGGAAGCCAAATGATACCAGAGGAGCTACGTAAGGTTCAAAATAGGTGCTAATGGAAGGTATGAAAAGTAGAAAAAATGTTAACTTCAGAGTGGAGTTCATTTTCTGGTACTCAATATCTGATAGAGACCTAATAGTAGGAAAAAATGCAACACAACTCCAAATCCTTTCTCCCATAATCCTCATTCTGCCTCAATCATTATTCATATGGTGTTCCTTGACAATCCTAGACCTCTAGTGGGCACAATGCCAATTTGTATTTGCTTTGCGGTTTAATATTGAAGGCTTAAGGAGTGTCTCAAGTAAAATCATTCACTGAGATTTTAAAAGACGAAATAAATTAAGCTTAATTCCCGTTTCTCATTCTGCGCAAGATAATTTGGGGAACAAAATATCTCTAAGGGATAGATATAAATGCAATTTGACCAAATAAGTTGAAACAATCTTAGGATCAATGAAGTGACAGCCAGTGAAGTCTACGTCAAAGATTCTGATTATTTGAGAGATTTAGATGGCAATGATTTTTTAAATTAACATGATGTATTATGTAGGTATAAACAGACCACACTAATTTGCTTACTGTTTACTGGGAATTTCTGGAGGTTATTGTATTTTATATGTCCGAAAGGAAGATAATGTGGGAGGTGATGAAGTGAAGAGAGAGAATACTGAATTTTGAATATTTTGTAAATATATTCCAATAGAACATGTCATTTTAGTTCAGGCAATTTGGCTGAAAATTTTATAGCTGCAAATAAAACTATAAAATCTGTGTTCACAATTCATGTCTACATGATTAATTTTGTCCTTTTTTAAAAAGATAAAGAGAGTGTAATATTACCATATAAACTAGACCTTATAAATTTGGAGTAAGAAATTGCTCTATTAGGAATTCAAAAATTGAAGGTCAGCGCATCCTGCATCTTTCTCTCCTGCTGAATATGTTCACAAAGCTTACCCTTCTAACCCTTATTTAGGAATTTGTTTCCAGAAAATATTTTTAAAGCGGCTGTAATTTTTTAAAAATTGCATAACTCAAACAACAGAGGTCATCACCTGACAGAATGATGACATAAGCAAGATATCACAATGAAACTCACATCTGCATCAAAAACAATAATGACGTGAAAGCCTCAAAAGTATTTCTATGCTAGACAGGTGGGAGGGGTGGAGGCTGGTGGAAACGAGCCTCCAACACTTTGAATGTCAATTGCCGTTTTTAGAGCAACAGGTCTCATGTTGGAAGAGTCTTTAGGGAGCATGTTTTTAGCATATTTAAATTATGCTGCCACATACGTTTGGAGGCTTGATTTTAATATTACAGTTGCCAACCAGGTTCCCAAAGGTTCAGGAAACTCAGCCATATAAAGGAAACAGCAGTTTCCATTAAAGATTGCTCATTACAGCAACTACTGAGGGCAAAGAGAAGCAGGGTGTTCCACCAACCAAGAAAGTCTTCAACTTTTACACTGCAATCACTTCCATTGCCTTCCCTACCAACCTCCCACCACATGAACTCCCTGGCACTGATCTCTCTCACACTTCCTTCAATGATGGCCTATTTTTTTGCCATTCTCACCTAATTTATCATTTGCTCCCTGTCCCATTTGGAACCATTCCTCATGTCCCCACTTTAGATTCCTGCTGCCAGTTTTCCCTTCCAACAATTTATTGATATGCCGAGCAGAAAATTAAGAAAGCAAATTAAAATGTTTCTTTTACGCCAAATATGACAGAGCATCCATGTTCCTGACTTTGTCGGTTTGCCCTCATGCTATTGTAATTCCTTGCACCAACCTCTGTAGAAATATCAGACCAATGTCTTTTTCAAATTACTTCTTTGGCTGCTTTTGCATCCAATTGTGAGATACGAATGGACTGAATTTCAAAAATATTTACGCACCAAAGTGTCAGAGTGACAATTGGAAGCCTACTTGTAAGTTGACATATTTGGACAAGCACTTTAAATCAATGTCATAATGAAAGTAGCTACTAATTCAAGTTTGAACTCCAGCGTTTAAAACAAATTGATAATAGATCTCTTTCACTGAAGCTGCCAAATTATGAACAATGGCCATTTCTGACTGGGAACATTAGCTGCACTGAAGAGTCTTCATTTGTACATGGTAAATCAGAAACAGATGATTTCAAGTGACATATAGACATCATTCCCAAAAACTCTAACAAAATAAAGATAATACATACTGTAGCCAGTCAACTTGAGCAGAGGGAAGAAAGGAAAGTGTAACTTCTCGGTGTCCACCGAGAAAGAAAAAGGCATAGAAAGTATACTGGTCCTCTAAAGTGTAATTACTGATTGGTTTGATTTAAGACTACGTGCAGTGGAGGAAAAAAATTATGATTATGATAACCATAACTAACTATGTTCTCCTTATCCAAAGAGAATAGGTCCTTCTTACCCACTTTATCTCGACTCCTGATAATTCCGTACATTTGGTTTGTTACGCACTTCAATTAGGTCTCACCTCGGCTTGCTCCGTTTCAAAGAAATGAATTTATCCAATTATTCCTCATAACTACAAATTTGATTCAGACAAGGCAACATCCTCCTAAAACTACTCTGTACCCTCTCCAGCGCAAATTGCATCCATCGAGTGTGACAATCAGAACCACACAGGTACTCTAGATAGGACTCTTTTTTATATAGACAGTAAAGCTTTTCAGCTCCTATATTTGATATCAAGACAAATAGTTTTATACCTGGTTGACCATGTTATCTACCGGACTTGCACCACCTCGAGGGATCAATGGAAAGATTTCCAAAGTCCCTCTGTTCCTCTATGTTAATGAAGTTTAACAAAAAGAAACAAAAAGACAGATTTTCTTTGCATACTTTTTATTGACCATATGAGTCCATTGGTTTTCTGTCTCAGTCCCAGCTGCTTCCCCCCAATCCCAATTAAAATAATACTTTTTATAAAATCTGTTTAGATATATTATATTTCAATGGTAGGTGGTATTTGAACAAGGGGATTTTGGTCCAAAGGTATTTTGGTCCAAAGGACACTATCATAAGACCCTTAAAAGGTGAATGTTAACAGTGGGCTATATTCACATTATACATTCCCAGTATTCTACAGATTACGTACTCACTTGCCTGGTTAGTCTTCTGCACATACATTAATGCACACTTTGCACACCATTTGCCACTGTCTATTCATCTAACTAGTCCACTGCAGGTTACAGCTTTCTTCTTTGTCAACCACAGATTGATTTTTTTCTATTATTTACAGATCATAAAATCCCTACAGTGCAGAGAGGTCATTTGGCCCTTCAAGTCCCAACTGACCTTCTGAACAGCATCCTGCCCAGATCCACCCCCCCTACCCTATCCCTCTAACCCTACATTACCCATGGCTAATCCATCTAGCCTGCACAACTCTGGACACTATGGGCAAGTTAGCGTTGCCAATTCACCTAACCTGCACATCTTTGGACTGTGCGACGAAACCTACATAGAAACAAGGAGAGTGTGCAAACTCCATGCAGACAGTCGCCCGAGGCTGGAACTGAACCCGGCTCCTTAGTGCTGACAGGCAGCAGTGCTTACCACTGAGCCACTGCGCCTGCACAAATGTCTTAATCATTTCCACAATCAATTAATGTCCAAAATAACCCTATTAGAAAAAAATTTGCTGTCATGTTACACTTTGCATAGTGTCTCTGAGCTAACTTTGAATTGGCAATTCACTTTCGATCCCATGGACTCTATTTTGTGACAGTCTGTCATGAGGATCTTTATCAAGGGCCTCTGTAAAATTCATAAAATCCACTACATCAAATGCTCTGCCTTTATCACCTCTTCTTGTCAACTCCCAAAACAATTCAATCATATCAGTCAGTCATGACATCCCCATAGCAAATTCAAACTGACTGAATTTGGTGATTGTGTATCTTTCATCTAATATTCATCCTGTCCTTCAACTTTTCCAATAATGTTTCCAAAGTTAGATCTGAATTAGTTTCTTGCTTGTTAAATACAGAGAAATGGAAAATGACAGGCAGAGCCTCTGCTAGTTCTTCTCTTACTTCCCTTACAATAATTTTGATCTATTACCTGGGGATTAACACATTTTCAAGTTTGTTAAATGCATTAATGTTTACAGTCACAGTCATACAGTACGGAAACAGGCCCTTCGGGCCAACCAGTCCATGTCAAACATAATCCCAAAGTAAACTAGCTCCACCTGCCCGCTTCTAGCCCATATCCCTCCAAACCCTTCCTATTCATTTATCTATCCAAAATGTCTTTTAAATGTTGTAATTGTACTCACATCCACCACTTCCTCAGGAAGTTCATTCCACATGGGAACCACTCGCTTGGTAAAAAAAAAGTTTACCTGTATTATCTTTTTTAAAATCTCTCTCCTCTCAACGTAAAAATGTGCTCACTAGTCTTGAAATCCCCAACTCTAGGGAAAAGACAACTACCATTAACTCTATCTATACCTTTTATTATTTCATAAACTTCAATCATGTCACCTCTCATTCTCTGCTTTCTGCAGTATTGAGTTGCGTCTGGCAAAAGCCTTTTTGACTTCGGTTACAATGGTCGTTTGTCACTGAATGCATTCGCACAAAGCTATCGACATCATTTTAACAAGAGAACAAGAGCTTACTATGCAAAAAAAAATGAAAAGTTTGAAAGATATTATCTTAAGTAGCATAAAGAAAACTTCAATGCTTTTTCCTTTAAAAGATATCCTTTTTACAAATATTCAACCCTAATTAAGTATCACACCGATCTTAATTGTTTTTTTTTACTTAACTGATGAGGTTGCAAGTGTCTCCCTTTGGACGATCTGCACATTCACTAGATGTGATTCTTTCCATACACAGACATCAGCTAATTCACTGACTTTTCTCGCTGAAACTTATGAGAAAAAGCTAAAGACGTCTTTCCAGCCTGAAGATTGCCATTAAACTGGGTACTCTTCTGTTGGTATGAATCTTTTTCTTCTGATCTCAACCTGCTAGTGGCCCTGGCTATGTCCTTTTCTGCCATCAGAAAACTCAACATAGTAAGCCCCCTTTAGCCAAAACCTTCCAGGTGACTTAGGGCGGCACAGTGGCTCAGTGGTTAGCACTGCTGCCTCACAGCACCAGGGACCTGGTTCGATTCCAGACTTGGGCGTCTGTCTGTGTGGAGTTTGCACATTCTCCCCGTGTCTGCGTGGGTTTCCTCCGGGTACTCCAGTTTCCTCCCACAGTCCAAAGATGTGCAGGTTAGGTGGATTGGCCATGCTAAATTGCCCGTAGTGTTCAGGGAGGTGTGGGTTAGGTGGGTTGGGGGTGGGGGGGGGGTGGGATGCTCTGAGGTTCGGTGTGGACTTGTTGGGCCGAAGGGCCTGTTTCCACACTGTAGGGATTCTATGATTCTATGACTTAAGCTTAGGTCATGTGCTTTCTTGAAAATAATGCTTGAATTCAAAAATGACTTTCTGATGTGTTTAAAAAAATGTCACCTCAAAATTAAACAAAAACCTATTTACCTTAATTTATAATTTTGGAATTTGGAATCTAAAATTATCATACTACACATCAAAAATTAAGATTCAACTATCTTATAGAAGTCAGGCCTCAGTAAAAGGACACCGTGCTTCCACTTAGAAGTGCCTCCTTCAATTGATACAATTGTACTTATTTCTTTTTGGCACACTTCTGTACTTATTTGATGCTAGTTTCTTTAGTTAATGTCTCTTCTTGAGACCCTTAAACTGCTGAAACAGCTCATTTATTTCTTAATCCCTCAAGCTCCTCTTCTGCAGTTGGTTTCTGGAGGTTCTCAGAAATTCTTTCTCCTGCACTAGTTATTTTTGAAGACTGCTAAACTGCACTGCTGCTAGTATAGGCTTTTTTTCCCCTCTGAAAAAAGCATACACATTCCCTGAAAAGAACCTGCCCACACAGACCTCCTTATTGGCTCTCTCTTTAAAGTCAAACTGTTTCTATCTTCTAGTATCATAGGACACCTGATTCTGTGCAACTGTCCTTTTCTCCCCCTCTCTCATTCCTGTTACCAAGCCACTGAACAAATCATCTTAACTATCTTAAAAGCTTCATTTAGATGCATGTAAATAAATTTCAGACACCCTGGTGTCATTCACAGAACTAAACAATGAAATTTACATTAGGTCCTTCGTTTTTCAAACTACACAATATAAAACTACAATCAAATGTTAAGCTATATACGGCATTACCATCTTTAGAACACAAATTTCCAAATAATAAATCATGAACTTTATCTGAATACACACTCTCAGTCTTCAAAGCTACCCACTGATCTAAAACTAATTTACCGTCAAGTAGTTGTTTCCAGTCTACTTCAGATAAATTATATGCCAGCTCAGTAAAATTTGTCTTTGAAGTTTGTTAATGAATTGAGATTTATTATTCCTGGTCTCTTTCTCCTGTCCAACAACTACCCTAGATATAACTGAACTGTGATACTTTTACCAAAGTGTATCCCAGCTGATATTTTCACATGCCCAACTTTATTTCCCAAAACTAAGTTCAGAACCACCCCCTTCCTTGCTGGGCTTGCATGTACTGGCTAAAAAGATTCTCTCTAATGCATTAAGAATTCTGCTTCCTTAGTGCTTTCAATTCTATCCCAGTTACTACTAGAGCAGTTGAAATTCTCCCCATCACTGCCTTATTGTTTTTGTACTTCTGAGAAAGGCTTTATATATTTGTTTGTGGGAATGCAGGAACAAATAAAAAGGTCATTTTGCCCTGTGATACAATTAAATCATGCTTGATCTGTATCTTATTTTCATCAATCCACTTTGATTCTGTGACCTTTAATGTCCTATCAGAAGCTATCAATTTGTTTTAAAATATAACTGGCCCGACCTCAACAACATTGTGGGGAGAAGAATCCCATATAGCCACTACTTTTTTTTTTTTACACGAGATTTCTTTCGACAACATGTCTGAACAGACTACCTCCTGATGGATAAGGCTATGTCCTTTTGTTCTGGACTCTTCCATCAGATGAATTATTTTCTTCTCATCTACCCTCCATAACACAAATCACATTGGCATAAATCTATTCTCATTATCTACCCCGTATCTTCAAGGCTTAACCATTACAAATCCAGGCTGGCTTTCTCAATCACTCATTTATCATGCAACTGTTCAGATACTCTGACCCCAGTAACAGATTCTAGTAAATGCCTGAAAATAGGTGTTAAACTAATAGGTCTACAAACCTTCCTTATGGTGAAGTGATATTGACAATGTTTCATATCAAGGTCACTTCACGACCTGCTTTGCCAAGTCAGGATTAACAATTTTTTTTAAACCTAGTCTTTTTAATACAGGGTAGAAAGTCCTAGAACTTTGTCTTTAACAACATTTAGTTCTTCCATTAAAAAAAACCATACAGAATCAAGTTAGTTCACCTTAATTTTTGTTTCTCCAGTATATTTAGTTTCTACTGTGAAGATTGAAATAAATAAATTATTATTGCCATGTTCTGGGAAAAGCAGCAGTCAAATTTAGTTGCTTATCTGCTGGAGAAAATAAGAGATCTATGCTTCAGGATCAATGACAAGAAACATATACATATAAATGCTGGGCATTTGAACATGTTACTTACATTGCTCAGAAAAGGGAAGAAATAATATTCATACCCAAGAGGTTTCTTCAATTCATTTGCAACAGCTACTATCAATAAAATGGTAAATAATCTTTAGGCAATGTTACAGAATATTCACTATGAAGAAGGTTCAGAAAGATGATATAGCTGCTGGAATTGGTGCTTTGTGGTCATCCAATTGAATGCTATTTGCACAACATTTTTTAGAAGTTGTTTACATCAAACTACAATGAAAGACCTAAGATCACTTGAAATAGCAACAGGGCTAAACAAAGTACAATAGGATGGATAATCTATAAAAGTTGCAAAAATATTACAATATGAAGCTTTTGTAAATGAAGTAGGAGATTAAAGACAAAGTGAAGTACGTTAAAACCCAATCTGCTATCTAACTCATTCAGCGACAGTCCACCTAAAACAGCTAGTTCATCAAATCTGAGCCTACAGAAACAATAAAAAAAACTTGCATTCCAAAGTGTGCCATGGATGTTAGGACGTTCTCACTAAAAGGAGCCTTTCTTAAATGATGAATGAATAGATTGAAGAACACCTATACAGCACTGACATTTCCACTTGCCATGCAGTGAGACCAGCATTGTCAATAAAAGAAACACAAATTGCTGTGAAAACTCAGGAGGTCTGGCAGTGTCTGTGGAGGGAAAGCAGAGTTAACATTTCAGGTACTGCAATGCAAAGGGACTTAGGAGCACTTGTACATGGAATACAGAAAACTAGCACACAGGTTCAGCAAGTAATCAGCCTGATATTAATTTTTTTCTGTTACTAATCAAAAATGCAATTTGTCACATTTGTATTCCCAATTAGCCACAAGTGACCAGTAATCAACAGTTTTGACAATGCTACTTCAGGGTTAAGATTACAATTGGGTTTGTGGTTACAGTTATGGTTAGAATTATTTATGGCAAACAGCTTACTATATTGAGGCAGAGAGACTGAGCTGCAATAGACTTAACAGGGACAGTGGTATCACAAAGCACTGATAACAGAATACACCGATCACCACTTAGTATGATGCGTGCAAAACATACTATTTGCAAGTGAAGGTACCCACCTCAAATGCAGAAATTTACAGAATGAATCTGAGACAGCAGCAATACATGAACAACTTTTAAACTCAGTACTTCCAAGGAGTGCTGCAACTGGACCTGGAATCCATGGTCAAAAGTCTATACACCATCTACAAGGCACAAGTCAGGAGTGTGATGGAATACTCCCTGCTTTCCTGGATTGGTGCAGCTTCAATGACACTCAAAGCTTGGCAACATCCAGAACAAGGAAGCCTATTTCATTGGCACCACATCCACAAGCATCCAATCCTTCTACCACCAACGCACAGAAACAGTATCATCTACAATGTGCACTGCAGAAATTCACCAAAAACCCTTAGAGGGCACCTTCCAAACCCACAACCATTTTCATTTAGAAGGACCGGACCGCAGATACATGGAAACACCACCCCCTGCAAGTTCCCCTTGAAGGCATTCTAACTTGGAAATATATTGATGCTCTTTCACTGTCACTGGGTCAAAATCCTGGAATGGAGGGTAAACCTACAACATATGGACTGCAGCAGTTCAAAAAAGGCAGCTCACCACCGTCTTCTCAAGGAGAACCAGAGACAGGCAATAAATGCTGGTCAGCCAGTGAATAATTAAAAAGAATGTCACAGGGTGATGTTTAAGGGCAACTTTAAGGGCATTTAAATGGTCGTTGGATAAACATATGGATGATAATGGAATAGTGTAGGTTAGATGGGCTTCAGATTGGTTTCACAGGTCGGCGCAACATCGAGGGCCGAAGGGCCTGTACTGCGCCGTAATGTTCTATGCTAAAAGAACATAAGATCATAAAAAATAAGCACAGGAACAGGACCCTTGTGCCTGCTCCACCATTCAATAGGATCGGGCTGATCTGACATTCCTCAAATCTACTTTCCTGCCTTCTCCCTATAACTTTGATTCCCCTACTGACCAGGGTTTTATCTATCTTGGCCTTAAATATATACAAGGTCTCTGCCCCAACAACTCTGCGGCAAGGAGTTTGAAAGAGTCTCAGCCCTCAAAGAAGAATTCCTCCTCATCTCAGTCTCGGAAGGGGGACCAATTTAAGACCATGCCCTCTGGCACTAGACTCTCCCATGGCAGGAAGCATCCTCTAAGCAATTACCCTGTCAAGCCCCTTAAGAATCTTATGTTTCAATGAGATCATCTTTAATCCTTAAATGCCAGTAAGTCTCAACCTCTTTCGCCTTTGCTCAAAGAGATAATTCCTCCATACTAGGGATCATCCTAGTGAACCTTCTCTGAATTAGCTCCAATGAAACTCTTTCCTTTCCAAACCTGCTCTCAATACTCCAGACGTGGTCTCACCAGCACCTTGTACAGTTGCAGTAAGACTTCCCTACTCTTATTCTTCAACCTCCTTGAAATAAGGGCAAACATTCCATTAGCCTTCCTGATTACTTGCTGAACCGGTCTGCTAGCTTTGTGTTTCATGTAGTACTCCCAAGTCCCTCTGCGTAGAGGCTTTCAGCAGTTTTTCTCAATTTAAATTATGTTATTCTTTCGTCCTCCCTTCCAAAATGAAGAACTTCACATTTTTCCAAATTATACTCTATTGGCCAGTTTTTTGTCTATTACTTAATCTGTTAATATCTCTAAACTACCTGTATCCTTCTCGTAACCTGCCTTTCCACCTGTTTTTGTGTCATCTTCAAATCTGGTTATGGTACATTCATTTCCTTACTCCCAGTTTTAATATTTATTGTAAACGGTTGTAGTCCCAGCACTTATCCCTATGAAATCCAACTAGTCACAGGTTGCCAACCTGAAAAATAACCTCTCGTTGTTTCTTGCCTATAAGCCAATTTTCTATCCATGTCAATATACTACCTCCAACACCGTGGACTCTTACGCCTTAATGTTTTGTGAAGTACCTTGTCGAATGACTTCTGGAAGACCAAATACAATGCGTCTCTAAGTTTCCTTCTATCGACTCTGGTTGAGACTTCCTCAAAAAACTCTAATAAATTAGTTAGGCATGATTTCCATCACGAAGCCATGCTGACTCTGTTGAAGATGGTCATTGTCTGACATTTGTACTCGTGTAACACAAATGTTACTCGTCAGTTTTCAGCTCAGACCTGGATATTGCCCAGATATTGCTGCATTTGACAGGGCCCACTTCTGTATCTGAGGAGTTGCAAAGGTAGCTGAACATTGTGCAATTATCGGTGAATACCCACACTTGTGACCTTATAATTGATTGAAGGCCATTGGTGTAATAACCGAAGATGGTTGGGTCAAGGGCACTAACCTGAGGAACTCTTGCAGCAATGTGCTGGAACACAGGTAACTGACCTTGAATAAGCACAACCATATTCCAATGTGCCAAATATGATTCCAAGCAGCAGAGCATTTTCCCCGATTTCCATTGACTCTACTTTTACTAATGTTCTTGTGTAGCATTTCCACATTAGTCACTAACCAATCATGCTATGGAAATCAGCATTCTTCATAGGAGCTACTAAACTCCACAATCCATCCCTTCACAATATACACAAATGACACATATCTATAACTGCCATACATTGCTTACCACTTCTGGAAATTGACTTTAACTGTTGCAGAATTGATGCTTTATATTTTATATCAAAAGCAACATTCTAGTAGCTTAAAGTTAAAAACGACTGAACTTTTGCATCACTGTGCCTTCTACATTCCAAAATCATTGAGATGGAGACAACCTATTGGCAAAGTCTCACTAGGATCAAGTACCAGGAAGGAATACAAACAGGAGCTCTCATTTTTCTTTTTAACAAAACACACTTCCTGGGATACCTGACAACTATTTGGATATCCAACTGGTTGGTGAATTATTATGAGATGTAGTCACACCGATAATGGGACGCTGGTTATGGAAGGAACGTGCCCAAACATAATCTAACACATGCAATAGAATTCAGTAGACATAACCACATTTGGATCACCATGTGGTTGTATAGACTGTCATTTGGCAAGACAGCCAACCCTTTGCACATTTAGGCAACTATTTTTCTCTGCAGGTAAGCGCATGATCAAATGAGATGCTGTAGAAGCAAAATTCCTATAGGATTCTCTCTCTCTCTCTCCACCTATTTCTACAAATTCAAACCTTGCCTATATTTTTGACTAACGATGCATCACAGACAGAATTTTTTTTTGAAAAATAAGTCAACTAGAGTTGCCATATCTTAAAGAACAAAAAATAATCTTTAATCTGTCTTGCTGCTGCAACTGGAATCACTACTGAACCCAGCCTGGATCCATTCAAAATATTAACCTATGAGAATTATGTCACTAACTTTACTGGGCTTTAAACTGCTTAAGTTGATCCTCCCATTTTGTAAGCTTCATTTGTGCACGTGTCAAATTTGGAGTCTTTATTATTTTGTTTCGACTGGGTTAAGTACGGCAAATATTACTCTCTCTTCTTTTTAAAAGCTCAAGGAAATCTGTAGATGTGTGCATCTTTTATTCACAACACAAAAACAGTTGATCATTGATTGAATTAGTGAGCATATTTTTTTTTAGAAAAAAAGAGTTGTTGCAGTCAAATAAGGAGTGTGAAGTGAGTGAAACCAGTCTACCCCTCCTCACCCTTTTGTAACATTAACAAAGATAAAATATAATCAATGCAGCTTAGAGGTTTACATGAGGGGGAAAAAGACAGAATCACGGACTCTTGATGTGTAAACTCTAAACATCACGTATGGCAAACTTATTCGGTGGCTTTGATAAAATACTCTGCCCTAAATCAGCATGTGACAAAATAGCATAATGGGAGACCCTCTAGCACACTTAAATAAACTGACACATGGTACGTCCATCAATGTCCATTGTTTGTTGGGCCATAAACTTATATCATACTTGTACCTGATTGGCGTACACTTATTAGGTCAGAATTTGCTGCAGTTGGCAAACAGATGTGCTTATTTTTCATCAGACTTATCCTTTACAGTTTAACTTGTGTCTTTTAGACTGGATACTGCTGTAAATTGGAGATACAAATACCTTCTATAGGGCAGCTGGGACCTGACAGAACATGGCAAGCAAATATGTGTTTCCTTAATAAATCAGTCTGAAATATTTTTAAACACCACAGCCTGAAACAGGAAGTACAAGTTCAAAGATTGAATTCAAAGTGAAATCAGATATGAAAAGTGATATAAAGAAACAAGAATCAAAAGTTTGAAAGATATTCTGTTTGCATTAGTCAATGTGTAAGTAACTAGGGGTCACTCTTGAGAGCTAGGAGTAAGATGAGCAAAATCTTCTTTACTTAGAGTTGGTAGGATTTGGAATGAACTGCCTGAGAAAGTGGTGAAGGTGGATTCCATAAGCGATTTCAAAAGAGAGCTCGATATTCATTTGAAAGGTGATGAATTCAGAGGGATACTGTGTTAAGGCTGGAGAATGGGACTAGCTGGACAGTTATTTCAGGAGCAGTACAGTCATGATGAGTTGAATGGCCTGCTCTACTAATAGATTCTATGATTTTATAATTCTAATTGCTTACACACATTTGCCTTATGTCGCTACTTAATTTGCTCATAAATAGTGGAATGCTATTTGCCTTGCCATTACTTTCACATTAAATTCTGGCCCATAGGATAAATTTAGGCAGAACTAGAGCTGAAAAGATTTAAATGATTCACTTCAAGAAGGTGGAATCTTCTTGGCCCCTGAATGACGTGTTTGTAGCTGGTCAGTTGTAAAAATTGGGTGGTGTTAGCAGAAATGAGATTCTCATTGTCAAGAACAAAATGTTGGGTTCTGTAATGAAGTGTTGAACAGTGAGACAGAAATCTTGAGTGAGTGATGACAGGCTACTTGCATGTATTAGCATTTCATTATTAATAAGCTCATGTGCTGTTTCCTTTCTTCCACCTGGCCGACAGAAACTTGATAATTATTGACATGGATGTCAGAGACACTGATGAATCGAGCTCATTGCTTGCACCTCCAGGCTTTCACCTTGAAACACTTAGCACCAACACCTCAGGGCACGCTCCTTTAGGCAATGACTGCCTACACCTTCTGTCAACAGATGCTAGAAACAGATGTGTGCCAGCAGTTTAAGCTACAATTAAATTGAATGCGCTTCGAACAAATGCCCAACTCTCAAAGCACAGTATATGTCAATGGCGACATGGCGAGGGAGGGAGGGGTGGAAGGCAAGGAGAGGGGTTGAGGGAGGGAGAGAGGGAGGGAAGGAGAGGCAGAGAGGGAGGGAAGGAACAAGAAAAATGTGCATTTGTATTTACAAAGAAGTATCACTTGTGTACCCTGTGAAGTGTAACTCTTGGCTTGACCTGGCGCAGGCTGAGCTTTAAAAATGTTCCAGCGCTAGGAATCCCAGGTGGTCCCATGAGTGGCAATACTTCCCCCTCTGACAAGGCAGAAAACAGGACAAGAAAGGAGCTAGATGACACGATGCATAGCTAATGATGTGACTTTCAGAGAACAGCAAGAGAAACCAAATTCATAGAGACAGAAACCCTCCATCAAAATGGCAAAAGCTGACAACTAGTCAATTGCTGACAAAATTAGGTCCAGGTTACCAATGCCATTAAATCAAGCTGCATTTACTACTGAAAGAAAGTTAATGGCATATTCAACATAAAATATAATATTTACAAGAAAAAAAATCATTATGTGCTTGTAAAACAAATAATATTGCTTGTATGTGAAAAAACTTCAGCTTGAAGTTCATGGGGTTTCACCACAACCATCATAATCAGCTTAATTCAAAAGGCTGCAACAGGAATATGTCCCACAATTGCACTTTTTTTTTGGAAACTCTGGCATGGACCATTGATAGAACATTTATGCCTCAGTCCCGCCTGCATTTTTTTTTTTACTATTGTTGAAAAATGACTGGAAATATTCTTTGAATGAATAGAGGAACCAATTATTTCAAGGAGTTATGGCTATATGATTATATGAAAATTAAGGCAAAGTAAAAACAATCTTAAAAAGTGGCACTGATGTCTTCAGAAACAGCAATGAGTTAAATGTCGAGGTATGTCATCACACTTGATCCAATGACAGCTTGTCTGTGACTTGCTTCCCAGGGTGACAGTGGCACAATAGTTCGACTGATTTATGATAGATTTGTTGCCAATGAAACCTTCCCATATAGTCCTGGCTACGGTCATGACACTTCGAAATTTTCCATTTTATTAAGTTTAATGGCAACTCTGAACTGGAATAAAATACTCAAATTCTGGGTTCAAATTAACTACACAGTCACTGAATGATGCACACGACTCATTAATTTTTAAGCAGTAAAAAATTAAGCTTTTTCTAATAACTAACTTCTCATTAATGCTCAGCAATCCAGGTTTGGAGGGGATATAAATCCACCATTTTTAAAATTCAAACTAATTATTTCACAAAAACCTGAGGCATAAGTCTTCTTGGTCGCTCAATACCCGATATGGGAGAACGAGGGAAGATGACTATTGGAGACAATGCATGGAATGATACCAAACTAACTTATGTAATTTAAATTTAGCTAAAGCATATACTTCATACTATAACTACAAAGAAAATGTGCAGCTGCCCCTTCTATTCTTTTTTAAACAACCAGTTGCACAAAATAAATGCCAATATTTTAATTGTTACCAACTTACATGCACAAATTTACAAGTTTTATTACTTCAAGAGGTCAATATCAATTACACTTACCTTGGAAATGCATCAAAACAGTAAGTTTTCCTGGTATCAGGGAATGCCACTCGCAAGCCAGACATAAGAGGGGAATGAAGAATAACAGCTGCACATTCATAGCGTGATGCAAGATCTACTGTTGGGACAGTACCAATGCTTTGACCATACAGGATGATGTTCTCTGGACTGACAGCATACCTAAAAGAAAAAAATACAAGGCACAGGTATTTGAATAAAATAATAAAATAAGTCAAAGCAGTTATTTAAAACATGGTGATGATTTTCACACCATTCCTGGATGGGACTATTATACGTTCTACAGGTAGTGGTCTTCAGTCTGTTGTTCAAGTTTCTATTTTTCCAGGTACGAGATATTCAGAATATTACTTTTTTCTTCTAAAATGAAGGCACATTCTCCCTCAATTCAGGGGGTCCTCAAGGCTCCATCTAGATATGCTTGTTCTTCAAATGAATAAACACCCCGTACATATATGTACATGTAAAATACCACTCATTTGCTAATGACTTCACTTGAATATTAACATCTTTCAAATTGCACACTCTCAAAACATAAAGCACGGTGGCACAGTGGTTAGCACTGCTGCCTCACAGCGGCAGGGACCTGGGTTCAATTCCACGCTCTTCCTCCCACAGCCCAAAGATGTGCAGGTTAGGTGGATTGGCCATGCTAAATTGCCTGCAGTGTTCAGGGATGTGTAGATTAGGTGGGTTTGGGGGAAGGGTTTGGGTGGGTGCTCCGAGGGTCAGTGTGGACTTGTTGGGCTAAAGAGCCTGTTTCCACACTGTAGGGATTCTATGATTTATCTTCATGTAATTATTTACTTTCAAGATTTCATTTTTTAAAGTTTTTTTTGTAAATTAGTTAAGGATAATGTTTCTTTAAATTATTTAAATACTTCATGTTTTAGAAATTCAAATACCTCTTCTCTTTGATGATTCAATACAAGCCATTTATTGACAATCTTGAACATACAAGCTCATGTGGAACACCAAACATGATCTTTATTGTGTTCTCAAAGAAGTTCACATTTAAGATAACCATTATTTTTCTTTAACTACCATTGCGCAATACTTTAATGCTGTCCCCAAAATCTCATATGTTGGACAGGACCAAAACAAAACTCACTTGGCAGCTGTATCTTCTCACCTTTAGTGTGCACAATCATAAATCTTCAAGCCTACATTTATTGCGACGAACTTATATGTCTATTCAAGGGGGATGGAAAAGATCCCATGGTGTTCTAATCAATATTCAATCCTCAATGCCACTAAAAGCAGACTAACTGATCGGTCACTTGTTTGGAGGAACGTGCTGCATACAAACTGGTAGCTACGTTTCCTTTTAAAATGACCAGACCTCAAAAGCAGATAATTTAATTTCAAGCTCTTTGTGGATTCATAAGATATGAATGGCATCACATGAATCCAAGTTCTTTATTATTAGATTCAACGTTACTCTGAAATCCTCCTTTTTCATTGAAATGGAAAAAATGCCAATCCATATGCTTTTCTACCAAGAGATCCCAATTCATATGATTCAGGTATCTGGTGCCATTTTCAAACAAAAAGAAAATGATTATAACTCTACACAATTAAGACTAAGATTTTTTTTGAAACAGTTTTTCAAAATAAGACTGGGCATAAGTAAGTTAAAGTATGGGTTATAAAGAACCTAACTGGCAGTGTTTTTAATTGTATCCCTGGATTTGGAAAGAGGTTCTTGAACACAGACTTTGTGTGGTAAATACCTTCCTTGATAATCTCTTAGGAAAAGGTAAATAGTCATTTTTTCAAACAGGGAGCCAAAACTTAAACCCTTGGAGACATGTGTTAAATTAATATCAATTTGTACTCAGAGAGAAACCTGGGGGATGAAGCCAAAGATGATTACTTTGTACCAAGAAACTGCAGCTCTCTAAACTGACATGGAGACAGCCATTTTGAGGTTAATGATAAATTAATAGTACCTTATACAAGTAGTCTCTGTATAATGTTAAGCAAGGTTCCACATGTTCAGAAATGTGTCCAAGTTCCTCAAACTGGCCTTCAGCTTACTTTGTAATATAAGCTTGGTTTCCACTCCACACTTAGAATTTAAACAAACATTGTATGAAAAGCAGCCTGCCCCATGTACTGAAGAAAGTGCTGCTGAAAATTTCTCCTGTACTCACAAAAGCAACTGATGCAAGTAGTGGAGAAAACAAACTGGTAGGAGCCAACTCTTGATATTTATACACAGTACACAAATATTTATATCCCAAAAGCAAAAATAAACTAAATGTTTACATACATGATGGTGAATAGAAAGGAATAAGAAAAATGGATGTGCAATTTAACCACTTTAGACAATTTGATTGCCAATAAAATATTGTAAACAAACTGCACAATTGAAGATTGGATTTTAAGAAAATACCTTTTCCTCTCATTATTCATGAAACAGCCTCATTTGGTGCATGATTTTACACTAAAAACAAAGACAAACATGAGAAACAGGAACAAGGGATAAAGCAGTCACGTTCCAATAGGATACAAAAAACGTATTTTTCAGAATTGTCCAATAAATTTGGTATACCTGTAAAAGTGTTTTCAGCAATTAATCAGAAATGTGAACAAAAAGCTTATGTTGGGACTTATTTAAAATTCTGTAGCTGTTCTGATATTCAGTGGAAATATTTTGCCGACATGCACTGTTTGCACGGATTCCAATCCAAACCACATTTTCCTTCAGCAAATATTAAAGAAATTGGATTAGTGGCATGCTTTATTAAATATCAAATCAAATCAATACTAAACACAGCGAAGGAATCACAAACCACATTACAGCAGGTAACTTGAAGTAACACAAATGACTAAAATATCTTCAAAACAATGTAAAAATGTAGCTTCAGAGATGGCAGAAGGCACCAAATGTGTTGCAATGAAGTAACTGAGGAAGGCAGCAGCATAGTGCTGATGTCATTGGATTAGTCATGCAGAGACCCAGTCAAATGTTCTGGGGGACATGGGTTCAAATCTCATGTCAAATGGCAAAATCTGAATGCAATAAAAATCTTGAGACAAAAAGCTGCTCTCATGACAACTATGCAACCACTGCCGATTGTAACAAAGTCTAAAGTCCTCTAGGGAACAAAATATGTCACCATTACCTGGGCTGGCCTGTATGTGACTCCAGAGGCATAGCACTGTGGCCGACTTCTAGACACCACCTAGGCAATTAGAACAGGGCAATATTGGCTTCACCAGCAATGCCCACATTCCCAAAAGACATCACCTTACTCACGGATCTACTTCCCGGCAGTCCAGAGGTATAGATAATTAAGTAACGGACAAGTTTTACTCAAAAAAATCCAAAAGAATCCTATAATATACTACATATCAAACTAGGCAAAAAAAACCTACAAAACCCCAACAGGGTTCACAATATGTAGGGACACTGGATGAATTAACCTCAAAAGTACAAAACAACATTAAAAAAAAAATCAAAGTTGGGTGAAAAGTGAAAGGAAAGTCACCCTGATAAAAATTTCTTTCCCCCAAACAGTTCCCCTGTAATGCAAATGGAGCTGAACACTTGAAAGTGCAGTCATCATTCTAGGTGGAAAAATAATGCACCGCTTGGATTGGAATAATGGTGCACGACAGAGAGAATAGTGGCCTATTCAATCACACTTGCTGTTTCTCCCATGCTCAAGTCCCAGGTTTTGTCCTTGCTGCTCACTCTGACCCAAAAGGCATGATTGGAAGAACAGCAAATTCTGAAGTTTGAAACTCTGAACGAAGATTAGGAGTAATTATTTTAGCTCATCTTCTATGCAAAAGACTCAGCTGCATCTTTACACTTCATGACAAGGCCAGGGAAAAGGTGCCGTAAACAAAACAACAAAAAAGCAATGGTGGTAGCCAGAATCTCGTAATGAGGCTGGGACAGATAGGATCTGGTTATTGGCTGACTGATCGCCTTTTTGCAGTGGAAGAGCCCAGAGGAATTTGCTTTTAATGGAGATGAGAAATGGAGAAAATTTGCAGAAGGAGGTTATTGAGGAGGTTAGGACTCCAGGTGTGGGTCTGGGTCTTGTGCTATTTGTTATTTGATAGTCAGCTTGGAGTTACAGCATCAATTTGTATGAAGTTCTCTTGTTGCAGTTAGAAGTCAGCATCCTGATGTGTTTAAAGTGCTGAAGAACCCAAGTACTGAGGGAATTAAATCTTTTTTCCTACAATTTCAAAATGGGGAATGGTACAAATTTCTTGAAATTTTTTTAAAGGAGCTGTAGATACGATACGCACTCTCAATAACTTACCTTGTGTCAATTAGTTAAGTTTCATTTTGAGGATGGAGTAAAAGAAATTTAGAATTTATTTATAGAATTAATTTATGAGAAACTGAATACTAGAATTTGGCATACAGATTTCAAGTTAAAGTTAAAAACAAACATTTAAATAATAAATGCATCCCAATAAGGAAATCATGGGGCAAAATTTAACACCAATACAGATGGTATTCCTACAGTATGACTGCCTTACCTAATAAAAGAGCTGGCAAGAATGAGAAAGGAACCCCTCAAAAATCAAAACGTAGCCCTCAAGAAAATTTCAAAAGGAGACCTTATGGGGGGGAAAGAAAATTCAACCCCTGAACAGGTTACACAGACCTTAAAGCAAAGACCGTAATGCATCCACATTATAGGAGGGATGTGTTTGCCCTGGAGAGGGTACAGAGGAGACTTATCAGGGCTGGAGAGTTTCATTTGTGAAGAGTGATTAGATAGATGAGGTTGCTTCTTTTGGAGCAGAGGAGACTGAGGGGGGACATGACTGAAATATATAATTACAAGGGATATAGAGAGGGTAGATGGGAAAAACCTTACCCCTTGGTAGAGGGATGAACAACCAGGAAGCATAGATTCAAGGTAAGGGGCAGGAGGTTTACAGGGGGTATGAGGAAAAACGTTTTTACCCACAGGGTGCTGGGAATCTGGAACTCAATGCCTGTTAAGGTGATAGAGGCAGAAATCTTCATATCATTTAAGTAATATTTAGGCGTACACTTGCAATGCATGGAAAACAAGGTTACGGGCCAAGTGCTGGAAAATGGGATTAGAATAGTTAGGTGGCTGTTTTTGTTTGGCACAGACTCAATGGGCTTAAGGGCCTTTTCCTGTGTGATAGACCCCCACAACTTCATGACTGGGAAATGGTGTTATTTAAAGATTCATGTTGGTGGGTAATGTAAACAGTTAGAAGCTTGATTTCTTCCAGTGGTTCTTATTTAAAAGGACAGCAAAAGGATAAGTTATGCATAAATTGCAAAATATATCAAGTGTGAAATCTGAGAGAGGAGAGGAAAACATTGTATTGAAAGCATAACACTCTTCGGATCTCATTTCAACAGCAGTAACCAGCTCTCGACAGGTGTATAAATAGACTTTAAATGGTCTTAAAGAGCTTTGCAATCTCTTAAATTGCATTTTTGTGAACATTACGTATAGAAAAATGGAATAGCTCGGAATAGGAATTGGGTAACGTCCAAATGACAGTAACTGCTTTTTCTCCATCTTTCTGCTTTCTGGTCTCAAAACTACTCGTATGACAAACCAGCTGCCAGACAGAACTCTAAAATAGAGGGCCTCTCAGGTACCATTTTGATGTCTATAGCAAAGGTAAATTACTATGGTAAATTGTTAACAAATCAGTCATTTTATTTTGTAATACTGACTACCAGCTGAAGATTTTTTGCTAAATTAACTGACCAATATCAGTCATCCCTTGCCTCATAACTAACACATTGGAATCACTTCAGAAATGAGTACTATCGTGCATTCTGGCCCTTGACAATCCTCTTAGATGTCATCAAAATGGATTTTTTTTTTTAAACTGATGGTAACATTCTGGAGTTGATCATTCCCATTTAAGTGAAAATTGACCTTTCTCTTTACTTTCATTTTAAGCACCATATTAAATCAGATGATACTAAAGGATTAATGTTTTCGTATGTCAATTAACACAGAACAGCTGTGCGCTCTCACTTGCAAGAAAGTGAAGTTTGACTGAAATCAAATCAGACATCTACATAAAAAGAAACTATTTTTTGTTCTATAGATCAATCCCAACATCTGAAATGGGATTTGGGGTAAGGCAAATTCAGATCTGTAATCCAAAGCAAATTATCCACCAATGATATACCATAATCTAAAAGAACGTAGTAAAATGCATGCAAATCTTCTGGAACATTTCTGTAACAGTCAAACCCTCGAAGCAAGTGTTGGATTAGAAGTAATTTGTCCACAGTCAAATATCCTAGAGGGTAAATCTAACCCTAACATAACTCCAATACGATTTTTTTAAAACCCTAATTTTCTCATGAACCTGAGATGTTATTACACACCTCTGGAGCAGGTGGGACTTGCACCAGGGTTTCTCGGTCCAGGGGTAGTGACACTACCACAGCATCACAAGAAGCCTAACTCCAATATTGTTAAAATAGCCATTCAGTTCAATGGTTTTAATTATCTTCACAAATGATTGAAAATTAAACTTGATTTAAAAGGGTATAAAATATCTATTATTCCACTACATTAACTGAAAACAAAGTGAATATAACCAGCCTAAATCTGCAAAGTTGTCTTCCACTAATTATTAATTCATAAAAAAAGATACTGGTGTTCAAAACAGACGCCAACTTCAGCTTAGTTACAGAAGTGGGATGATTATGGGTTCAGTTTTCAGGCTAGCTATTTGACCACAGAATCTGTGTCAATATCAGGGAGAGAGTAGTTGATTAAATATAATCATTAAAACAAGATCTAACTGGCACATTCAGGTGTAAACGATCCATGAACTGATCAAAGGAGGTCATGAAATTTCCAAGTATCTGCTATTCATTATGTTTCTGGGGCTTCAATAGATCCATGAATCACAGGCAGGTTTGCACTCCAAACCCTAGAAAGCTTTTCCTGCACAATGGATTTCATTTAGGAGGGCATAATGTTTCTTAAATGTTTGTACAAATAATATTTTTGGACGCATTTGCATTAGTTATCGGTTATAGTCAAAAACTAAACTTCCCAAAGTCCTATCTCCTACTCCCAGACTTTTGTTTGCAACAAACTATTTTGTTTGGCTGCGCACTCACTCTCAGCAACATGCTACCGCTTTTATAGTAGTAATGCTAACTGCCTCATCCATTTCTCAGCACATTCACCAAATCCCAGCAGGCTTTACAAAATTTATTGCTGTATAGCAAATTGACCAGCTGTCTGAGCATGAACATCCAGCGTTGCCTTACAGTATTTAAAACACTAGTAAAAGTATATTATAACAGCATCGTCTTTAGTGTCAGAGAGATTGACTGGCAGCAATTAGTTATTGGCACATTGTTAAAAGGACATTTTATACTGGAAATCAAGGCATAACTGTTGGATGCATCTACTACATAGATACAGCAACATCGCAGTCAATGCTGTACATTGGTGAAGTGTTTCCAAAATTCCTGTACAGTTTTTGCTCTAACAGCATTTTAATAACCTGAGACAATTACACCTGCCCCATCCCATCAAAAAGCAACAATGACCTGGTAAATACAAATTGATATTGGGTACTACGCCTTCAAAACACATTGATGGACATCTAAAAGATGCCATGTAATCCCACTGATCCAAATCATCTTTAAATACAATTAAAATAAAAACTTAAAATGATGCCAGAGCAAAACGCCATCTCCAGGCAAAGAAGTTTGTTTCATAAGCCGATTTGTTAAACTAATACTAACCACATCACTGAAGTAAATACAACTGATACAAGGAGCAAGGCAGGAGTTGGGTCATTTTCTGACATTATAATCCCTCCTCCTGCCACCCAAGCTAACTTCATGGTGGGGAAGCAAGGTAGGCTGGAAAATAGGCTGCGCCTCCAGAAGCTGGCCTTTGACAGGAGTGGAAGCTGGTTGATGCAGATTAAAAGTCACATCTCTGTTCACTGGGACAATGGCCCAGATCAGTAAATCAGTGCAAGGCTCACTAACACTTGTATTAAGAAGCCACTTTATAAAATTATCCTATTAAGCAATGATAAAACTCAATGACCATGCGCTCAGTCTTCTTGACAACAACTCTGTTTGCTGAACTAAATCCCTTAGCTTCACCATATATTCATGATAAGGTCCCAACGTATAACTGCATTGACAAAACCCCTAGAGCCAAATACATTAAATCTTTTGAAGGCAGCCTGAAGTTCAGCCATCTATCAAAACTTCAAATAGTAAAAGAGGTGGGTGAATTAGGTTTAAAGCCACTGAGGAGAACTGCCATACAAATCTCAATTCCAGTGTTGTCCAATGTAGAAAAGCACTTTATCCAGTGGACACGTTACTTTAATCCAGCTGAAAACTTGACAAAATTTCAGAGTTCTGGTCAAGTTAATGACCACTATTAAAAAAACAATGCCCTGGCATCAATCATGTATTAAAAACATAATTTATCAAATAGTACTTCATGATGACGTGTGAAGTTCTCAACACCTAACTTCATTGCCAAAAAGGTTCCCAGCTTCAGAACATGGCTTAAAACACCTAAGGTAGTGTGAACCAGCAGCATCTTTAAAAGCCTATCACTGTCAAAACTGCAGTGGATTGGAAATGCCTACCCCCGCAACTGAGCTGGAATCATTGAAACAGCTCGAAGTGGCTTAGTAACTCATTGTCTTGTGCCAGGCATTTCCAAATTACAGGCAAGAGGAATTCAGACAAATGCCAAAATCAGGCGTCATGGGTTGGTCAGTAAGGGGGAATTCAGACTGAAGAATCTTACCAATTTTCTTCCGATCTATTCACTCCAATACTATGAAAACCTTTTGTGGTCAACTTGATCTCTTGTGCTTTGTATAGGGAAGCTGCAACAGACTTGCAGATTCTTATAATACAACACTTGACAATGATACTTAACTGTGAACTTACCCTTCTTAAAGACTGCAAATCTACATTGAGACGTCTTTATTTTAACTGGTATGTACCCCTAGCTGAGTACCTAGGTGTCATTGCTAGAAGAGATTCAGGTTTAAAAAAAAAAAAATCAACAACCAAAGCTATTGACAATTCATAAGCACTAAATTTAAAGTTATCTTTTCTGGTTACATTTTGTTTTCTTCATTGAAGATGAACCAGTACACAACATCAAGCATGGCTGAAAGCAATGAAAAAAAAAGGTCAAATAAATCAAATGGAAGATTAAATACAGCAGCTTGGTGGTAACGCTATAAATAAAAAGCGTGTGAATTGAAACTGACAGCTGAATTCTCAAGGAAACTTTAGGACGCTGCATTTTAGAGGGAATGGCAAACCGAGGCCCCATATACTGTCCTCTGCTGAACGTGAAAGATTGTATGATATTATCTGAAGGATAGAATTGAATTATCCAGACCAACAATCTTCCCTGAAACAAATTACCAAAAACAGGCTATTTGATCAGTCATTTACTTTGCCACTTGTGGGGCTTTGCTGTACAAATATTGACTGCTATTAGTAAAAGCACTCCAAAAATTAAGAGAGCATCAATTAAAATCCTGGCCTGGACAATAATATTTTACAGCTGCAAAACCATTTAAGATGCTTAAGATATCTGGCTAAGAGAAAAGGACCTGCATTAATTGCTTACAGAAGTAATGCAAGACAATGTGAAAAGATACTAAAGAATGTAACATGCATTCCCTTTAATGTACCTCAAAAGGTGTAATGTAAAGGGGTACGTAAACACCTTTTCAGTGTTTCAACTATTAAACAGCACGTATATATAGTGATGCTCAATCTATGCCAGCTAAATTTAATACCACTAAATAAACGGAAGTCCAGTTAGCTGCTCAGGGATATTGCCATGGACAAGACAAAAATAAGAGAAAATGTTGAATATTTGCTCACATCATTACTAGATGATGACAGAAGTACAACAGAATAAGTAAAATTGTTGATCTGAACTTTAATCAAAACACAGGGAAGCAGAAGAATACAGGGGTCTCTAGTGCTTATGTAATATACCAGATAAAACCTTCATTATAGCTCATAAAACGATTAGCTGAAAAATGAATCTCTCTAAATGGGCAATATCCCTATGACTATAATCTTAACACCTTAATGGACATACATTGAAGAATCAGTGTTCTAGGCTCAGAACCATCAAAACGCAACAATCTAAAAAAGTCTCCTTATCTTGGTACTAAAGTGATTATGGAGCTTGGTCTTTATTACGTGAAATAGTGCTCATAATTCTGTATGCAAAACTCTCTTGACACCCCTCAAATTTTTATTTACTACTATTGGAGGGGAGTAGTGGTGGTACTATTGCTACACTATTAATCCAGAGACACAGATAACATTCTGAGGCCCAGGTTCGAATCCTGCCACAGCAGATGGTGGAATTTGAATTTAATAAATATCTGGAATTAAGAATCTAATGACCGTGAATCCATTGTTGTATGTCGGAAAATCCCATCTGGTTCACTGATGTCCTTTAGGGAAGGAAATTGCCATCCTTACCAAGTCTGGCCTACATGTGACTCCAGACCCACAGCAATGTGTTGACTCTTAACTATCCTCTGTGAAATTAGGGATGGGCAATAAACGCTGCCTAACTAGCAACACCCTCATCCTACTGACATGAACGATAATGAATCACTACACTTCTCTGCACGGTCAAAAGTTGAGACTAACAGATCTCAAGTGTCCTCGAGCTGAATGAGAACACCTGCATTTGCACTCCGGAATGGCTGTGACTGAAGGCAAGCAAAAGTCCAAATGTTGCTTAAACTTGAGACACCCATCACAGTTGCAAAGGTAACAAGCATGGGGCTGGATGAACACAGCAGGTCAAGCAGCATCATAGGAGCAGGAAAACTTGACGTTTTGGGCCTAAACCCTTCATCAGAAATGGGGGAGGGGAAAAGGGTTCTGAAATAAATAGGGAGAGAGGGGGAGGCGGATAGAGGATGGATAGAGGAGTGGATAGAGGAGAGGATAGGTGGAGAGGAGGCAGACAAGTCGAAGAGGCGGGGATGGAGCCAGTAAAGGTGAGTGTAGGTGGGGGTGTAGGGAGGAGATAGGTCAGTCCAGGGAGGACGGACAGGTCAAGGGGGCGGGATGATGTTAGTAGATAGGAGATGGGGGTGTGGCTTGGGGTGAGAGGGAAAACAGGTTAGGGAGGTGGAGATGAGCTGGGCTGGTTTTGGGATGCGGTTGGGGGAGGGGAGATTTTGAAGCTTGTGAAATCCACATTGATGCCATCGGGCTGCAGGGTTCCCAGGCTGAATATGATTTGCTGTTCCTGCAGCCTTCGGGTGGCATCACTGTGGCATTGTAGGAGGCCAAGGATGGACATGTCATCTGAGGAATGGGAGAGGGAGTTGAAATGGTTCGCGACTGGGAGGTGCAGTTGTTTGTTGCGAACTGAGCGCAGGTGTCCTGCAAAGCGGTCCCCAAGCCTCCGCTTGGTTTTCCCGATGTAGAGGAAGCCACAACGGGTACAGCGGATGCAGTATACCACATTGGCAGATGTGCAGGTGAACCTCTGCCTGATGTGGAAAGTCTTCTTGGGGCCTGGGATTGGGGTGAGGGAGGAGGTGTGGGGCAGGTGTAGCACTTCCTGCTGTTACAAGGAAAAGTGCCGGGTGTGGTGGGGCTGGAGGGGAGTGTGGAGCGGACAAGGGAGTCGCGGAGGGAGTGGTCCCTCCGGAAGGCAGATAAGGGTGGGGAGGGAAAGATGTCTTTGGTGGTGGGATCTGACTGCAGATGGCGGAAGTGTCGGAGGATGATGCGTTGGATCCGGAGGTTGGTGGGGTGGTATGTGAGGACGAGAGGGATTCTTTTTTGGTTATTGTTGCGGGGACGGGGCGTGAGGGATGTGTTCCGGGAAATGCGGGAGACACGGTCGAGGGCGTTCTCGACCACTGTGGGGGGGAAGTTGCGGTCCTTGAAGAATGAGGACATTTGAGATGTAGTTGCAAAGGTTTCAGGTTTACTGGCTATTACCTAAACATTAAGTGGAAGGCGTCTAAATCTCATCTTCCCCCCACCCCGCCACAAACCTGCAAAAGGAAATTACTTTACTTTCCTCCAACAGATGGCAGTCAGACTTTGCTCTACATATTCAGAAACTCCTCCAAATGGATGCCTTCCACCAATGTATAAAATAAGACAGGTCCTTATGTCATTCTTATTCATTTGTGTAGAATCTAAATCTGATTGGGAGAAATTTCATTGTGATGATACAATCAAATTTGATCATTTCCTATGTGTTTGTTGCTTTGTTACAACTACTTTATTTGGCATAAATGAGATATACGTTGTAAGTTCTTGCTTTGTCAATTATCCCTCCCCTCCAAAATGTCTTCAAACTTTTCCCTTGATTCTGTTTCAAAAGAAGTTAAATCATTTGTGTTTAAATAATGACTTTATAACATGCAAAATATTCTAAAACATTTTTCAAAGGCAGAAGGGAACTGTTCCTACTAGTAAGAAGGCCAATAAAGAGGTCATAAATTTAGGATTATCAACCAAAGAATAAACTTTAGAAGACAGAAAGTTGTTTTTATACTGTGAATTACTATCATCTTGAATACACTGCCTTGAAGACTAGCTTTTCAGATTTAATCACAACTTTTAAAAAGGAATGTAATATATACTGGAAAAGGAAAAAAACTGAAACTATGGAAAGAACAAGGTGGTACTAATTGGAAAGCTTCCTGCAAGGTTCTTTGAAGGTTTCAGTGGAAAATAAACTGAGGTCATGAACAATACTAAGGAATTTAGAAATAGGTACAGTTGATAATGAACAGGATGTATTATTGGGAATTCAGCTCTGGATCAAAGAGAAAACCAAGGTTTCCAACAATCTGAATCAGCCTACAGTAGGAAAGGGAAAGACAAGATAGCAATGGAACAGAACTTCTGCTGACTACCAAAAGAGTGTTTCCCACCTTTCTAATGTTTAGCGAAAGCAAGTTATAAGTCCCCCAAGACTGGATGACGAACAAATGGTCTGACAGCTCATGTAAGGCTGCGAGTCACGTGACAGAATGCTCAATCAATGGCATACATGTGGAGGTTGAGCCCTTGGCTGTTGTTACGTTGTAATAGAGCACATGTAGAAGCAGACGTATGGGTGAACCTCTGACAGATTCCGGTTATCACGTAGAGGTGGAAACAGTTGACTTGTTAGCTTCATCCACTTTTATCAATAGACATGATGTGTGAGTAACAATGTTCAATTACCACTAGCATTGTCTATTCTTTCTAAATTATTTTTCTCTATTTAGACTGGAACTTTCCCTCACTATTACAATGTTATTCAACATTCAGAGAAATGTTTTGTGTTAAATTTTGCATCTACTCTTTACAAGTTTTAACTAAATCTTTGTACATTGAAGACTGAAAATGTTTGGGGATAAATGTGTTCCTCTTTTAAATGAGAAAGTCATTTATTATGGCTTTTTCTTAGCTTGACAAATTTGCTAGTCTATGGAATCTGGATCAAATCAGTCATCAACACCAGATGCCCAAACCTGGATGAAAACCTCACAGAATGTACCAACCAACCAATAGAAACAGAAAACAAATGAGTCTTACAAGACTAAACAACTCTTATCAGATTATTTTCAAAACCATAATATTTATAGCAAGAATGGGATGGGCAAGAAATGCTGGCCAGCCAGCGACACCCACATCCAAGAAATGAATAAAACAAATCCAGCACAGGCACTAAATAAATACTCTTCATTACATTTTTTGGAAGAGCTAGCATTTAAATGGTACTCAACCTCAGAACATTCCATATTACTTTGCAGCTGATTCACTCTAGTAATAAGCAGAAACACAGCAGCCAATCTGCACACAATAAAGTGGGAAGTACAGTATTAAAGGATTGATCTGATCATCTGTTACGTTTGAATTGTGGAACAAAGATCAGCCAAGAAACAGGGAGAACTCTGTTACTTATATTTGTATACTGCTGTGGGATCTCTTATGTCCACTTGATAACAGATGCTAATTTACTTTAATGTTTAATTCAATTGACAGCATCTTCAACAATGCTACATTCCCTCAATGTTGCACCAGTATGTCTGCATAGATTATGCGCCCATGTCTCAAGAGACAGTTTTGAATGTACAAAACCTCCACCTTAGAGGTGGGAATTCTGTTACTGAGTTAAGGCAGACACCTGAATTCAGGAGAAATTGCTGATGAAAGTGTTGAATGCTCAGCTCACTCTAACCCCTCCATCCCACTCGGCCCTCAGCTCACCAATGTGCTTAGTGTTCAGCCCGCTATCCCATTTGGCTGTGAAAACTATAATCGTGGACCATGCTATGAAGCTAACAAATCTCTCTCAAATTCAAGACGCTACACAGGGAAACATTAGAAAAATAACCCATTCCAATGATCCTGCAGTTGTTACAACATTTTTGAATTGCTCAATGTTACGGACGGTCTTAAACTTTGATAAAAGCAGCTACTTGTGCATCTCTGACAGTGATGTTATAGGCACCGTGACTGCTTTGCAGCGAGTGCTCTTCAACTGTAGCTGCAGCAAATGCAGTCTTCTGGAAAACTCTGCACTCAAGGAGACTCTTTCGCCCAAAGGTTGTGTTACAATCAACTGGATTTTATTGGCATCAGGCTAAAATCACCAAATTTTATAGGATTCAACTGAATGACTTACCATGTTGGAATTTAAATTTAAATTATGAGAAAATGCAATTGTATATATTTTACCAAGTAAAACTGAAAACTAGAAAGAAGAAATTAGTTGTGAAATATTAATAATTCCAGAAATTGAACTGATGACTATGTCTATTTACATGATGACACTTCATAATGCATACAGCACAAAGTAAACTTCTAAAATAAGCTGGGCCTCCAATCTAACAGGTTTTAAAAAAAAACTCAATACATCAACCTTTCAAACATTGAAACAGAGACAGGAACAGGAGTTGGCCATTTTGCCTGCTCCACCACTCATCATGATCATGGCTGCTCCTGTATCTCAATGCTATACTTTTGCGCTTTCTGTATGCCCTTTGAGCTTCTGAAATCTATTTTTGTCTTAAATGCAATGACTTTGCCTCCATAGCCTACTGTGGTTGTGAATTCCACAAGTTCACCACTCTGAATGAAGAAGTTTCTCCTTATCTCAATCCAAAATGGCCTAACACGTATCCTGGGACTGTGATACCTTATTCTCGATTCCCACTGCCACCTCCTGACAAGGGTAACATCATCTCTGCATTCAGTCTGACCAGCCCTGTCAAAATCTTTCAAGTTTCAATGAGATCCCCTCATTCTTCTGAATTCCAATTCAGGCCTAGGCAACCTGATCTCTCCTCAGGAATCAGTTTGGCAAGCCTCTATGGCAAGTGTACCTTTGCTAAGGTAAGCAAACCGAAAGTGCACGTAATACTCCAGCAGTGGT
Source organism: Ginglymostoma cirratum (assembly GCA_024137785.1). Lineage (NCBI taxonomy): Eukaryota > Metazoa > Chordata > Chondrichthyes > Orectolobiformes > Ginglymostomatidae > Ginglymostoma > Ginglymostoma cirratum. Next base: position 3,538,612 of record JAHRHZ010000048.1, on the reverse strand, counting down.
TGCACCAGGGACCTGAACAGCTCCACTAAGACTTCCTTACACCTAGTCAAATCCTCTTGCAATGAAGGAAAATGCACCTTTTGCCTTTTAACTGCTTGCTGCACCCTCACACTTGCTTTCAATGACACTTATAATGGCACTTAGGTCCTTTTGTACATCAACCTCTCCTAAACTAACACCATTCAAATTCTCTGCAATTATGTACTGCCTACCAAAGTGGACTTCAGCGTTATTCATACCCTTGAATGTTCAGTTCCCAGCCTTGGTCATCCCGCAGCCATCACACTATTATGCACGTGTGCCACTAATTTTGCATTGTCAACGTGTCTTATTGTAAATGTTCCTGGCATTCAGTCATAGTACTGTTATTCATTGACATTTTTACACATTTTTTTGTTACTGCAGCCCTATATATTTCTAGCCATAGCTTCCCTTGCCTTTCACGTTTGCTTTCTACTTTTCTATTTTTAATTTCTATCTTTGTTTCCCTTATTCTTATCTCCCTGCTCAGGATTCCATTATGATATTCATTGTGAATGCTCCTGTACTCACAAACACCCCCGAGAGAACACTGGAGCCGGTCCTGCTGGATAAAACCTCTTCAAGTTATTCAAGGGATATGGGCCCTGCATTGGTCCAAATGCCAAGAACCTATTACCATCCCTCCAGCCTTCATTTAGTCTGTTCTTCCATTTCTGATCTTGTTTGCATGTGGTACTGGGAGTGCTCCTGAGGTTACTGCTTTTGAGGCCCTGGGGTTTAATTTATTTCCTCGATCCCTATATTCTGCTTGCAGGACCCTATCTCTCTTTGCATCTATGTTGTCGGTATGAATATGGATCATCATCTTCACCCCTCTTCAGAATATCCTGCAGCTACTGAGTGACATCCTTAACCTTGCAGGCAATGTACCAGCTTGGCACCATGTCAGTGACCACAGAAATGCTTGTGTTCCAATGATGGAACTCCCTGTTACTATTGCTGTCACACGCTTCTTTTTCTCCCCTCTAGTGGTGCCACAGACTTAGGTCTCATTGCACTCCTCTCAAAAATCAACTTTCCCACTAGCATCCAAGACAGAAAATCTGTGAGTGATAGATAGCCCTGGGGGCTTCTACACAAACTTCCTGGTCCTTTTACTTTGTCTAGTGGTTACCCATTCCCTTTCTGCTTGTACACCCTTTACCTGCGGTATTACCACCTCATTGTTTGCGCAATCCACAAAAGATCTCAGCCTTGCAGATGCTCCACAGTGAGACTAGCTATCGCTCCAGATCTGAAATGCCGACTTACAGCAGCTGCAGACTCTTTCTGCACATGTGATCATTCCAGACACTAGAAAGCATCACTGATTTCCACAATAAAGGGAGGAGCATTCCGCCAGACCATGTTGCTTGCCGTGATTTATTCTTAAATTATTCCGTGTTACTTTATCTAGTTTAAAGAATATTTAATATTAGTCAGGGCCTTAACTTATTTGCTTTGCATTAAAAATTCAATCTAAAGACCAATTCTTACTTTAAAGACTGGACTCACTAGGTCTTGCTTGCTAAGATCTTGGCATGTACTGACTCCTGCTCTGGATTGTTAAGCTTATGTTTTCTGTGATGTTATCTGAATATTTTCAAAACACACCTACTTTGTGCAACCTGTCCTTATCTCATGTTTGTTTCCCAGTGATGTCACATTGCTGGTTTTATTATGACTCCCAAACCCGAAATCTCCACCGTTCCCTTGGCTTGTTTAAAACCCCTCCAATCTTATGTTGGCTCTTATTCTTTACTTATTATGTTCACCTCTTGTGTATTTTGTTACCTTTACCATCAATTCATAGACAATGTTAAAATTCAATGATAGAGAAGACTTTAATCGCATACCAGAGACAAACAGCTAGCTCCTTTCTGAAGTTCTGAAGAAGAGTAACCGGACCCAAAACATTAGCTCCATTTCCTCTCCACAGATGCTGCCAAACCTGAGTTTTTCCAGCAATTTCTGTTTTTGAGATACAGCAGTTCCTTTCTCTGTGGTAGAGCAAGAACCAATTCCAATCAGTTCATCAAGCCATGTATCATACTGTCTGACAGGGTCGTCATTTCACCTGCTCCTCTCAGTGATGATGACTGCCTATCTCAGGGTCCTCACTTCAATTACATCTCTCGATGATGCTGACTGCCAAACCCCAGTTCTTCACTGGTCTTTCTTCTCTCAGTAATGCCAACTACCTGCCATGGGATTCTCACCTTGTTGCTCTACTTGGTGATGCCGATAGCCTCTCACGACTCCTCAGCTCACCTTCTCCTCTCCTATCACATCATAGAACTCCTACAGTGTGGAAACAGCCCAATTGGCCCAACAAGTCCACAGCGACTTTCTGAAGAGCATCCCACCCAGACCCATCCCCCTAACCCTGCATTTCCCATGGCTAATGCACCTAACCTATATATCTCTGAACACTACAGAGCAATTTAGCATGGCCAATCCACCCAACATGCACATCTTTGGACTGTGGGTGGAAACCAGAGAATCCACACAGACATGGGCAGAATGTGCAAACTCCACACAGACAGTCACCCTACAGGGGTATCGAACTTGGGTCCCTGACGCTAAGGAAGCAGTGCGAACCACTGAGGCACCATGCCGCTCTACTGAGCCACTGAGCTACCCTCCTAACCTCACTCACTCCTTCCTTTTCTCTTGTATTTTCTCCATCAACTGTGACTCTCTAGTGCAGAGTCCTGCACACAGTCCCTCTTCAGTCAAACTTGCATCATAACCATATCTACAACCTAAAGAGATGAGAATTCAGAAGAAATATTTCTGGGAGATCCTAGAACTCATTCCCACTGATCTGGCTTCATTGGGCCACTGTATGGCAAAAAGAGAGAAGGGAGGGGTGGCCAAAACAGAATAGAAAGAGGAGAAAGGTTTCCTTTCCCTTTAGTTGTGGGGCAGAGCGGGGGAGAGTGGGGGGTGCTGCTGGTGGAAGGGGATAGAATCATTGTCTCTATTGAAAGCTGGAATCACATTTTGTGCAACTATCCAGTCAAATTTTCCAATGGATTCAGTTTGAATTCTCTTTTCAAGTCAGAGAATGTCAACCTAACAGATAAAGGGGGAAAAAAATCTTTGACATTCACTTCAACTGCTATCGTACCTGATGAATTAAACTGCATCACCACCAGTAAGGATGTGAAAACACACATAAGTATACATTTAGTCAGGCAATGTTCATTGACATATTGGTGTCAGTGGTGACCTCCAGTACACCTGCTGTGTCCCTGGACACTTCCACAGCTCTCAGGTCTCTTTCACTTTTTAACCACCACTCTACACACCCCCCAATATGAACAGACTTTTGCTCCTTGATTCAGAAGCAAAACCAAAGCAGTATTTTGGCAATGACTGAACATGGAATTTTAAGAAACAGATTTTATTTGTTTCTGCAGTGATAAAAACACTTGGCTGATGAGTAACTTTCTTTCTTGGTAGTGGTGAATTAATAACTGCTTACCAGGAATTGTTGTATATGCTTTGCAACTTACATTATAATCTGGCACATGAAGTGCACTCTTATGCAGATGTTTACTTTGGGGTAAACACAGAACAATGTAGAGAACAGGCTCTTCAGTCCAGTATGCAAACCACGACGCACTAAATTAATCCCACCTCCCTGCACATAGTCTGTATCCCTCTATTCCCTGCCTGTACACATGAATTGTTGCCATAGCTAATGAAAGAGGTTTGTATGAGAGCTGTTCTTACCTTAAGCTTTTTTGGAACGGAACAATAGGTTTAAACACTCAACTGAAATACTTTCCAATTTGTATGTATTTACGTGGAAAAGTGTAATTTTTAATCCTAAGAATATTAAATTGCATAATCTAAACATGACATAATCAGGTCATGAATACATCTGAAGGCATGTAAAGTAATATACTAATGTAAGTAGGGATGCAACTCACTAATAGTCATCATTGTAAAGACACAAGAGCAAGTCAGAAACTGTACAGCAATGTAGAACAAGAAAGCAGCAAAATAACGGTGTCTTAAGGATCAGTTTTACGTTGAGGTTAATACAGAAGAGGCTACTATTTAAAAAGCAGACATAAAAACATTAACTTACATTTGTATAGCATCTTTAACATAGTAAATCATCCCAACATGCTTTGCATGAGCAAAATCAGACAAAAATAATCTAAGTGCAATGAGTCCAGACTTAAAAGTGATAGGTTTTATAGATTGGCTTAAAGGAAGAGTGGAGTTGAGAGGTTTAGGAAGGGATTTCCAAAGCTTAAGATGAAGACCAGAATCCCAACAGTGAGATTTGGAAGAATGCAGAGTTCTTGAAGGGTTGCAAGGCAACAGATCAACTTGAACACAACAATAAGAATGTTTAAAAATTGAGAGCTAGAGTAAGTCAGCCAGCACTAGCAAATGGCTGAATGCAATTAGCAGAGGTTTGGGTGAGTTCAAGGTTGTCACCCAGGAGCGTACTTGATAGGTCGGGTCTGAAAGTAACAAAAAGCGAATTAGGGCTTCAGTTACAATTACTCTAAATATTGGTAGCACCAAATACAATCAGCTTCCTTTCATTCTACCAGGAGCTGATGTCCAAAACAGCAGGATAGATAAGATTTGAGTCAATATTTGCATCTGTATTAGAATCTTACCTATATCACCAACTTGTATGTAAATTGTATGTACACAGACGTGGGTGGATGGGCGAGTGTTGGAGGGGCTGGGAAGTTTTGTAATGTCAAACTGCTGTTTAAGAAAGATTAAACAGGGCACACTCAATATTTTCATGGCAAAAGGAGGAAAGATTTATGTAATTTTAGAAGGAACTGAGCACACCAGGTCAGAGAGTGGCTCTTTCATCAGAGCCCTGGATTTCAATGCAACCCTGACACGGGATAAAAAGAATACAAAAGATTTAAGCTGCCAACATGAAGACAGTTTGGGTGACTCTCCACCCACGGCTTATTGGACCAAATTCAGAATACCAGCATTAAATGACATTAAATCATCAGTCTCATTCAAAAGAGAAACAATATGGGTGACGGGTGTAATCACCGGGGAAAAAGAAAAGTCACACACCTGTGAAATTTGAGTAGTGTAACTTTGGACTGCATCTGCTTCCTCCTGCACTAGACCTGAAAATACTTCCTCCTTCCACAATGTCCCTTGTGAGAAATGACAAAAACTCATTTTCTAGATGCCTTACAGTGCCTTACAGCGCCTTACAGCTTATAAAGTATTTCTATAGTGCAGTAATGGTTGTCAGGTCAGTGGCCAATTTGCTCATGGTTAGACCACCAGACTTCAAACGAAATAAATAGCCTTTTCTTTGTGGTGACACAAGCAAAATACTTCAGATGCTGGAAATCTGATAAAAACAAAGCGCTGTAGAAACTCAACAGGACTGGCAACATCTGTGAAGTGAGAAACAGAGTTCATATTTTGAGTCCCATATGACTCTTCTTTGGAACTGTTCCAACAATTTGATTTTTGAGGTCTTAAGAGGTCTACAGCATGGAAACAGGCCATTCGACCCAACTTGCCCATACTGTCTAGTTTTCACAATATAAAATAGTCCTATTTGCCTGTGTTTGGTCCATATCCCTCCATGTCTATCCTATTCACGTATCTGAATAAATGTTGCTTAAATGATGAAATTATACTCACTTCCACCATTACCTCTGGCTGCCCATTCCAGGCACTCACCATCCGCTATGTTAAAAAATTGCCCCTCTGGACTCTTTTGTATCTCTCCCCTCTCACCTTAAATCTATGGCCTCAATTTTAGACTCCTCTACCGTGGGGAAAAGCAACAGCTATCTAAGTTATCTATGCATCTCATGATTTTATACACATCTACAAAAGTGACCCCTCAGTCTCCTACATCCAGCAAAATAAGGACCCGCCTATATACCCCCTTCTTATAACTTAAACCTTCCAATCCAGGTAACATCCTAGTAAATCTTTGCTGTACTCTTTCTAGTTTAATAATATCCTTTCTATAGTAGGGCAACCAGAACCTCAAATGTGATATCACGAGCATCTTGTACTGCTGCAACAAGATGTGTCTCAATTTCTATACTTAATGCTCTGACCGATGAAAGTCAGCAGGCCAAAAGCCTTCTTCACTGCCCTGTTTGCCTGTGACTTCATTTTCAAGGAACTAGGAACCTGTAACCCTAGATCTCTTCATTCTATAACACTCCCCAGGGCCCGACTGTTAACAGTATAAGTCCTCTTCTGATTTGCCTTTCCAAAATGAAACATCTTGCATTTACCTAACTTAAACTCCACCTGCCATTCATCGGCCCAACGACCCAGTCGATCAAGATCTCGCTGCTATCCCAGATAACTTCTTCACCGCCCACTATTCATCCAATCTTGGTGTCATCCACAAACTAACTAACCATACCTCCTAAACGCTCATCCAAATTATCAGTGGACCCAGAACCACTGCCTGTGGCACACCAATGGTCACAGGCCTCCAGTTTGAAAAACTACCCTCTACCACCACCCTCTGTCTTCTTCCATCAAGCCAATTTTGTATCTAATTGGCTAGCCCTCCGTGGGTCCCGGGGAGGTTTATCACTACTCTCAACAACCTACCATGCGGTACCTTGTCAAAGGCCGTGCTGAAGACCATGTAGACAATGCCTACTGCACTGCCCTCATCTACTTTCTTGGTCACCCCTTCAAAAAACTCAAACTTGTAAGACAAGATTTCACCCCACACAAAGCCAGCTTTGTCTTTCTAAATGCCTATCAATCCTGTCTCTCAGAATCCCCTCCAACAACTTACCCACCACAGATGTTAAGTTCACCGGTCTGTAGTTCCCAGGCATTTCCCTGCAGCCTCTCTCAAATAAGGGCACAACATTAGCCACTCTCCAATCTTCGGGCATTCCACCCCGCTGTCGATATTAGTTCAGGCGATATTAGTTTAAGGACAAAGTCAAATAATGCTGGAGAATTCTGTTTTTGCCTAGCAGATTGGAAGGCAAGGCTTCAGTTCAAATTCATTGAAAGACACCATCAGCAATAATGTAACATATTCTCAAAACTTGTATTATTGTGCCAGCAAAATTACATGCTCAAGGTTCAGAATGTGGCTTAAACCTTTACAATCTAATTTAAATATGAATGAAACCAGGTCAGTCTAGCTTTTGTTATATCTTGATACCCAGCATTTGATGTACAAAAAACACCTTAAAAACTGACTTTACCAAGGAATGTTATATAATCAACTAGGAACTTCATAATCAAGTGGCATGAGGTATGACTTATTTCAACTGCAAGTCTTTTTATGCAGATTAATAGGAATCCTGTACCTTATACTGTGATTTGCAGCTGTGATTGTAATTTATTTTTCTCCAATGCATTTCAAGCAGCTGGAATGTGAATTTGTTTATTTAATTTTAGTGTTTCCCAAATGATAAACTTATTTTGCAAAAATATGCTCACACCTCAAAACAATGAGAATGAAATACAACATTAAATGTTTCTGAAGCTAAATGTTAAGACTCAAAGTACAGATTTAAGAATAGCCGAATTTTATTCTGTTTGTTACTGTTCTGTTATAGAACTGCATGGAGAATGCAGGCTGAAGGAGGTTGCTGCACATCTCTGCTAATATCTGTCACACTTCATTACTTCTGCCCAACCATTCCCTTGATTTCTGCACTGCTATCTTCGGGCATATAAATGGTACAAGAATAGAAAAGAGTGACATTACTGATGTCACAAATCTAAAAGGCATGGTTGGCCTTCATGCAATTCTTCTTGTGAGAAAGATGCTGGCTCCTTCCAATAACTTTGGAGTGTACCTCCTTATCTAAAACTGAAAACCTCTACTGAAGGTAGATCGTTGTCCTCTTTCTAGGTTTCGAAGCGAGCAAACTACAGCCAAGCTATTCCCAGCTTTCAACTTGATGAAAATTCTGTACCAAAGTTTTGATACTCATTACAGGATAATCTGCAAAATTTGGTGATGCCCTCTATGTTTCTGAAGATATTTTAGGTTCTCAGTATTGTGACATACAATAATCTTATCAACTGAATCTGCCACATTAAAATTGAATTTGAATTGAATTTTCATCTATAACTCCAACTGAAACATTATAACTATTTAAACATTATTCCCATTCACATTCATAAACTGCAAAGTCTAAATGTGACACTGTTGACTTGAGTGATGAGTAATATACAAAGGTTGAGGCATGTCACTCACATATCATGACATCCAGTCCAGAAGTTGGAAACTTACACTATTTATTCAATGTAAGATGTGAGAATGTTCCAGCTCCATTTCTTATTTACTTCTAAGATATTTGTAAGTTGGACATTTTCTAATCAAAACAAATTCTGATCAAACTGGACATCCAGTACACTGTAGGTGGTTATATTTTCAGTCTTCCTGGAGATTAACATACAATCTCTCTCAGGGACAATTTTATTGCATATTATTGAAAAAATGATTCATCTCACACTGACCCTACTTAAATGGATGACATGTTAGGAAGAAATTTAGATTAAAAAACTGTGAAGCACCCTTATAGGGAATGGAATAGGAACTACAGCCTTAGTATTGGCAGTGCATGGTAAAGGGGACTGGAATCAACTACCTTGAAGGTAAATCAAGCCAGATAAGCAGGAGGCATTCAAGGAAGAGGTACTGAGTGTTCAGAACAGAGTAAGTGTATTCCATTAAATACAAAGGATAAAGGAAGGAAAGAACCTAATGTCTGAAACGGAGGGATCAATACTACAGAAAGTCTAAGGGGACCATTACAAATGGAGTAACTAAAATTTTTTAAAAATTAATACAGAAAGGAGAAAAGCAAAGAGTGAGCATGAAAAAGTAATGTCAAGTAAAATCAAAGAAACCCCAAAGATTTTTTTACAATTTCATCGAGAGGAAATAACTAAAGAAAGAGTAGGGCTTATTAGGTATCATAGGGGCTACCTCAGTGTGGAAGATTTGATATGGTTCTTAATAGTTCTTGTATTTGGGGACAATATGCACATTGGAATCAAGGAGGAATGTGAAATATTAAATATTAGCACAGGAGGAGGAATTATTAAATGATTTAAATATCTGAAAGTCACTAAGTACCCCAGCCCTGTCAGAATGCATCCTGAGCTGTCAAAGGAAGCAAGAGGAGAAATAACAGACACCATGATTACAATTTTCCACAAGCATGGTGCCAGAGGACCAGAGAACTGCTAACATTGTACCTCTAATTTGAAAAGGTAGAAAGGGATGCGCTGAGCTATTATAGGCTAAGCAGCCTATCTTTCCTGGTGGTAGGAAAATTATTGGGAAGAATTCTGAGATTCCCTTTCACTTTAACATTCACTGATTAATCAAAGACAATCAGAACCATTCATCGTGGGAATGTTGCAAATTACTAACAATAGAACTTGAGGTGGTAACAAGCTGAGTTGATGTAGTGTATATGGACCATCAAGGTTTTTATTAAGCTCCCATATGAGACATTGATCACAAAAGTATAATTCATAGGATCCAAGACAAAGTGGCAAGTTGAGTCTAAAATTGGCTGAAGGGTATCTATGTGACTGGAAAGTAGTTTCTAGTGGAGTTCTACATGGCTTTGTAGGAATGCCTTCATAAATTACAAAGGTTTGGATTTAAAGGTATAGGGTACAATGAAGAAGATTGCAGCTAACAAAACAATTGGCAGGGTGGCTGTTTCTGAAAACAACTGTAGACTACATGACTATATCAGTGGACTGGTGAGATGGCCAAATAGAACAAATGGAATTTAATCCAGAGAAGTGAAAGGTAATGCACTTTGGGAAGGCTAACAATGCAAGTGAATACATGCTAAATGTTAGAATTCTGAGAACTGTGGCAGAAAACATATCTACAGATCACTGAAGGTTGCCACAAAGGATAAGGTGGTCAGGTCAAGAAGGCATATGGTATAATTTACTATAATAAACTACTGCCCTGATTTGTAGTTGAAAAGGGATACAGGCACAGTGTACAACAGCTGGGATATCATTCTGAATATGTATAAACCATTAGTTAGACCAGAGGTGGAGAAGAATGCGCAGTTCTGGTCAGTGCACTTTACAAAAGATGTAATTGCACTCGAAATGGTACAGAGGAAATGTACAGGAATGTCGCCTGGACTGGAGAATTCTAGTTATGAGGAAAAATTGGTTAAACTAAGACTGTTTTCTTTGTAACAATGGAGGCTGAAGGGTGACTTTGTTGAAGAACATAAAATAAGGTGCATGGATAGAATGAGTAGGATGGACCAATTCTTCTTGGTTGAGGAGTTTATTGCTAAGGATTTAGGAAAAGAGGTAGGAAGCTATAGAATGGATTTGATGGAACTGTCACCCAGGAAGTGGTGGAAATCTGGAACCCACTGAAAAGGTTTTAGAGGCAAAAACTGTAATAAGATTTAAAAAGTACCTGATTGTGCACTTGTAAAGAATAAACTACAAGGTTATGGATCAAAAGCCTGGAAAGTGGGATTAGGTTGGATAGCTACTTAGCCACAATGCACACCATCTGGAAGGATAAGGGCAGCAGATATATGGGAACACCAACTGAAAGTTCCCCTACAAGTCACATACTATTCTGGCTTGGGAATATATCACCATTCTTTCACTGTCACTGGATTAAAATACTGGATCTCCCTCCCTCCCTAACAGCTTTGGGCATGCCCCTACACCAAGTGGACTGCAGCAGTTCAAGGCAGCAGATTATCATTACCTTCTCAAGGGCAACCAGGTCTGTGCAATAAACGCTGGCCAACACCCACATCCCTTGAATAAATAGATAATGAAACAAATGACCATTTTTTGTGCTGCAAAACTCTATTATTCTCAGCCAAAAAAGTGTATATCTGCCACAGAATGGACAAGTATCCTTCACAAGTGTAACGTTGTTTAATCATGTTCCACTTTTGTGCTGTTCACCATCAGACAAGTGCTGGGAAGAATCCCAATATGAAGCTTTCAGCAAGGTACTACAATGTTACATCACAATCTATCCAGGCATAAGATAGTGAGGATATAAGAGAGTGCAAAATATGGAGTTCAGGAAAACAAACCATGTAGAGCAAATTCCCAACATAATTCAAGTAGTAGCACTTCAGAAAACACATCAATCATGTAGTCACTTTTATTGAATCTTGTAACGCTATTCCTTCATACTCAAGATATCCAAATCACTTCATAATCAATTAATTGCTCTAATAAGGGCCTAAAATTGTGTTGGCAAACATAGCAGCACATTTCTGAAACAGCAAACAATGGAGATCACTAGTTAATCTGTTTTTGATGGGGCTGGAGGAAAGTTTGTGGACCAGAATACACCATTCTCCTTGAATTAAAGCTCAATATCTTTTACATTCCAATATAACCATCTTGTGGTTCACACAAAGAGTGGAGTTTTTGACAAGGCAGCACTCCCAACGTGGGGACCAGTTAGCTCAAATCATTGCAGATGCTGGGATCTGTACTGAAAACAAATGCTGGAGGACACGATAAACTAAAAGGGGAGAAATGATTCACACTTTAAAGTTTTGATTTCAATATTAAGTCCAGAAGGCTGTAAAGTGCCAAGTCTGAAGATGAGCTGTTGTTCCTCCAGTTTGCGTTGTGATTCACTGGACCACCACAGCATGCTGAGGACTGACATGTGGGCATGCGAGCAGGATATTGTGTTAAAATGACCAACCTTCAGATGAAATGATTGGAATGTGAGAATGGCAGAACAATGGTGTGTCTCCTACCAGACTTGAAAGGGTAGTACCTGGGATGGTGGGCGGGGAAGACACGATAATAAGCTAAAAGAAACTATCACCCTACACCCACTATCCCAACAAACTCCACACCGCCAAACTATAGCATAAACACTGCCCCCTCCACACTTCACTTCAGCTTTGATGAAGAGCCATCTAGACTCAAAACATTAGCTTGCTTTCTCTCCATGGATGCTGTCTGACCCGCTGCAATCTCCAGCATTTGTTGTTTTCAGCTCAGTTGGCTGAATAGCTGGTTTGCAGTGCAGAGTAATGACAACAGCTTGGGTTCAATTCTCACACTAGCTGAAGTTACTATGAAAGACACTCCTTCTCAACCTCTCCCCTCACCTGGGGTGTGGTAACTCTTCAGGTTAAACCATCACCAGCCACATCTTTCTAATGAGTAGTATATGGTCTGTTAGGACTACTTTACTCCCACTATACTGTTTGCAAAGGTGTGTCCAGATGGAGTAGGATTTTAACTTGCAACCTTCAAGAGGAGAATGCCAGGAAACTACTTCCCTGATTTGTAGTTGCAAAGGGATATAGGAAATGCCAATTTTAAAAAAAAAATCAGCCAGATCACTCTACTATCTTGGTAGTTGCACAATGCAACCATAATGAAGTTCCTAATTATGGCAGCAAGACATGAGGTAAGAAAGTTTCAGTGGTATGCATCTTTGGGTACCATAGGTCCAAAGTCACCCATTCCTTCCTTGCAGATTACTACATACCAATAAATGTATGAAGTGACACATGTATTTTTTTCTGAAAGGGATCTTAATTACACTGAACTAATCAATATTATCTGCTGGAATTTAGGTCTCCCTAAACCCACTAGGCACGTGACAAGAATTCAGAGATGCAGTCTCTTGAGTGGCACACTCCAGTCCGTGGAGGTTGAACCCTCCAGTACTGACCCTGCTCCACTGACCTTGTCCTGAGGGCTGTCCACGCCGCCTCAATGTCCGAGTAAAGGTTTCTCTCGGACGGTTTCCCGTTGCTGGCCCCGTAACCCGAGTAGTCATATGAGAAGATGTTGCACTTTATGCGGTTGCCAAGGCCGATGTAGAAGCTGCACATCTGGCCCAGGTCCACAGCGTTGCCATGGGAGAAGAGCAGCGTATAGCGGCTGTCGGGCACGCAGCGGGCGAACATGCAGGCCAGGCGGTTGCCCCGCCCGCTGCGCACGAAGAACACCTCGAGCAGCTCCAGCTCCCGCTCCGAGAACTGCCAGTCGGCCCGCTCCGACAGGTGCAGGCTGCACAAGCTGCTCGACTCTTCCGTCAGCACCGTGTAGGTAGGCTCGGGCGGCAGGAAGGCCAACTTGGCCGCAATCCGACTCGGGCAAGGCGGGCAGCAGAAGAGCCAACACAGCTCACCGAGCGAGAAGCCATTCATCCTGGGGGAAGGGGAAGGGGTGGGGTTGGGAGAGGAGGAGGAGGAGGACGAGGAATGCTCCTCGTCTCCCTGCTCCCCGGCCGCGGTCGGCATGGGAGACGGTTGCCAGGAAACCGGCGCGAGCAGGATGGGCGGGGCCAAGGTGGAGGATGTAGATTCCGGAAACAAGCCGGAGGTGTGGAGGTGTGGAGGCGTGACGGTACCAGAGTGGGCGGAGTCTAGGGGAAGCCGGTAAGTGAGTGGGGCGCGAAAAGGGGGCGTGGTTCAATCAGCGGTTCGTTGCTGAGATGGATGGGGACGGTGTTCAGGTGAAGAGGCGAGGGCTTTTTAGCGTGAGACAAGGCTCCTGTTCTGGGATGGAGAGGGCGGGGTTTAGCGGGAGGGGCGGCGCGCAGGCTGTGTTTCAACGCCGAGAAGAATGGGCCGACTTCGACGTTGTGGGTGGGTCTAGACGTGGTGGGGTTGGGTAATGTTGGGCGTGGTTAGGGCGGATAGGGATGCAGCATCGAGCAATAGTCAGCGGTTGCATCGCCCCATATTGTCGGCCGTGGCGAGAGCTGGTTGTCAGGTAAGGTCTGTCCAGTAACGACGGGTGAGTGGCTGAAATTAACATCGAGGAGCGTTGTAGCGCTGTTGAACTGGAGTACGCCACACAATGGCGGCCATCAGCGAAGCTTCTCCTGCCAGGCAAGCCGGCCAACCAGCACTTCCGGGTCACTCGGGGGTCAGCGTCACCCCAGCACTAACAAAGGGACATGTGGATGTGAGTCTATCAACCAAAAAAGGAAAACTATTACATTTGTGCAGCAGCTTTCACGATCTCCCGATGTCCCAAAGCACATTAAATATCCATGATGTAAAATAGCAGAAAATGTTGGAAATGCTCAGCAAACTTGTGGAAAGAGAAGCAGATCTATAACCTATCATCCGAACTTAGTCATGGAGTTCTTATGGTACAGAAAGAGATATTTTTGGTCCATTATGTCAAACCAGTCCTCTCGTCCCATTTACTAGTACATCGCCCATACCCTTATTTGGTATGGCATTTCAAGTGTTCATCTAAATACTTCTCAAATGTGATGGTTCCAGCCTCTTCAACATTTTCATGCTGTAAAACATTTGCCACAAATCACCTCTAAACTTCCCAGTTAGAATCATAGAATCACTACAGTGTGGAAGTAGGCCATTCTACCCATTAAGTCCACACCACCCTCTGCAGATCGTCCCACCCAGACTGAACCACCCTATCCCTACATTTCCCATGGCCAATCCACGTAGCCAGCACATCCCTGGGCACTCAGGGCCATTTAGCATGGCCAATCCACCTAACCTGCACATCTTTGGACTATGGGAGGAAATCCACACAGATGCGAGGAGATAGTAGGAACTGCCAGACCCAAAATGTCAGCTTTCCTGCTCCTCTGATGCTGCCTGGCCTGCTTGTTCATCCAGCTCTACGCCTTGTTATCTCAGATGTGGGGAGAATGTGCAAACTTCGCAAAGTCACCCAAGGCTGAAATCAAACCCAGATCGAAGGCACTGTGAGGCAGCAGTGCTATCCGCTGAGCCACCCTTTAAACTTCTTATTCTAAATGTATGCACCCTGGTTATTGATTTCCTCTACTGAGGGGAAATTATTCTTTCTGTCTACCTTATCTAGGCCCCCATAGTATTGTATACTCAATCAAGTACCTCCTCTGTCTTCTATACTGTAAGGAAAACATCCCCAGTTGTCTAATCTGTCTTCAGCCCAGGCAACGTTCTGGTGAATTTCCTGTGCACTCTCCCGAGTACAATCACAGCCTTCCTAGAGTGTGGCAACAGAACTGCACATGGTACTCCAGCTGTGGCTTAACTAATGTTATGTACAACTTCATCATAACATCCCTGCTGTTCTGTTTGATGCCTTAAGTAATGAGGCATGTATCCTATATGCCTTGCACTTGAGGTGTAACCTCTGTTCAGTTCAAGGCACCAGAGTCCAATGCAGAAACAAGCCTTAACCCTGTCCTTGGTGTATTCTTCAATTTGAAAAACATAAATCGTATCTTGGATATAATTCACATGGAAAGGCTTTCTATTGAGTAGAAACTTTCAGGCCCTTGTTTGTAGTTACAAGCGATCACAATCCAGTCTGAAGCTTCTCAGCCACCATTAGTTGCTACATCCCATTGGTCCCACACAGAAGTTTTGCCAGCCAGCCACTGAATTTATACCTATGGTTATTTTATCTCTGTAGCAATCCTCTTTTAAAATTTTGGAAGTAAAGGCTATGACACCTGTAGTAGTTTGGGATTCTGACCCATCATTGTAACGCCTTTCATTTACACAGTCAAATATTGTATTGACAAAGCTATAAAAGCTGAACACACAAAACAAAAGCAACAGTATGTACCAATGAAAAGATACAGGTGACGCAAAACCTGAAGAATAATAAATGTGATGGGGAATTTCAAAAGAACTGTGAAGTTTGTGGACTGAGCAGCTAGTTACAGATGAGTTTCAATGCAGAGATGCACATTTTGATAGGAAGAACATTCAAAGACAATATAACATGGTGAGTATAATCCTCGGTTGGGGGGGATATGAGCAGAGGGATCTGGGTGTATATGTGTGCAGATTATTGAAGGTGACAGGACGGGTGGAGCAGTTAGTAAAGTACTTTCTGAAGAAGCGTCCAGACCCGAAATGTCAGCTTTCCTGCTCCTCTGATGCTGCCTGGCCTGCTGTGTTCATCCAGCTCCATATCTTGTTAGCACAGTATGCTCAGCTTTATTAATAGGAACATACAGTACAACAGCAACGAGACAATGTTGTTGAACTTGCATGAGACTTAGAGTAATAGACATGTACAGCACAGAAACAGACCCTTCGGTACAACTCCTTCATGCCGACCAGATACCCTAAATTAAACTAGTCCCATTTGCTAGCATTTAGCCCATATCCCTCTAAACCCTTCTATTCAAGTACCTGTCCAGATGGTTTTAAAATGTAATTGTACCATCCTCCACCACTTCCCCTGGCTGCTCATTTCCAACATGCACCACTCTGTGTGAAAACGTAGCCCCTTAGGTCCGTTTTAAACCTTTCCCCTCTCACCTTAAACTTAAGCCCTGTAGTTTTGGACTTCCCTACCCTGGGAAAAATACCTCAATTATTCAGTGTATCCATGCCCCTCATGATTTTAAAAGCCTCTATAAGGTTCCCCCCTGAGCCTCTGATGCTCCAGGGAAAGTAGCCCCAGCCTATTCAGCTTCTCCCTGTAGCTCAGACCCTCCAACCCTGGCAACATCTTGCAGTTTTCCAGCACCTCGCCTGTGGTTATTGATGATATAAAGGGACCCAGCAATCAGTTCCCTAGCTGATCAGGTCCCTTGGATTTATCCACTTTTATGCATTTTAATATGTCCAGCACCACCACCTCTGTAATATGTACACTTTTCAAGATATCACTGTTTATTTCTCCAAGTTCTCTAGCTTCAATATTTTTCTCTATAGTAAATTCTGATGCACAATACTCGTTTAATTTTCTTTTAAAGAATCCCTACAGTGTGGAAACAAGCCACTCAGCCCAACACGTCCACACTGACTCTCTGAAGAGGATCCCACCCAGACACACTCCCCCTATCCTATCCCTGTAACTCTGAATTCCCCATAGATCCCCATGGCTAGTCTAGCTAGCCTACACATGAACAGTATGGGCAATTTAGCACAGCCTATCAACCTAACTCATACATCTTTGGACTGTGGGAGGAAACCAGAGCACGCAGCAAAAACCCATACAGACTTCAGGAGAACATGCAAACTCCGCATAGTCACCCGAAGGTGGAACTGAACCTGGATCCCTAGCGTTGTGAGGTAGCAGTGCTACACACTGAGCCATCATGCTGCCCCTTCACCTCAGCTGGAGTTTTGTGTACAATTCTGATGCCTCTTTATAGAAAGCAGACAAATGCATTGGAGAAGGTACAGAAGCAGTTTTCAAGAATGGTTCCAAGGTTGAGGCTATGATGGCAGAGATTCTGATAGAATCTGATAAAAATCATGAGCAGGCTGGATAAAGTAACTGGGGAAAAATAGTCCTGTTTGTAAAACAAATAAGAAGAGGACAAAGATTGCAAAAGAATCATGACTGAAATGAAGAAAAACTTTTTCACTCAACAAGTAGTTAGGATATGGAATGCACTGCCTGGAAATGTGGAGAGAGATTCGATGAGGCATTCAAGAGAGCATTGAATGATCATTTAGATAAAAAAAAGTGCAAGGTTATAGTGAAAAAGCAGGAGATTGGCACTAAGTAATGATGCTTGTGTAATGAGCTGGCACAGTAGGCTGAATGGCCTCCTTCTGTGCTGCAACACTTCTGTGTTTCTGCTATGATTCTAAGTCTCCTACCGTAATAAGGTCCAAAGTAACTATTTTATACTTGTACTTCCACAAAATGACAAGGAAAATTGATTAGTAATTACTAAATAAATTACTATTAAACTTGAGCTTTATACCCAAATACAAACACAATAAAACAATAAGACAGTTTTATACAATGATTATACTCTTCCCTATCCACAGTATAAGAAAACGCTTCAGTATCACATGTCTAGACCACAGAGGTAGAGTGAGTTCTCAGTCCTCTTGATTTCTACTGATGATGACACAATATTATCTGCAAAGCAATGAACAGCCTTTACTTCACTGGTTGATCAGTTGGACCTGGAGATCTTTCCATTTCCTTTTAGAATTATTTCCTTAAGTGTCTCTGGATTTTTTTTTTCCTTCTCTTTTGACAGTGAAAGAGGACACACAACAGAGACAGAGGGCTGACGTTGCAGCTGTCTCCTGAAAGTTTCAGTTTGATTGCCACTCTCAGGGTTTGTCTTAAGCTGTGGCCAGACCAATCAAAAAGTTGTTGATATGTTGAGGATCCCTAAACCCACAACAGATGGTGCCAATTTTTCTGAATTCACTGTGCAAAAGAAATAACATTGTCGCACATGCATCACTTAAGCTTTATTTTTAGAATTTTTATTTGCCCACAAACGCCTTGATTTTTTTTTAAAATCAGTATCAGTTTTCGCCATTTACATTCCAGAGTCCAAAATAAAAAGATGGCGTCTTTACAATATATGCACACAAACTTGCAATCTAAGATTCTGAATTAACTTGAAATGATATGGGTAACAGATAAACAATTGTTGAGCTCCCCATAAAGAATATCAAATAGTAAATGCAGTCAAGACAGATCCTGCTGATTCCTGAAACTCCCCCTCTTTAACTTTTGAATGTTGTTTCCCTATTTTTCTGTTTGTACCTAAAATTATGTACATTTGTACCTAGGATAGTGTCGCAAGTGGCAACTCATAAACTTTTCACCATACGCATGAGTTCATGTGACAATAAAGCTAATTCAGTTCAAATCCAGATGTTTGTGACACTGAGGGTCATCAAATCTAATTAAAGCTTTATAAGGGTTTCCAGTTTCTTTCAAACATTTCACTTTGAAATTCTTTCAAAAGCCATCTGTCACAGCATACCTTAACAAATCCCCATTCAGAGCTGTCCCAAACTGCAAATGGCACACTGCTTCTTATGAGTCCCAACTGTAACATCTAGCTGCCTACAGATTCCTAGAATGTCTCCCAAAGTTCTGACTGCACACAGCTATCCACCTGCTCTTAACATCTAACTTGGCCTCGACTAACAAAACTAGTGTTACTCAGTTGCTTTCTGAGCAGTTCAGCTAAACAGATCTAATCTGAGTGGATATAGTAGGAACTGCAGATGCTGGAGAATCTGAGATAGGTGTAGAGCTGGATGAACACTGCAGGCCAAGCATCAGAGGAGCAGGAAGGCTGACGTTTCAGGTCTAGACCCTTCTTCAGAAATCGCTGACGAAAATCTGAGTGGAGTCTGCTTTTGTCTTTCCCAGACTTCTAATCCCAACTAACTGACTTTTGAACAGCTGTTTGAATGTAACTAATATATTTTAGAACACCAGTTTCCCTTACATTGTTCACAGATTATTGGCATAAATAGTACTAAATGGATACAATTAAAGGAATTGCTCATAGATATTAAACCAAGCATTGATTTGACATCTGATTGCAGATGTTACGTATGCAATCATTTTTGGTGGAGTGAGTAGGTCTGGGGAGTGCATGCTTGTCCTGTAAATAGGTGACTTTGTTCTTCTCAAGTGTTGAGATCACAGAGAGTTCTCAATTTGTCCAGGATTGTATTTCTCCCCCCATGTAGTAAGATCTAACTTATGGATTCTAAGAACAAAAACAGAAGTTGCCGGAAAAGCTCAGCATGTCTGGCAGCATTTGTGAAGAAAAAATCAGAGTTAACATTTCGGGTCCGGTGACCCTTCCTCAGGTTCTGATCTACCTTTTTCAGACTGGTAAAGCTGAAACGTTCTGAGATTTGGGCAAAGTGTTCAACAAGCAACTGGATGTTCTTCAGATGTGATGAGAGCTTTGATGTTGGCAAGCAAGAGTTCCCTTAGTAGCTACTGTCTGATCTTTGTTTTAAAAATGGCTAAAATAAAACCAAAAACTGTGAATGCTGGAAACCTGAAACAAAAACAGAAATTGCTAGTGAAACTCAGCAACATCTATGTCCTATACGTAAAATGACCCTGAGCTTCCTGCTGCCTGCCACTTCAACGCACCAGCATGTTCCTTGACGAACATTTCTGTCTTAGGCTTGCTGCAGTGCTCCAGCAAAGCTCAGCACAAGCTACAAGAACAGCACTTCAAATTCCGCTTGGGAACCCTGCAATCTTCAGGACTCCAGTATTGAGTTCAATAACTTTGGGGCCTGAGTACTTTCTTCCATGTCCTTTACCCATCTCCACACCCCAGGCCTTGTCATTGCTGCTTTCAGCACAACAAACCCATTTTCACTGATTAATTGTCCCTATTATCAGCTTTATTCGTCCCCTGGCACACCATTATCCATTCCTTTGTTTGGTTAACTGTCTTTCTCTCCATCTGGGCTCTGTCTCCACCTATCCTCTCACTCCTTTACCCCCATACCCCCAACCCCTGTTTTCAGCATATATACCACCTATTCCTTGCTACTACTTGTGGTGATGAAGGGTCACTGGGCCTGCAACATTGACTCTGCCTACTCTCCACAGATGCTGTCAGACCTGCTGAGTTTCTCCATCAAGTTCTGTTTTTGTTTGATCTTTGTACCTTTAGCCTTTGAAGTTTGAACAGATTGCTGTTTATCCTGAAATGGATATATATTCCTGTGTCAGAATCTTTGGGTGCATGCAAAGCATAGCCTGAAGAAGTAGATGGCAAACAGAACAGGAGCCATTACATAGCCTTGCTTGGTGCCAGGAAAGACACCTGATAAGGTGCCATCGTGTATCACTCATACCATCATGAAATGAGTGAATGGCCCTGCTGATTTTTTCACGGAAGCCAAGTTTAGACCTTCTACAGGCCTTTAATGTTTACTGAGTCAAAAGAATTGGTGATCTTAATGAATATCATGATAACATGGGGGCAAGTGTTTTACACAGAGGATGGTTCACGTGTGGAATAACTTCCTGAGGAAGTGGTGGATGTGTGTGCAATTATAACACTTAAAAGACATTTGGAAAAATACATGAATAGGAAAGGTTTGTAGGGAAATGGGCCAGAAACAGGCAGGTGGGATTAGTTTAGTTTGGGATTATGTTTGGCATGGACTGGTTAGATTGAAAGGTCTGTTTCTGTGCTGTATGACTGTATAACAGACTTGATTTAATGCAGTGATTTCTAACTTTTTTAAGCACAATGTCACTTTTTGGATTTAAATACAACCCGGGATCCACCAGAAAAAAATGTAAATAAACAGTTTTATTTTGCATGCTATATAAATACATACTTGACATCTGTATTTGCAAGTTATCTGGTAGTGCCTTTAAGCCTGGGTTGTAGCGTAAGACTGCTATTCATATACAGTCCATCAAATGGAATTTGATTATCTTCATTTGGGAGAATGTTATCTTACAGATGTATGTGGAGTTAAAGTAAACTTTCACTTCAAAAGCTCAGGGTGATATGAATGGGAATTCTTCTGTTTACAAGTCCCCGAAATTTGCTGTCACGTGATCTGGCTTTCAGATCTAGATCAGAAGTCCATATAAACAGGTAAAGTTATGATTATTTTCAGCAATAAAGTAAACTAAATTAGTCTACATTTCAAACCAGAGTGAATGGAATTGTGTAATTCCACTCTTGAGGAGACCCAGAACTCTATTCCAAAGAATTTGAAAAAACACTTGGCTACATTTTCTAAATGCACATCCTCAATCCAGAGCTTCACCTGTCTGAAACACTGATCCGGAAAATGTGAGCAAATAGTTCACAGTTTGGATAAAAGAGGATCATTGGGAGCATGCACACAACTCTTGAGGCATTTCAGCTGCATATCCTCAGCCACCAAAAGAGGACAATTAGAAATGTTATTTATTGTGTTATTCTGTTAGGCTCCTCCAATTTTCTGACCAACATTTATCTTTCAACCCAAGCCTAAAACAGATTTCTTGCTCATCTATTTGGTTGCTGTTTGTGGGAAGTATATGTATTGACTACTGTGTTTTCTACATTACAACAATGATTAAAAAGTTAAAAATATTTAATTGATATGAAGAACTCTGGGAAGTACCGAGGATCTGAAAGATGCTGTATAAATAAGCCTACTTGAAGGAAAATTTTTAAAAGTTTATCATACAGTTGGTGTGCACTCTAAAACTGCATTTTCAACATTTTCAAATCCAACTACAGGTTCTAAAGATGTTTTTAAAAAATAACAAATTTTCCTTATTATGCTCCCTCTGGATGAAAGGTCATCATGACCAAACGAATAATCAGCATCCTAAATCAATACTCCCTGTTATTGAAGATGTTACCTACCTAACTCATGTACAGTGTAGAGTGCTATTTTGAACTGAACCTGTAGAGAGGCACTGAGATAATTCAATACGAATAAAACAAAAGCGTCACTACAAATGCCCCCCAGGAGGAGAGGAACAATGGCCCATTGAAAGAGCTGTGTACAAAATTAAAAAAAAACAAAACACTCATAATCCATTTTGCATTAATAATATAGTCGAGCTCCTGCAGTGCCCATGATTCAATAGTTTTCTGTTCCACTCTAGGCTCAATGTTCTTTTTGCTTATGTACTTTAGCTTCAATTATTTCTTTGTCTGTGTGTATTTAGCTTTCTTAGTCATGATCACAGAATAAACAACTTTCACTGACAACCCATATTCCCTAAGATTAGAAATTTACACCCTGTGTCTGCCTGCCCTTTACTGTGATATATCATGCTGGAGGTAGTATAGATTATTAACTATGCTGTTTCTTACCTTCCAAATGGCAGAAAATATCACGCAAGACCACATCAAGAGCTGGAAGAACACAGTAGGCCAAGCAGAATCAGAGGAGCAGGAAAGCTGACGTTTTGGGTCTAGACCCTTCTTCAGAAATGAGGGAGGGGAAGGGGATTCTGAGATAAATAGGGAGAGGGTGGGGAGGTGGATAGAAGATGGATAAAAGAGAAGATAAGTGGAGAGGAGACAGACAGATCAAAGAGGCGAGGTTGGAGCCAGTAAAGATGAGTGTAGGTGGGGAGTTAGGGAGGGGATAGGTCAGTCCAGGGAGGACGGACAGCTCAAGGAGGCGGAATGAGGCTGGTAAGTAGGAGATGGGGGTGGGGCTTGAGGTGGGAGAAATGGATAGGTGGGAGGAAGGACAGGTTAGGGAGGGGACAAGTTGGGATGCGGTTGGGGGAGGGGAGATTTTGAAGTTTGTGAAGTCCACATTGATACCGTTGGGCTGCAGAAATATGAGATGCTGTTCCTGCAACCTTCATGTGGCATCATTCTGGCACTGCAGGAGGCCGTGGATGGACATGTCGTCCAAGGAGTGGGAGGAGAAGTTGAAATGGTTCGCGACTGGGAGGTGCAGATGTTTGTCACAAACAGAGCGGAGGTGTTCCGCAAAGCAGTCCCCGAGCCTCCGTTTGGTTTCCCCGATGTAGAGGAGGCCACATCGGGAACAGCGGATACAATATACCACATTAGCAGATGTGCAGGTGAACATCTGTTTGATGTGGAAGGTCTTCTTGGGGCCTGGGATGGGGATGGGGGTGTGGGGGGAGGTGTAGGGGCAGGTGTAGCACTTCCTGCGATTGCAGGGAAAAGTGCTGGAGGTGGTGGGGCTGGTTGGGAGTGTGGAGCAGACAAGGGAGTCACGGAGAGAGTGGTCCCTCCGGAAAGCAGACAAGGGTGGGGAGGGAAAAATGTCTTTGGTAGTGGGGTCAGATTGCATGTGGCGGAAGTGCTGGAGGATGATGTGTTGGATCCGGAGGTTGGTGGGGTGGTACGTGAGGACAAGGGGGATTCTGTTTTGGTTGCTATTGCGGGGAGGGGGTGTGAGGGATGAGTTGCGGGAAATGCGGGAGACACGGTCGAGGGCATTCTCGACCAATGCATCATCCTCCGACACTTCCGCCATCTGCAATCTGACCCCACTACCAAAGACATCTTTCCCTCCCCACCCTTATCTGCCTTCCGGAGGGACCACTCTCTCCGTGACTCCCTTGTCTGCTCCACACTCCCCACCACCCCCAGCACCTTTCCCTGCAACCACAGGAAGTGTTACACCTACCCGTACACCTCCTCCCCCACCCCATCCCAGGCCCCAAGACCTTCCACATCAAATGGATGTTCACATGCACATTTGCTAACGTGGTATACTGTATCCGCTGTTCCCGATGTGGCCTCCTCTACATCGGGGAAACCAAACGGAGGCTCGGACACCGCTTTGCGGAACACCTCCATTTGGTTCGCAACAAACGTCTGCACCTCCCAGTCGCGAACCATTTCAATTTCCCCTCCCACTCCTTGGACGACATGTCTATCCTCGGCCTCCTGCAGTGCCACAACGATGCCACCCGAAGGTTGCAGGAACAGCATCTCATATTTCTGCAGCCCAATGTATCAATATGGACTTCACAAGCTTCAAAATCTCCCCTCCCCTGACTGCATCCCAAAACCAGCCCAACTTGTCTCCTCCCTAACCTGTCCTTCCTCCCACCTATCCATTCCTCCCATCTCAAGCCCCACCCCCATCTCCTACTTACCAGCCTCATCCCACCTCCTTGACCTGTCCGTTATCCCTGGACTGACCTATCCCCTCCCTAACTCCCCACCTGCACTCACCTTTTCTGGCTCCAACCTCACCTCCTTGACCTGTCTGTCTCCTCTCCACCTATCTTCTCCTTTATCCATCTTCTATCCGCCTCGCTCTCTATCCTTATTTATCTCAGAATCCCCTGCCCCTCCCCCATTTCTGAAGACAGGTCTAGACCCGAAACGTCAGTTCTCCTGCTCCTCTGATGCTGCTTGGCTAGCTGTGTTCATCCAGCTCTACACCTTGTTCTATCACTGAATTTACTCACATGATTAACATATGAAAGAGGCTGTTTACAACCATGAAACAACATAGAATTTGAAGTAACCTAGTATAATTTCATCAGTCTGACTTCATTTACTTTTGCTAATCTCTTCCTTTTCACATATTTGTAAAACCTGCAATGTTGGCACAGTGGGAATTTGACTGGCCTCGTACTCCAGACACCAGGGCTAATACTCAGAGGATGAGAGTTCAAATCCCACTGGGCACAGTATGGAATTTCAATTCAATTAATTAACTAATCTGGAATCAATCAAGCAATAAACCAGGATACCTATATTCTCCAAAACCAACATTGATTCTGGACTCAAAGAAATCTCACAGCATCAGGTAAAATGTAGGTAAGGAAGCTTCCTGGTGATTATTACTTACCACCAGCCTTCCACTGATCCAGCAGTATGACCTCATGTTGAGCAACACTTGGAGAAATCTCTGAGGGTAACAAGAATGCACTCTGGGTAGGGACTTCAATATCCATTACCAAATGTAGATGGCAGCATAATTATTGATCCCAGGCAGGATCCAACTAGAAGGAAAATCCTGTTTGACCATATGATCATCAACTTCTCCCAGAAGCATTAATCCATTGATGAGGAGTACCCACCTCAATCCCTGTGCGAACAAATTCTCATATTCACTCTGCTGGCATCCTATATCATGTGGTACAGCACTATCACTGTTCTGACTGGGACAGACTTTGAATAGATGTAGCAACTCAAAGATGGACATCTATAAAGTTCCTTTGGATTGTCAGCTGCAGAATTATATTTGACCACAATCTGTTATCACATGGCCAGGTATATCCCTTACTCTGTCACTACCATTGAACCAGTGGGACTGCCCTAGTTCTGCAGTCTTGCCACCTCCAGGCCCAAATGTTGGTTGACAATTACTAACTAAATGGAGAAGGCACAAAACAGCAAAACAAAATATACAAATGACATATTGTGCGGAATGATAATATATTCCTATTTTTTGGTCTACATTAAGTTACAAATGTATTTTTTCCAATATTTCTATTACTTTGGTACAGCTTGTATTTGCAAACATATCAGATTGTTGACTGCTGGTATCCACCTATATTACATATGATATTTCTTCATTTTGTTGAAGTTGTTTTATTACATTGTGACTTATTATCAATATAGCACTCAGTGATATTGCTGCTAAATCGCTTCTAAAAAATTCTTCCAAAATTGCCACTAAAAAAGGCACATATACTTCCAAAATAAGAGCAAGAATTTCTGCTGCTAAGCTACTTTTTTCTACTCTTCTGACCTACTTAGCTTTGCAAGCTAAAAGGCAACATTTAACTTGCTTCCTCAGAAGATAAATCATAAATCCTCCTGCACTAGAGAAATCATCATAGAGATTTGCATTAGAATTATCACTAAAACCAATAAGTTTCACGTCCTGGCACATTCTAATGATGGAAATTTCAAAAGCACATGTTCCACTTTTAACTTTTTCAGTGGTTTATTTGCCTAAATAATACCTTCCATCTTGGGCTTTTTCATTGTCATACTTCACTCTAAGATCCAAAAACTGGAATCTGGCCTCATTCAGGTGTCCAGCCAAGTCAGCTGTCCAATTAGACTTTGCAATTTCAGTTCATTTCAGTTTTTGAGACCACTGCATCTTTTCATTCAATCCTACTTTTGATTAACTGCAGCTACTGCTTTCTAAATAAGATCGTTGATACAAAATGACACTCGATCAAGTCTGCTTGATTTCCAATCCAATGTGCTTAAAAAGTCCAGAAACCTGACATCCAATTTTGAATTCTCGTTGAAGCCTATTTATAATAGTGTTTTCAAATTCACTGTTCCCACTCCACAAAATAATTAAACATGCATCACAAAGATGCCTGAAAGCTGCCCCGCCCCGGCCACTGTAAAACATGACAGGTTCTGCTTTCAATTGGAGACAGCTCAATGTTAATATGACAGACCTTACTGAGAAGTACCAAACTCTAGAGGTGTCACTTGGTCATACATGCATTTACTTAACTTCCAGGCTGTCCCCATCCTGTTTGGCTCCTCTGTTAGAGAATGAAAGAAGCACTTCCTTTTTGAGCTGATCTCCATTCAGAAATGTAGCTTGAATATCAATTGATCTATATTCCTAAGTATTTATTGCTTACAACGCCAAGAAAATTTTCAAATTTGCTTTTCCTGCAGTAGATGAATCTATAATCTTATATTTTGATCCACAAGTTTTTCTTTAAAATCCCATTCCACTAGTCTTACATTAGCCTTAGAATTCCCTCAGAAGACATCTTATATAAGCATATCAATGTGTGTAATAGGACAGGTTGTCCCCTGTCTCGCACCTCACAGAATTTCACAGAATCCCTACAGTGTGGAAGCAGGTAATTCAGCCCATCGTGTCCACACCAACCCTCCAAAGGCCATCCCACTCAGACTCCCCTACACCATATCCCTGTAACCCTGCATTTCCCATGGCTAACCCACGTAGCCTGCACATCTTTCCACTGTGGGAGGAAACCAGAGCACCTGGAGGAAACCCGTGCAAAGACAGGGAGAATGTGCAGACTGCATACAGACAGCCACCCAAGGCTGGAATCAAACCCAGGTTCCTGGCACTGTGAAGCAGCAGTGCTAACCACTGCGCCATCATGCCACCACCATTATCTACCTCATTTATTGGTAGGAAATTTTGCTGATGGTTTAATTTCAATCCCTGTCTATTTTTCCATGACTTCACAATTATTTTATTGTCTATACTATATGTTATTGTCAACTGACTAAATCTAGAGGCCAAATCTACAAAATGTAAAATGAAGGTTTGTATTTTAATCCTCACCTTTAAATCCACAGCCACTACCTCACTGAAATCCCTTGCTAAGGGCTGACTTACTTTAGGCCATGACAATGTCCTTTAATAACTTTTACAAATCTCACACCTATCACATCACTTGTATGTGCTTATTGTAATCTTCATCCCTTATTCTTGCAACCTGTACTAAAATGAACAGATGAGCAAGTTGCATGTAGTTTTCAAAAGACTCCCCACAGTGTGAGAAGAGGCTATTCAGCCCATCAAGTCTACACCGACTTTTTGAAGAGCATCCCACCTAAACCTAGACCCCCACCCTATTCCCCTAACCCCGCCTTTACCATAGCTAATCTACCTAACTTGCACATCCCTAGACATTATGAGGCAATTTACCTTGGCCAATCCACCTAACCTGCACATCTTTGGACTTTGCAAGGAAATTGGAGCACCCAGCAGAAACCACAGAGACAAAGGTAGAATGTGCAAACTCTACACAGTCATCCAAAGTTAGAACCAAACCATGGTCACTGATGCAGTGACACAGCAGTGCTAATCACTGAGCCACCATGCCGCCCATTTTAACACAATCAACATTTTGTCTTTTAAATTTCTATCCCCACCTCCCCAATTTAACAACACTCATTAATTTCTTCAGTGGAGCCTTCTGGTTCTAATAAAGGGATTAAATAGAATCCCGATTGTGTGAATTGCAAAGTCACAGATTTTTCATTTGCAATAGTTTTGTTGTTTTCTATATCAAGTTTCATCTGCAATTTTGTCATTGATGGCCTGCTTAGTAACAATTGTATTTTACTGGATACTACATAGTGTTAATGAAATGATTGATTCTGGCTATTTTACAAGGATTGACTACTCTTTTAATAACTTGAGTGTGTTATCATTTCCAAATCTGGAACGGTGGAACTTTCAAATTTCCTAACATTGTTCTAATTCTATTACATTTAGTCAGTCTATTCCCCACGCAGGTTGTTGCACATCCACTGTCTCATATCACACAATTGAAAGATTCTGCCACCAACACATTCATAATTGGCTGAAAGTTCAGGTCAATACAGTACCATCTCTTTGAACCATATCTCCATTTTCTTCTGGTGAATCTTTCATTTCATGTTAATATATTCAATCAGATCATATATAGTTGACCTCATCTTTACTAATCTGCCAGCTGCAGTTGAATCTGTCCATGACACTATCGGTAGGAATGACAACCGCACAGTCCTTGTGGAGACGAAGTCCTGCCTTCACATTGAGAGTAACGTCCATCATATTGTGTGGCACTATCACCATGTTGAATGGGACAGAGTTTGCACAGATCTAACAACTCAAGACTGGGCATCCATGAGGCCCTGTGGGCCATCAACAGCAGCAGAATTGTATTCCAGCACAATCTGTAACCTCATGGCTTGGCATATACCACACTCAACCAACACCATCAGGCCTGGGGATCAACCCTGGTTCAATGGAGAGTGCAGAAGGGCATGACGGGAGCAACACCAGGCATACCTGAAGATGAGTTGTCGTCCTGGTGAATCCAGGTTGTATAATCAGCAGCAAACATCCCCATGTCTTGTTATCATCTAGTTGGGTCTTGAAGAGATGTTTGAGACCAAGTGGAATGAGGGAACAGGTTATGGTTATATGTTAATTAATTGGCTGAGAACTTGATTGGGGTTATGCGGAAACAAGTTATCAATGTTGTTAGATTTTTGTACTGTGTTAAGTTGAAATAAGATTCTGACTAGAAAATGATATGTCTGGGCTCTACACAGGCCATGCCTCTATCACTATCTTACTAAAGTAGGACAAGAAGCAAAGTTTTTTTCCACAATTGAAGATTATTTATAGATATTAAAGATTATTTACTAACCGCTAAGGCATTGTCCGATTTTGGCAAATTCAGAAACAGTAAAGATGGTTCCTTAGTAGAATACATAATGGAATCCAATGAACTATAATCAAAACAACAGAAGTTATAACTAAATTCTAGAAACTGTGCTGGCAATTAAGTTATCAGACTGTGCCAAAATATTGAGTTTAAGCAGGCTTTTAATTTTGATGTGAGTTAACTTTGCAGAGAAGCACACACTGCTTTAAAATATATCAGAAGCGCATAAATGATTCCCGTGGAAGGCATTCCTTTCCAGCAGTTGGGATGGCACAGTGGCTCAGTGGTTAGCACTGCTGCCTCACAGCACCAGGGACCCGGTTTGATTCCACCCCCAGTGACTGCTGTATGGAGTTTGAACATTTTCCCCATGTGTGCATGGGTTTCCTGCAGGTGCTCCGGTTTTCTCCCACAGTCCAAAAATATGCAAATTAGGTGAATTGGCCATACTAAATTATGCCATAGTGTCCAGGGATGTCTCGGTTAGGTTTGTTAGCCATGGGAAATGCAGGGTTACAGGCATAGAGCAGAGGAATGGGCCTGGGTGGGATGCAGTCCAGGGATTTGTTAGCCCACATGGCCTGTTTTCAAATGGCCTGGATTCTTTAAAAAAGATTGTGGTACAAATGGGACTATTGATCATACATCAAAAAAAAATGACACGGTGGTAATAAGCTGGTGAGATTATCTAGATGCAGTTCACAGAGGACAGTATGAAGGTACAGAACTAACAGAAATGAGGCCAGAAATGCTTTTGACTAGTTTGAAAAGTGAAGACAATTTGAGACTTACAATAAAAGAATGATCCCCAGAAATACCCAAGATGAAGCCAATCAATGTTTCAGATATGATTCAAAGTGACACTACGCCTGAATATTTTTAAAAATTTATTCATTTTGTGGGATGTGGGCATTGCTGATTGGCCAGCATTTATTGCTCATCCCTAGTTGTGCTTGAGAAGGTGGTGGTGAGCTGCCTTTTTGAACCGCTGCAGTCCACCTGCTGTGGGTTGACCCACAATGCCAATAGGGAGGGAATTCCAGGATTTTGACACAGCAACAGTCAAGGAATGGCGATATATTTCCAAGTCAGAATGGTGAGTAGCTTGGAGGGAAACTTGAAGGTGGTGGTGTTCCCACATATCTGCTGCCCTTGTTCTTCTAGATTGAAGAAATCATGGGTTTGGAAGGTGCTGTCTGAGGATCTTTGGTGAATTTCTGCAGTGCATCTTGCAGATCATACACACTGCTGCTACTGAGTATTGGTGGTGGAGACAGTAGATGGTTGTGGACGAGGTGCCAATCAAGTGGGCAGTTTTGTCCTGGGCGGTGTAAAGCTTCTTGAGTGTTGTTGGGTCTGCAGTCATCCAGGCAAGTGCGGAGTATTCCTTCACACTCCTGACCTGTGCCTTCTAGGTGGTAGACAGGCATTGAGGAGTCAGGAGATGAGTTATTTGCCACAGTATTCCTAGCTTTTGAACTGCTCTTGTAGCTACAGTGTTTATGTGGTGAGTCCAATTGAGTTTCTGGCCAATGATAACCCCAGGTTGTTGATAGAAGGGATTCATTGATGGTAACACCTTTAAATGCCATGGGGCAGTGGTTAAATTGTCTGTTATTGGTGATGGTCGTAGCCTGGCATTTATGTGGCACAAATGTTACTTGCCACTTGTCAGCCCAAGCTTGGATACTGTCCAGATTTTGTTGCATTTGAACATGGACTGCTTCAGTATCCGAGGAGTTGCAAATAGTGCTGAACGTTGTGCAATCTTCGGTGAACATCCCCACCTCTGACCTGATGATGGGGGGAAGGCCTTTGATGAAGCAGCTGAAGATGGTTGGGCCTGGGACACTCTCCTGAGGAACTCCTGCAGAGATGTCCTGCAGCTGAGATGATTGACCTCCAACAACCACGACCATCTTCCTATGTGTCAGGTATGACTCCAAACACCGGAGAGTTTGCCCTTTGATACCCATTGATTCCACTTTTGCTCCTTGATGCCACACTCAGTCTAATGCAACTTTGATGTCAAAGGCTGCGACTCTCACCTCACCTCTGGAATTCAGCTCTTTTGTCCATGTTTGAACCAAAGCTGTAACAAGGTCCGGAGCTGAGTAGTCCTGGCAGAACCCAAACTGGGCATCACTGAGCAAGTGATGCTTGATAGCACCATTGATGACACATTCCATCACTTTACTGATCGAGCGTAGACTGATGGGGCGGTAATTGATCGTGTTTGATTTGATCTGCTTTTTATGTACAGGACATAAATGGGGCAATTCTCTAATATCCTCTAGGGAAGGAAACTGCCGTCCTTACCTGGTTTGGACTACATGTGACTCCAGACCCACAGCATGTGGTTGACTCTTAACAGCTCTCTGGGCAATTAGGGATGGGCAATAAATGCTGCCTAGCCAGCGATGCCCTCATCCCATGAATGAATAAAGGAATTTTCCATGTTATTGGGTAGATACAGTGTTCTAACTGTACTGGAACAGCTTGGCTAGGGGAGCGATAAGTTCTGGAGCACATTTCTTCAGTACTGTTGCTGGAAGGTTGTCAGGGGCTGTAGCCTCTGTCTCTTGATATCACATGGGGCCAATCAATTTGGCTGAAGACTGGTATCTGTGACGCTGGGGACCACTGGTGGAGGCTGAGATGGATCATCCACTCGGCACTTCTGGCTGAAGATTGCTGTGAATGCTTCAGCCTTATCTTTTGCATTGATGTGCTGGGCCCTTCCATCATTGAGGATGGGGATATTTGTGGAGCCTCCTCCTCCAATGAGTTGTTTAATCATCCACCACCATTCACGACTGGTCCTATTTGGTACCCCCGGCCAACTGAAGCATTCTCTGTCCCCATGCAGAAAAATCCGGACGACATTCTTTTTTGGATCAATAAATGGCAAGCAACATGTGCATTACACAAATGCTGGGCTATGAGAGCAATCTAACCATCTTCCCTTGACTTTCAAACAGTGACTCACCTCTTGACCCCACAAACCTTGCCCACCATCTCCAAGACACAAGTCAGGTGTGTAATGAAAGACATTTCACTTGCCTGAATGAGTGCAGCTCCAATAACACTCACAAAGATCAAAATAATTGAGGAAAAAGTGTTCCATTTAATGGATAACTCATTTGCCACCTTTTAAACATTCATTTTCTCCACCGTGCACAGTGGCATCTGCAAAATGCACGCCAAACCTTCTTCAAACATACTTTCCAAATCCAGAACTATCTGCCATCTAGAAGAACAAGAGCAGCAGCACTATAGGGATACCACCATCTGTAAGTTCCAGATCAAAGCACATGCCATTGTGACTTGAAAGTGTACTGCCATTCCTTTACTGTGCTGGATCATAACCTTGGAATTCTCTTCCTAACAATACATTGGCAGTACAATATATAAATACATGTTCTTATTCTGAATTCCCTAGATTGTAGAAAGGTTCCTGTAGACTGGAATGTGACAACTGCGCCCCTCCGTCCAACCATTCAGACAAATGGCACAGTTGGTGGGGAGGTATAATAAAGGAGTCACAACCAGTGTAACTGAAATCAGAGATTGTGAAAATGCTAGTAACTACTATTGAGGAGATGTCAACAGCATTAGGCAGAGTCAGCACAGTTTTATGAAAGAGAAATCATGCTTAACAAAGCTATTTGAGGTAACTAGTAGGGTGAATAAAGGTGATGAATGAATGTAGCATACTTGAGGTAGGAACAAAGCAACAGGAGTAGGGCATCCAGCCCCTCAAACTTGTCCCATCATTTGGCTTCGATACAGAGACTGATTCTCATAAAAATGCTCTGGAAAGCCCTTGAAAGACACCTTCTCACCAATTAGTTAAAAGTTTGTAAAAGAGAAGAATCTGATTCCACAATAATCAAGACTTTTTAAATAAACTTATATAGGTATACTGAAATTATAAATGCAATTAACAATCTAATGTGAAAGCATTTAGCTCAATTCCTTTAGACAAATGGCTGTAGATAGTGGAGAGAAGCTCCATCCTGAAAACAAGGGGAATTGAAGGACAAATGATATAAACATCAAGGACTGGAGGATATAAGACGAATGGAATAAATACCATGGACTGAGTGATGTAAAACAAACAGTATAAACAGATAATCTTGTGAAAGGGCACCAGAAAACAGATAGCATTGCAAGGGGGCAATTACAAAACATTACTTACTCATTATGATCTCAGGAGAATAAATAAATGTAGCTTCACAAGGTACCAAATAGCACCCACTCAGTATGATGCAATTAGCAAATATCTGGGGATGGGCATAACAGTCAGAGAGGAAGTGGCAAGTGTTGATGTCAATGTTGCATGTAATCATTGTAATGTGGAATGTATGAATATCCTGTACTTTATTGGGAGAGTGGAGAGTGGCTTGTAGTCTGTCTCCAGAGACCTCTCCAGGTTATGTTGGTAAGGAGCTTCGAATAAAGATCAATTTGTGCTGCTGAACATGGAACTCAAGACTCCTCCTTGAAACCTCTCCCCAACAGTGGCCAAAGTCCAGAGTCAAATTTTGTTCCAATCTACTTTCACACTTTTGGCTAACAGTAATCTATTAGTTTTAGTTTTAAAATTAACAATTAATCTAGCATGTAGAGGAGCATTGTAGATTTCTATCACCTTTTATGTGAGGAAGAGTTTTCTAATTTAACCCTGAATGGTCTGGTCCTAATTTTTAGAGTATGCCCTTTAGTCCAGGACTCCCAAGCTAGCAGAAATAGTTTATTCTACTCTACCAAGTGTATTTGCCTTAATAACATGGTTACTTTAATTCAATGAACATTCTCTAAACTCTTGGTTTTATTTCATCTTACCTCATAGTTTAACTCTTGGAATCCATTTTGGTAAAGATTTGCAACAATCTCTCTAAAGCCAATGTATCCTTCCTCAGATATAGTGCCTAGATCAGCACACAGTACTGCAGGTGTTATCTAACCAGGAGTTTTGTAGCTAAAGCATGGTCCCTACCAACCTAAATAATCTAAAACATTGGTGAAATCTCTGGATATGGAATCAATCGCTTAGGGTTGGGATGAAATCTTTCCACTCAAGTGGTTGTGAATCTTTGGAAAGAGTTGTGGATGCCCCATCATTGAATAGATTTAAGGTTGGGTTGGACTGAGATTTGGTGTCTCAGGGACTTGAGGTATATTGGGAGTTGGTGAAAGAATGGAGTTGAAGCCCAAGATCATATTAAATGGTGGCGTACACTTGACAAGCCATTAAATCTACTCCTGCTCCTATTTTGTGTGTTCTATATCTGTTAATGATGCTTATCATCTTTAATGTACCCATTGTTGATCATTTGAAGATGACTATTGTAACACAGAGAAAACTTCTAAAAAGCTGCATCAGGAGTCCCCTCACCTCAGTTCTCAGCTTCCACACTCTCTGTATTTAGCACTGCCTTTCATGTGCTTTTAATGATGTGATCCTATTAGCATTATTCACCATGGCAATTCTACCACAGGGAGCCTCTGATTGATTATGGACATACATAAGATCGCATTTTCCTCAGTGCTCCTGTATGGTGTTTTATTTCCTCCAATATATTTTCAACACATTAATTCTGTCCAGAGGAGAGCAAACCAATTGTACAAAAACAGTATCTGTGAAGGAAATATCAGAGTTAACGTTTCGGGTCCAGTGACTCTTCCTCAGAACTGGACCTGAAACGTTAACTCTGATTTTTTCTTCACAGATGCTGCCAGACCTACTGAACTTTACCAGCAACTTTTGTTTTTGTTCCTGATTTGCAGCATCCACAGTTCTTTCACGTTTTATTTAGCAAAACAAGTGTATCCAGCTCTGCTCCTGCTTGGAAACAGAGTTTTCCCCTGCAACTTTAATTCAGCAGCTGAGCATATAGCTCCAATTTTCTATAATAAAACAAAGAACACTGGAAGCTGGAGATCTGAAAAAAAAATAGAAATTGCTGGAGCAATTATGGAGAGAAAGCAGAGAGAATTACTGGACTCGAAGAATTAACTCTTAGTCGCTTTTCAGAGATGCTGCCAGACCTGCTGAGTTTCTCCAGCAATATCTACTTTTGTTACAGACCTCCAGCATTTGCAGTTCTTCGTTTTATTCTAGACAATTGGAGTTAGATGCTGAACTGCTGAGCAATTTCTGTTTGTGTTCCATATGTCTATCATTGACATTGATCAGTCTGAAGTCACCTCTAAGAGATAGAGGCTCTTAACAAAAAGATTCTTCTCAGCTTGTCATAATGGAGCATCAACCAGGAAAGAAAAGGCCCCAGTGAAGAGTTGGTGGAGGGTATGCACTCAACTGAATGTCCTCTTCCCTTGCTTCATGTTTGATTGTTTAAGTCAAAAAAGCGGCCCCAAATATAATGGGGTAAATATTCAATTTTATCACCTGAATGTAAAGCATTGCCTGAATGCAATTTAGAGAGAGGAAATTTTGACAGTTATACCATTTTGCTTTCAATGTCTGAATTTAAATTAATTCCGTAAGAATTTAGAAGGTATAACTTATTACATATCTATCTGTGCAGGCAATTTACACAAATACCAGCACAAGGCTTGTGCAATGGTTATATTTTACTATTAATATTTAATATTAATTCAAGCACTGTGACTGAAAAGGTGCAGTTTATTGATGCATTTCAGATTTTTTAAAAATTGGAAATTTTAATATGAAAGAAGGAAATTTCTTTCTGGCCATTAGAAATATTAAATGGTAGTTGATGACATTCCAAGAATATAAAGTTTCATAAACACCCATCTTAGAAGAATAATTTGTTCCTTCCAAGACCACCAGATTTTTAATGTGCTGTGAGTATTAAATAATCCACTTTTTCTGGCAGCTTTGAGAGGTCCACTCAGAAGACTAATAACAATGGAGAAGAAGCTGTTCCTGAATCTGTTGGTACATGTGTTTAAGCTTTTGTATTTTCTGTCTGACGGAAGAGGTTTGAAAAGATCATAACCGGGGTGGGAAGGGCCTTTTATTATGCTGGCTGCCTTCCCGATGCAGCGAGAAGTATAGATGGAGTCAATTAATGGAAGGTTGATTTGTGTGATGAACTGGGCTGTGTTCATAACTATTTGTAGTTTCTTACGGTTCTGGGTAGAGCAGTTGCCATACCAGAACGTGATGCATCTGGATAGAATGATTTCTCTGGCGCATCTATAAAAATTGGTAAGAGTCTTTACGTTACAAATCAGATCCAGTCTAAGGAATGGATGGTCAACAGTAAACAGCATAGAAACTCAAATGTGCCAATTGTATCTAGCAAGCAGGATATAAAGAACGGAATATCAAAGCAATGCTGGGGCAGGGAAGAAATGTGTTTTGGATGGTTTTTGAACCTAATTTGGGAGACACATTAAAAGCATACAGCAGAACCTGAAGGTCAAAGGTCATATGACCCTGAACCTCATTTGTATGTTTCTGGAGAGCTGCACGCACTATCCGAGGCAGCTGGCCAGTCCCACAAGGCTGAAACTGGGTGTTTGGCCACGTATAATCATAGCCTATACTAATTGGTGAGTGGTACGCCTCTTGTTGCAGATTGTGTACCACACCTACCACATTGGACACAAAGGCACCTGTTTTGCCTGTGTAAGAGCTGCAGCATCAACTCATTTCAATGCCAGGGAGCTGGACCTGAGATCTATTTGCTTACATTTAAATAAATGAGGGCAGACTTGAGATGAAATTGACAGCACTGCTCTGAAGAAAAGCTCCAGACATGTGCAGCCTTATTGGAAGTGCAATGCAAATTGCGTTTAGTGTTACCTATTCACTTTCATGCTGTTGGCCCAATGGTCATAGCAAGAGCTCCTCATACAACAGTCAGAAACTGGCCGTCAGATGCCAATTGAGAGCTGACCAGTGCTCTGTTTAATTTTAGTTACACTTCCTGGCTTTTGTGTTCTAAATCACTTATGATGTCCCCGAGCTGAAATTTTATCAGTTCATTGGAGATGGGCTGAAAGGCAGGAACTGTGCTAAAATGGCTGCAAAGGCATCGAGAAGGGAGCACAATATATTCCTGTCACCAAGAGATGATCGCAGTAGCAGGAACTGCAGAGGCAGGGGTTATTTAATCGGGCAAAAAGGTGACATGTGGGGATCCTGCCAACTTCCCACCTCCATTTCAGACATTTCAGAGCCCCTGGTGGGAAGGCCCTTGAAAGGTCTTGTCGCTCCACCGCCAATTGACAACTGAAGCCTGTATTTTTATCAGTAGTAAAATTTGCACTATTTATAAATATTTCAATTTTATCAAAATGTTTTAGCATTACACATTCATCTTAAAGTCGTTCATATTATTCAGGGTTTTTTTTGTTTTATTTAGACTTACCTTTTGTGTTTTTAATGTCAGCAATTCTCTCTAGGTCCTTGTTAGGTGATGATTTATCTCATTTGTCCCTTTTTATATTGTCAGATCAGGCAAGTTTTTATGGTGAGTCACAACATAATGAACAGTCTGTAGATCTAATGACAGTCAGAAGCTGAGGTAGAGACACTGAGAAGCAATTTACATATTCAATTAAATGACAACAGTCTTCTATATAGCTGCATTATATTTTGTGCCAAGCATGACAATGTCTGTGACAGAAACATGGCTGTTGATACCTGTACAATTTCTCTTCAAAATATGTTCTTTTGCTTACACTCAGCTTTTTCTTTTGTAATAGTTGACATTGGAGATGATTTTAGGATAACTTCCCTTCGTCATGACAGGAACTGGACCCGGCAGATGAAAGCTTTCCTGATCACACAATTGATGAAGACATCCCATTTCTCCATGCAAGCATCCCCATTACAATGTCAGAAAATACACTATTGAGGCAACCCTTGCACTCAGGCAAGGAATTTCTGAGAATGTCCATGTGACTTGCTACATTTCATTGAATTGCATTGTCCTTCCTGAACTCACAGACCTATTACAGAATCACTTCACTAGATTGAAATCTTCACTTAAGTTTCACAGGTCCTGCGATCATTGTGACATGTACGTAGGTAACTCCAGTGATATTAGTCATTGTGCAAATCCCATCTGTTGAAGGGTGTGTGATAAAGGTGAGAAACTGCCATAGTAATGATCTCAGCTGTTGGTAATAGTGACAAAGTCAGATCCCAAAATGAAACCTGGCTTGATAGACTATAGGTTTTACTTCTTCAATTTGTTTATTGAGGAGGTAGTAACTGAACACATTCACAAAAGCTACCAATGTCCTTTTAGTTACCCGCAAAAGAAAAAAAAAGACAAACTGTATTATACTATTTAAAAACAACATGAAGCAGTCTTCTTACAAATATCGGGAATTGAAATTCAACCTTTTAACCTCCAACAATCTTATAAGTACCAAACTTTGTTGAAGGATCACTTTCTTTCCACTTTAAAATTTCTTGTTCAATGGCATGACTGTACTTAATTTCTCCTCAGCAAATATCTGTATTTATCCAATTCTATCTTCTTTAGTTAATGTCCATTCATTAGTTTCTAACATATGTTCCTTGAACTCATCCATTCAACAGCTTTGTATGATGTCTTCCTTCTGACACCTTAAAATTTTCCTTTTCCGGAGCTTTTCCCTTACTAATATGCATGCTACTCAGGACTTCTTTCCATATGCCCTGACAATTCTGGAGACTGCTAAACTTTTCTTTCTGAATGACATCCTACTTTCTGAAGGAGACTTGTGTATTCACTGAAGTGTTCCATCTTTCTAAATTAACTTTTCTCTCTCTCTTTCTCCCCCCACCACCCAAGTGGGATAGGACACCTTGTTGCAATTGTCTTCCTTTCTTCGGCCCTTGTTTTCCAAAGCACTGATCTATTCATTTTAATACTTTCTAAAAAAAACATAATTTAAATACACAAACACACTTCCATACAATGCAGTACGAGTCAGAGAACTCAAAAATGAAATTAAAACTATATCCCTCCCTTCTTCGCTCAGACAATATAGAAATAGAAATCAAACTTAAACTTGTATGTGGTTCTGTCCCCCTTAGAATTTCCAAATAATAATATACAATGAACCATCATCAAGCACTGTTGATTGAAATGTAAGTTGAAAGCAGCTGAAGATCCTATTCTGGAGATCTAATTTTCATCAGGATCTCTTGCATAGGTTTTGTGTGAGGAATACAGGCTCAAATACATAACTGACATCTATGATAATGTTCTGTACCAGTAATGTTTCAAGCCTGGACTATCCTGAGCCGACCTTACTCACATTTCTTTCATGTGGTTACGTTGATGGGAGACCACTATTCACATCTAGCAAAGCGAGTCTATACATTGTTTATTTTTTTATTGATGAACTGCGTTCAGAGATTGAGTCCAAACAATACCATTTGTAATGATCTCTGGTTTAATGAAAGAAAGTTATGGATAAATTCTTGCCTGAAGCCATTTTGTGAAACACTTGGAAAGTCGTACACATTTGATTCTGTCTGAGCAGAGGAGAAATCAATGTAAAGGTATTTCCCCTATGTGGAACCTATGGTTTGCTGCAAAAGTCAGCATCATGAACATGACACATTTCTATTGTAGTTTGGTTGTGCTAATTGCAAATACGCAGGACAAGTTGTAGAAGCTGATAGGGGTTACATCAGGGTATTTTCATTTGGCCTCTAGAATGTTAATGGGCCTCAGGAATTATGAAGAAACCCTTCAATCTGTAATAACAGCTAAAACAGGTGGAAAACAAATGAATGGAATAAAGACGTCTTTGTGGTTTTTCACTGGAAAACTATGACTTAAAGAAGGAACTATTATTGGCTACATGTATGGTGTTCTTCTAAGAACTGTTAGGCAGCTCTCCAGGCCCTGGTTTGAGCAAAAATATCAGCTAAATCCTTTCAGCATTAGTAGATATGAATACATAGTTTATTAGAGGCTATTTAGTATAAAGCCACAAAATGTTTTCATTTGCTTTCCAAGGTCCATCAAACAGCAAATGGTTTACCGATTGCAGGGTAAGCCTTTTATGTTACTCTGTCTCTGTGCTGTCTCAGGCATTCTACCTGAGTTCTACCAGCACCATCATTTTCTGCCAAAAGCTGTTTTATATTGATCAAGGAGTGAAAAGAAAGTACTGAGCTCTTGCTCTTCACAAGTGATCATTCAGTACTGTGTAATGTTTGAAGCCTCGAATTCTGATCAATACAATTATAAATGTGCATCATTTACTGCATTCTGTTGATGTAGTTTGGAATTTGTGACGACTTTGGATCTACAGTTGTTTTTCTTTTGAAGGGCTTAATGCAAAGTTGCTGAGACTTGTCCATGGTGCTAAGAAGCCTGTGATGCAGATGGTAAATGGTGTCACTTTCATACTCAGAATTCCTGCATTTAGTATGAGTTTGCCTCCTCATTCCAAGTTGTAGGCTTCTACCGCCATTTGCAAAATTGAGCTATCAAGCATCTAAGTGATGCAGCTATTGCTAGTATTATTTATATAATAGGGAAAATTATATTAGTAAATGAGAAGGAGTTTTAATCCACTGAGGAAAATGCAGAGTTGATGCCAGTGTCCCTGTTTTCTTTCCTCTACACCAAGATCCTTGGATTGCTTATGTACAGCTTTCAGTATTCCATTCTGAATAGGATTTCAGCTGTGATTATTTTTAAAGACGGCAATGTTGCCTGAATGGAATTATTTCAGAAATGCATGCACTGTTCATGTGTTAATAGTCAAGATTGTAATGTGACTATGGATATATTGCTGTGGTAGGGGAATTAATTGTTGTTCGATGTACAGAAGTTAGAATCTGGAATGATCCATAACAGGAATTACTCTTCAGCAGCTCTATTAAGTGTGAAGCAAATCTATTCAGCTTGCAGCATTCTCGCTAAGTTCCGTAGAAGGTGTTTGTGTGTCTGTCATTGTTGGTATGGCTAGGGACAACTTTCCAGATCTTGAATTTATATTTATTGCCCCTAAGCAAGTTGAAGCTGATTAAAAATGTATTAAAACAGCACTAAGTTCAGCTGTCAAACATCCATCTTTGAAATTGTCACCTTGCAGATGAAAATGTGTACATAACCAAGGCCCAAGAAATGTCAATCTATTTTGCCTTCTCCATTTTCCTACAAGACTATAATAAATAGGAGCAGGAGTAGGCTTCTGAAGCCTGCCTTGCCATTCAAAATGATGATGTTTGATCCAACATTTGTTATGCCCACTTTCCTGCATTTTCCCTGAAACCCTCAATTCCCCTACTGATCAAGAATTTATATATCAGCCTTAAGTAGACAAAAGGACACTGCCCCACTACTCTCTGAGGCAAGGAATTCCAAAGACTCTCAATCCTCTGAGGGAAGAAATTCCTCCTTGCCTCAGTCTTAAATTGGTTCCACTTTGTTCTGGCCTATTCCTTCTAGTCTGAGACTTTCCTATGAAAGATCATCTCAGCATTTACCCTGTCAAGCTCCTTAAGAATCCTATATTCCTTCCTATCAAGTCTTGATACTGATTCCACATGTCTGATTTTGATATATTATAATATTTGTTTCTGTATCACATCTATTTTTAGGTTGGTTTGAAAATTGTGTCACTTAACATGTATAACTAATAATATTTGTGAGAACATTTACTCCTATACTGTACATAAATGGACAATTTTAATTATCCAATGCTCTCGTAATCACTACCATAATGTAATCCGGAATTGACTCATAATAAATTCTATTAATTAATCATCAAAAAGTTACTGACTCACTCTTAGGGCTGGATATTACAGGACATGGAGGTGGCTGGATCATGATTGGCATCTGAATAGTTTGCCAACTCCCACTGTCAAGGGTAGGTTCAACTGCTTACCCAATGGCACTGAGAAGATGGGATGTCTGCACATGGAGTCAGATATTTAAAACGGAACTTGGCACTGGTCTATGTTAGTTACACCACCCCATCTTCACAATGGGAAGGAATTGATATGAAGGAATGTGAACCCTGCAGGGCATTTAGAC
Organism: Ginglymostoma cirratum; assembly: GCA_024137785.1. NCBI lineage: Eukaryota > Metazoa > Chordata > Chondrichthyes > Orectolobiformes > Ginglymostomatidae > Ginglymostoma > Ginglymostoma cirratum. The sequence goes on along the minus strand of JAHRHZ010000048.1, from coordinate 3,496,232 downwards.
TTCTTACTAATAGTGATTGTGAAATAAAGTTTCTAACTGTAACCGAAAGGAACTTATTTAGACATTTTGTCATAGCAGACAAAGCCCTTAGAGCTAAAGCAATGATGAAAATAGGGAAAAGTGCTACCGTGGTAGAATAACTGCATTGGCACCTCTGTTGATGGCTGAGAGAAGTCATCATGGCCAGAAAAGAAAAGAGGGACAATGTTGGCCCCAAGGTTCAATGATGTCTCCCGCTGAGCCGTCTTCTAGACTTTTAGTGGCAGGCCTGAGGTTCTCATACCTACAGATGGCAATAGGAGACCTGCCAGCCTGACAGAAGCAACCTGAATGGAGGTGGCAGAGGAGGTGAGCAGCCTTGAGGTTGTCCCTTGTGCATAGATCTAGTATAATTATTGACTCAATATGAATATCTTCAGCCACTTCTATGGAGACACCATATCAGTAAAGGAAAACTGAACTTTACATTGAAAATGGCATTTACAACACCGGATAACTTAACAACTTTCAGTTTTAGGAGTACAACAATAATCTTTACAATAACAAAACAGCAACTTTAATCAACAGGTCAGAAATCACGTGACACCAGGTTATAGTCCAACAGGTTTATTTGAAAACACAAGCTTTCGGAGGCTTAGTCCTTCTTCAGGTGTTAGTGAGAGAGGTAGTATCAGACACAGACTTTATAAGTAAAAGATCAAAGGGTCACACTATCGATGAGGATGTACTAAACAAACCCAGATGCTGTTAAATCTTTAATCAGTTAGAAGGTTTTAATTGATCAGTATTTGTATGTAAATCCCCAAATTCCTTTCAAGTTCCTGTCCTGTGAGAACTGAAGGTTTTATCAGTGTAAAGAAGCAGTGACATTTTAGGTCAGACAATGCATTTTAAGGGGTGAGGCCTTGTTTAGAATCCGTTTGTGTTTTGGCTTGGAGTCAGACTGGTTTTATTTCTAAAGTAGGAATTTATAGAATGCCACATTGACTGACTGTCTGTAAATTGTGTGCTCTGCATGTGTGTGTGTGTGTGTGTGTGTGTGTGTGTGTGTGTGTGTGTGTTTGTGTTTGTGTGTATCTGTGTGGGAGAGTGAGCGAATGTGTGTGTGTGTGTGTGTGTGTGTGTGTGTGTGTATGAATGAGAGAGAGTGTGTGTGTGTGTGCACATGTGGGGGGAGAGAGAGAGAAAGTGTGTGTATGCGAGAGACATTGTGTACATGAGAGAGGATGTGTGTCTGTGTGTGTCTGTGTGTGAGTGTATAATGTGGTGTATCACCTGTACTGCGGCCTTTCAGTTGTTTCGGCGGTGGGAGTCTGGGAGAAAGCACGAGGGCAGCCTGGGAAGGTAAGATTCCACCCAATAAATTTGGGAGTTAACTAATACCCGAGACACTGCACACGTAGTGTCTCCCACCCTTCCACATCCTCTAACCTAATAATGACTAAGTGTAGTGAGCAGGTAAGCTATTTGCATTTTTTTTCCTCATCTCTTTGTTATCTTTTGGGGTGGTCACCTAGACGCCAAATCCTCTGGGAGCAGGTTGGAAGGCAAAGCCGGAGTCTGTTTGAGGATATAACGGAGTAAACTTACTGGTACAGAGAACACTGCAAATAAAAACACTAAAAAAAACTAATTGATTTTAACTAATTAACTAAGTAGAGGTGGCAGGCCAGGTGATGTGTTGTAGCTGTATGATGTGGGAGCTAGCTGATCCCATTGAGAACGGCAGTGACCACATCTGCAGTAAGTGTTGGCTGCTTGAAGAGCTCCAGTTCAAAATTGATGAGCTGGAATTCGAACTCCAAACACTGTGGCACATCCGGAAGGGGGAGAAATACCTGGATGCTGTGTTCCAGGAGGCAATCACACCTAGTAGATTAACTAATGTTAATTCGATTGGCGGGCAGTGTGTGACTGCGAGTGAGGCAGATAGAGGGACACTGCAGACAGGAACACAGGAGCCGTAGCCCTTGACATTGTCCCACAGGTATGAGGCACTTGTTCCCTGCATGGATGAGGAACAGGGCTGCAGGAAGGATGAGTCAACTGACCAAGGCACCATGGTCCAGGAGGCCATTCAAGAGGGGGGAGCTAAAGGACAGATTGTAGTTGTAGGAGATTCCATCATCAGGGAGATAGACAGTATCCTTTGCGGGCAGGATAGAGAATCCCGCACGGCGTGTTGCCTGCCCGGTGCCAGGGTGCAAGATATTTCTGACCAGCTTGAGAGGATACTAGAGAGGGAGAGGGAGGATCCAGTTGTTGTGGTCCACATAGGTACCAACAACATAGGCAGGACTAGGAAAAAAGACCTGTTTCGGGATTATGAAAAGCTAGGAACAAAATTAAAAAACAGGTCTTCAAGGGTCATAATCTCTGGATTGCTGCCTGAGCCACATGCAAATTGGCATAGGGAGGCGAGAATCAGGGAAGTAAACACGTGGCTAAAAGAGTGGTGTGGGAAAGAGGGTTTCATTTTCATGGGGCACTGGCATCAGTCTGGGATAGGAGGGATCTATACCGCTGGGATGGACGCCACCTGAACATGGCCAGGTCCAGTGTTCTGGCGAAAAGGGTAAATAGGGTGGTTAATAGGACTTTAAACTAGTAAGTAGGGGGGAAGGAAGAAGTGAGCGTAGAGGGAGAATAACAATTAATGTAAGGCAAAGCAGCAGGTTAGCAGGTGACGAGGAAGCTTCAACTCCATTGAAAATTAGGAAAAAAGTTAAAGGGAAGGAGAACTCAAGAGCTGTTAGTAATGGAGGTAATAGGACCCAAAAAGAAGATGCAAAAACTGGCATAAGGGCACTTTATCTGAATGCTCGGAGCATTCGAAACAAGTTGCAAATCATGGCAAATGGGTATGATTTAGTGGCCATTACAGAGACGTGGTTACAGGATGTTCATGACTGGGAGTTAAATATCCAGGGGTATCAAACTGTTCAGAAGGACAGACAGGAAGGTGTTGCTCTGATTTTTAAGGATGATATCAGGGCGGTAGTGAGAGATGATATAGGTTCTACTGAAAAAACGTTGAATCCATTTGGGTGGAAATTAGGAATAGCAGGGAGAAGAAGTCACTGATAGGTGTGGTCTATAGGCCACCAAATAATGATATCGTGGTGGGGCAGGCAATAAACATAGAAATAGCTAATGCATGTAAAAATGGTACAGCAATTATCATGAGGGATTTTAATCTACATTTCGATTGGTCAAACCAGGTCGGTCATGGCGGCCTTGAGGAGGGGTTCATAGAATGCGTCCGTGATAATTTCCTTGAACAATATGTAATGGAACCTACAAGGGAGCAAGCTATCCTAGATCTAGTCCTGTGTAATAAGACAGGAATAATTAATGATCTGACAGTTAGGGATCCTCTCGGAAGGAACAATCACAGTATGGTCGAATTTAAAATGCAGATGGAGTGTGAGAAGGTTAAATCCAGTACCTATGTCCTGTGCTTAAACAAAGGAGACTATGAAGGAATGAGGGA